>CM026387.1:47658515-47797242 GCA_014843695.1 Archivesica marissinica
AAGAACTTCTAGAGATTTGAATATTGGGCAAACAATGTTCACAGTATTATGCACAAAGAACTTCTAGAGATTTGAATATTGGGCAAACAATGTTCACAGTATAATGCACAAAGAACTTCTAGAGATTTGAATATTGGGCAAACAATGTTCACAGTATGATGCACAAAGAACTTCTAGAGATTTGAATATTGGGCAAACAATGTTCACAGTATAATGCACAAAGAACTTCTAGAGATTTGAATATTGGGCAAACAATGTTCACAGTATAATGCACAAAGAACTTCTAGAGATTTGAATATTGGGCAAACAATGTTCACAGTATAATGCACAAAGAACTTCTAGAGATTTGAATATTGGGCAAACAATGTTCACAGTATAATGCACAAAGAACTTCTAGAGATTTGAATATTGGGCAAACAATGTTCACAGTATAATGCACAAAGAACTTCTAGAGATTTGAATATTGGGCAAACAATGTTCACAGTATAATGCACAAAGAACTTCTAGAGATTTGAATATTGGGCAAACAATGTTCACAGTATAATGCACAAAGAACTTCTAGAGATTTGAATATTGGGCAAACAATGTTCACAGTATGATGCACAAAGAACTTCTAGAGATTTGAATATTGGGCAAACAATGTTCACAGTATGATGCACAAAGAACTTCTAGAGATTTGAATATTGGGCAAACAATGTTCACAGTATGATGCACAAAGAACTTCTAGAGATTTGAATATTGGGCAAACAATGTTCACAGTATGATGCACAAAGAACTTCTAGAGATTTGAATATTGGGCAAACAATGTTCACAGTATAATTGCACAAAGAACTTCTAGAGATTTGAATATTGGGCAAACAATGTTCACAGTATGATGCACAAAGAACTTCTAGAGATTTGAATATTGGGCAAACAATGTTCACAGTATAATGCACAAAGAACTTCTAGAGATTTGAATATTGGGCAAACAATGTTCACAGTATAATGCACAAAGAACTTCTAGAGATTTGAATATTGGGCAAACAATGTTCACAGTATGATGCACAAAGAACTTCTAGAGATTTGAATATTGGGCAAACAATGTTCACAGTATGATGCACAAAGAACTTCTAGAGATTTGAATATTGGGCAAACAATGTTCACAGTATAATGCACAAAGAACTTCTAGAGATTTGAATATTGGGCAAACAATGTTCACAGTATAATGCACAAAGAACTTCTAGAGATTTGAATATTGGGCAAACAATGTTCACAGTATGATGCACAAAGAACTTCTAGAGATTTGAATATTGGGCAAACAATGTTCACAGTATAATGCACAAAGAACTTCTAGAGATTTGAATATTGGGCAAACAATGTTCACAGTATAATGCACAAAGAACTTCTAGAGATTTGAATATTGGGCAAACAATGTTCACAGTATAATGCACAAAGAACCTCTAGAGATTTGAATATTGGGCAAACAATGTTCACAGTATAATGCACAAAGAACTTCTAGAGATTTGAATATTGGGCAAACAATGTTCACAGTATAATGCACAAAGAACTTCTAGAGATTTGAATATTGGGCAAACAATGTTCACAGTATAATGCACAAAGAACTTCTAGAGATTTGAATATTGGGCAAACAATGTTCACAGTATGATGCACAAAGAACTTCTAGAGATTTGAATATTGGGCAAACAATGTTCACAGTATAATGCACAAAGAACTTCTAGAGATTTGAATATTGGGCAAACAATGTTCACAGTATGATGCACAAAGAACTTCTAGAGATTTGAATATTGGGCAAACAATGTTCACAGTATGATGCACAAAGAACTTCTAGAGATTTGAATATTGGGCAAACAATGTTCACAGTATGATGCACAAAGAACTTCTAGAGATTTGAATATTGGGCAAACAATGTTCACAGTATAATGCACAAAGAACTTCTAGAGATTTGAATATTGGGCAAACAATGTTCACAGTATAATGCACAAAGAACTTCTAGAGATTTGAATATTGGGCAAACAATGTTCACAGTATAATGCACAAAGAACTTCTAGAGATTTGAATATTGGGCAAACAATGTTCACAGTATAATGCACAAAGAACTTCTAGAGATTTGAATATTGGGCAAACAATGTTCACAGTATAATGCACAAAGAACTTCTAGAGATTTGAATATTGGGCAAACAATGTTCACAGTATGATGCACAAAGAACTTCTAGAGATTTGAATATTGGGCAAACAATGTTCACAGTATAATGCACAAAGAACTTCTAGAGATTTGAATATTGGGCAAACAATGTTCACAGTATGATGCACAAAGAACTTCTAGAGATTTGAATATTGGGCAAACAATGTTCACAGTATAATGCACAAAGAACTTCTAGAGATTTGAATATTGGGCAAACAATGTTCACAGTATAATGCACAAAGAACTTCTAGAGATTTGAATATTGGGCAAACAATGTTCACAGTATGATGCACAAAGAACTTCTAGAGATTTGAATATTGGGCAAACAATGTTCACAGTATGATGCACAAAGAACTTCTAGAGATTTGAATATTGGGCAAACAATGTTCACAGTATAATGCACAAAGAACTTCTAGAGATTTGAATATTGGGCAAACAATGTTCACAGTATAATGCACAAAGAACTTCTAGAGATTTGAATATTGGGCAAACAATGTTCACAGTATGATGCACAAAGAACTTCTAGAGATTTGAATATTGGGCAAACAATGTTCACAGTATGATGCACAAAGAACTTCTAGAGATTTGAATATTGGGCAAACAATGTTCACAGTATAATGCACAAAGAACTTCTAGAGATTTGAATATTGGGCAAACAATGTTCACAGTATGATGCACAAAGAACTTCTAGAGATTTGAATATTGGGCAAACAATGTTCACAGTATAATGCACAAAGAACTTCTAGAGATTTGAATATTGGGCAAACAATGTTCACAGTATGATGCACAAAGAACTTCTAGAGATTTGAATATTGGGCAAACAATGTTCACAGTATGATGCACAAAGAACTTCTAGAGATTTGAATATTGGGCAAACAATGTTCACAGTATAATGCACAAAGAACTTCTAGAGATTTGAATATTGGGCAAACAATGTTCACAGTATGATGCACAAAGAACTTCTAGAGATTTGAATATTGGGCAAACAATGTTCACAGTATGATGCACAAAGAACTTCTAGAGATTTGAATATTGGGCAAACAATGTTCACAGTATGATGCACAAAGAACTTCTAGAGATTTGAATATTGGGCAAACAATGTTCACAGTATGATGCACAAAGAACTTCTAGAGATTTGAATATTGGGCAAACAATGTTCACAGTATGATGCACAAAGAACTTCTAGAGATTTGAATATTGGGCAAACAATGTTCACAGTATAATGCACAAAGAACTTCTAGAGATTTGAATATTGGGCAAACAATGTTCACAGTATAATGCACAAAGAACTTCTAGAGATTTGAATATTGGGCAAACAATGTTCACAGTATAATGCACAAAGAACTTCTAGAGATTTGAATATTGGGCAAACAATGTTCACAGTATAATGCACAAAGAACTTCTAGAGAAAACACACAATGTTTCAGCTCACCTCTTTCTCGAACTATCTTCTCAGAGAAATCGACAGCCTCGTAAATCCATGACTTTATCTTTCTAGGTCCATTTTCCTCTTCAGGTAGTTCCTCATTCTCTACTTCTTCTACTTTCTTTGCACACTTCCTTGCATCTCGACGCTCTTTCTTCACTACAGCCCGCTGTTCTATAATACCCTTCCGTCTATCCCTAGCAGCTGACTGGAAGTTAAATATAGTAGTTTGAACAGTGTTAAATCTTACTACAGCAGACCAAAACCTGACTAACTTGCCTCAACTCACCTCAATCTTCGACTCGGGTGAAATCCAAATATACAAATTACCTTGTTTTACATTACTTTGATGTGCTTTTCTTCAAGAAGCTACCTTACTAATCCTTAGTAGCAGAACTGATCAAACGCTTCCTACATTCAGAGTCATCTAATTCATTTTTGCATTTGGGAGAGCTATATAAGAAATCAAAAGGACCGAGTACAATTAAGAAATTTTCTAGAAACATAAGAAAAAGGAATATAAAGCGACCAAATTTTATTTATTCAAGTGAACATTTTACGTTCTTATTTATTTGAGTCGATGCTGTTATTATGTTTTGTTACCAATAATATAAAGAGTCCTGTCAATTTTCCTTCTAATCACTTCTCCAGTTTGTTCAGCTGTTACCAATTATGGCTAGTTAGAGGGTAATAAAAATATTTTTATAATCTGTTATTGACAAGATAAGTGAAAAGGCGATGGGCCTGATCCCTGACCTAGACATAAATATTACCTATTAATCCAACGATCAAAGCAAAGTACAAGCACTTTAAACTAATATAACAATGTACTACCAGCATTTCATTTTCCGTTCAATAACTGGTATTGATACTTTCAAAACAAAATTCTCTGCAATTTTAGTATACAAGTAGGTCTGAACCTAGGTCACAAGTCTGAATAACATTCATTTTCATACAGATTTAGTTTAATCATATTTTATGTTGCTCTATTATGACACAGAATCTACATACAATATATGCAAAGAAAGCAAAAATGGGTCAAGCCACAAGTTCTTATAACATTAGAGACGGCTCTTCCCAATGTTCATACAGAGCTGGCTAATTAAACCCAGATAATTCTACCAAAAGGTTTGCTTTATTAACCCTTTGCATGCTAGTGACGGATAAAATCACTTTTGCAAACAGGCTCTATGCTGTTTGCTATTCGGATAGTGGAGCTAAAACACTTGGTTAAATAGCAAACAACATAGATCCTGATCAGATGTGGTGTGACGCTGCATGCTGATCAGAATTTATGTTGTTTGCTACATAGCCAAGTGTCTTAGCAAGATCATCTGAATAGCAAACTGCATAAAGCCTGATCAGACGACACATTCTATGTTCTTTGCAAATACTGTTTGAACGGTATCCAGAATCAAATGGGTTAAGGATATTATTTTTGTTTCTGGTATACATCAACTAGTTTCGACTACCTTCATTATTTCTCATATACCTGAGGTTTGACGACTTCTTCCTCTTCAGTATCTTTTACAACAGGTTCAATCTCTTCTATAACAGATTCAATCTCTTTTATAACAGTTTCAATCTCTGATGGTTTGGTGATGGGTAGCTTCGCTGAAATCAACACAAAACAAAACAAATACAATGCACTTTCTCATGATCCCAAAAATATGTTATTGCCCTGTGGATGTTCTTTGGAGCCTCTTGACACTATATTAAACAATGAATGCAAAAGCATAGTTCTCAAGGTGGACTTATTTTAACCCATTCAACACCAAGTAACTGACATGGACTGATTCATGATATATTTAGACCAATAAATTAATAAGAAAATTACATTTGGACCAGTTCACTTATCAAAATGGGTAATTTTGTCTAAAAATAGTAATATTACTGGCAAAAAGTGCAGATCCTGATGAGACGGCTCGTCATGAGCCGTCTCATCTGGATATACACGTTTGTAAGCCTATTTAGGTCTGTGGTGTTGAAAGGGTTAATGAATATATTTTCTATTTCTGACAACTGTTGGACATCTGAAGGAGGACATTTCACATATATGAAAATAGAACTGTCATCCTAATTAATCCTAGTAGGAGACATGGGCGAAATAGTTGCCATAGGGACTGCGCGGCTTCACCCCCTGGGTCGCCACTTGTTACTAAATTTTTATTATTTGTTTTTACAATTTTCATGCAAAAGTTTGCCCAGTAAACTACACTGGCCATACTGTAAAGCACTCCTTCTATTCTAATGTTGTATTTACTAAATACTATCATTTAGGTTAGTATACTATTATATCTCCATAAAAACGACAGCCATTTAGCTATCATGCAGTGGATAAGTAGTTGTCATATCTCTCCCACGTCCATATATATTACTGGGACTACATATAGATTTAGGTTAATATACTATTATATCTCCATACAAACGACAGCCATTTAGCTATCATGCAGTGGATAAGTAGTTGTCATATCTATCCCACCTCCATAGATATTACTGGGACTACATGAGATTCTGGCCTTTGTTATGAACATTGGTTTGGCTACTACATCGTCAATGTATGTTGTATTGGTAATGGCGTCAAGAGGTGTTTCTATGAGGTAAAGAGTTTATGAACATTGGTTTGGCTATTACATCGTCAATGTATGTTGTATTGGTAATGGCGTCAAGAGGTGCTTCTATGAGGGAAAGGGTCAATGTATATCGCATTGGTAATGGCATCAAGAGGTGCCTCTATGAGGGAAAGGGTTAACTCAGTCAATGTATATCGTATTGGTAATGGCGTCAAAAGGTGCTTCTATGAGGTTAAGGGCGCAATCAAACAGATTCTCACTTCTCCCAAATATTCTGATTTAGGATGAGCCCAGTAACATGCACGTGAATTGTTATCATTCTGATTACCAAACCAGTAACAGTGAAAGTACAGAAACATACATTATAATTATTCCAGGTCCCCAAGGTGCAACAATTGTGTTCACATTATAATTATTCCAGGTCCCCAAGGTGCAACAATTGTGTTCACATTATAATTATTCCAGGTCCCCAAGGTGCAACAATTGTGTTCACATTATAATTATTCCAGATCCCCAAGGTGCAACAATTGTGTTCACATTATAATTATTCCAGGTCCCCAAGGTGCAACAATTGTGTTCACATTATAATTATTCCAGGTCCCCAAGGTGCAACAATTGTGTTCACATTATAATTATTCCAGATCCCCAAGGTGCAACAATTGTGTTCACATTATAATTATTCCAGGTCCCCAAGGTGCAACATTTGTGTTCACATTATAATTATTCCAGATCCCCAAGGTGCAACAATTGTGTTCACATTATAATTATTCCAGATCCCCAAGGTGCAACAATTGTGTTCACATTATAATTATTCCAGGTCCCCAAGGTGCAACATTTGTGTTCACATTATAATTATTCCAGATCCCCAAGGTGCAACAATTGTGTTCACATTATAATTATTCCAGATCCCCAAGGTGCAACAATTGTGTTCACATTATAATTATTTTAGTTTATAGAATATCCATTCATATAGTATGAGAGGCAGTATTAAACATTGGAACACAAGTGTTTCAATCACCAACTTAGACTCCTCAATTAAATTGCTTTACACTTTTAAACTAAAACTTTTAAAATGTGATCCATATTTGTGGCAGGTAATCAATGTAACATTGGTTATTTTCATTATTTTCTCAATGTACAATAGCCAATGATAGACGTAGGATCGATAAACATCGTAACTGGCAAACAATTTCATCCCAATTAGCAGTCGTGTATGAAATTACAGATCTCTATTTCATAGCTGTCACTTTCAAAGCAATTTCAATGATACAATCAGCGATATTTAATACACAATCAGTCAGTATTTACACTTGCTCTACTGGTAAAGAAGACTATACAATCAGTCAGTATTTACACTTGCTCTACTGGTAAAGATGAATATACAATCAGTCAGTATTTACACTTGCTCTACTGGTAAAGAAGACTATACAATCAGTCAGTATTTACACTTGCTCTACTGGTAAAGAAGACTATACAATCAGTCAGTATTTCCACTTGCTCTACTGGTAAAGATGAATATACAAGAACATAACATACAGAGATGTCACCGGAACATGCAGATGTCACCAGAACATGCAGCTGTCACCAGAACATGCAGAGATGTTACCAGAACATGCAGCTGTCACCAGAACATGCAGCTGTCACCAGAACATGCAGAGATGTCACCAGAACATGCAGCTGTCACCAGAACATGCAGATGTCACCAGAACATGCAGCTGTCACCAGAACATGCAGAGATGTTACCAGAACATGCAGAGATGTCACCAGAACATGCAGATGTCACCAGAACATGCAGTGATGTCACCAGAACATGCAGATGTCACCAGAACATGCAGAGATGTCACCAGAACATGCAGTGATGTCACCAGAACATGCAGAGATGTCTCCAGAACAGAACATACAGAGATGTCACCAGAACATGCAGATGTCACCAGAACATGTAGTTATGTCACAAGAACATGCATATGTCACCAGAACATGCAGTGATGTCACCAGAACATGCAGAGATGTCACCAGAACATGCAGATGTTACCAGAACATGCAGAGATGTCACCAGAACATGCAGATGTTACCAGAACATGCAGAGATGTCATCAGAACATGCAGATGTTACCAGAACATGCAGATATGTCACCAGAACATGCAGTGATGTCACCAGAACATCCAGAGATGTCACCAGAACATCCAGAGATGTCACCAGAACATGCAGAGATGTCACCAGAACATGCAGAGATGTCACCAGAACATGCAGTGATGTCACCAGAACATGCAGTGATGTCACCAGAACATGCAGAGATGTCACCAGAACATGCAGTGATGTCACCAGAACATGCAGAGATGTCACCAGAACATGCAGAGATGTCACCAGAACATGCAGATGTCACCAGAACATGCAGAGATGTCCCCAGAACATGCATATGTTACCAGAACATGTAGATATTACCAGAACATGCAGATGTCACCAGAACATGCAAATGTCACCAGAACATGCAGATGTCACCAGAACATGCAGATGTTACCAGAACATGCAGATGTTACCAGAACATGCAGATGTCACCAGAACATGCAGATGTTACCAGAACATGCAGAGATGTCACCAGAACATACAGATGTCACCAGAACATGCAGAGATGTCACCAGAACATGCAGTGATGTCACCAGAACATGCAGAGATGTCACCAAAACATAAGCACAAAGACCATAATTGTCCATCAAATGGTGATGTCAAACAATAAATACAAGTCTGAAAATACCTTTTACATAGAGCTAGGTTTATTGTACAAATAATGTTTGTATAATGTTTTGCATTATATGAAAAATCCAATGACAAAATTTCCTAAAGATTTATTGAAGACTATAATTATTAAATTCATACAGAGATATGAAACAGTCAATAGCAACTCTAAAGGAGACCAAGACACCAACATACAAGTGCAAATCATATAAACATTGAAATAACAAACAAAAATCACATATATTGTTATAAACTAATTAAAACACTAAGTAAGTAATTACATATCATCAAAAATGGCATTTGTGTACAGAGACTGTACACGTTTATGTAACTATGTTTTCACAAAACATTCTCCAAGACATCTTTAACCCATTCAACACCAAGCAACTGACATAGACCGGTGCATGATATTTTTAGACCAATAAATTAATAAGAAAATTATATTTGGACCAGTTCATTTATCAAGTCACAAGCCTGCTCATCTGGATTTACACTTTTTGTAAGCCTACTTAGAGATCTGTAGTGTGGAAAGCGTTAATATCCTGCAAAAACAAAACCTCTTGACAAAACTAAAAATAATATATTTGGAGCAAATTTAAACACCATACTTTATCAAAAGCAGCTACAGACGGATCTGTAGTCCAGTGGTAACACGCTGGACTGGTAATCCAGGGATCGCAGGTTCGATCCCCCGTCTGACCCTAATAAGATTAACAGTCTTTCAGATGGGACGTTAAACCGAGGTCTCATGTCGGTGCTTTACACCGTGCACGTAAAAGAACCAGAGGAGATTCTAGAATGGGTCTCTGTCTGTATCATTGCACTATCCTCCAAAATCTAAAATAACTAATCTCTTCAGGAGGCGTCGCTCATATGGGCAACCGGTAGCGACGATAAATAAACGTAAAACACACACAAAAGCAGCTAAATCAAACAAACCTGTGTTTCTGTTAGTATTCCTTAATTTGTTCCGAAAATGACCCTACTCAACCTGCTGTACTCAAATACCAGTCTAATATTCTCCAGTTATATTCACAAGATTATCAATCACAAAGTAAAAAGCAATGAGGGAAGATGACCCTACTCAGTATGCTGTACTCAAATACCAGTTTCATATTCTCCAGTTATATTCACAAAATTATCAATCACTAAGTGAAAAGCAATGAGGGATAAACTTTCCAATATGATTGTAGTCCCGTCACTATGCATAAATAAGAGAGAAATTCCTATTGTCATCCAATTTCAATGTTATCATTGTAATCAATTGAACGATTTCAAATCCCCAATATTGAAATTCATATAAAATAAATGAACATTGCGAATTAAATCTCATTTGAATTATGACGATCTGATTGAATTGCAAGATTTGTGCGAGAGAGTTAATTTAGAAAATGAAATACGGTAATGTTCGAGATTAGAAGTTCAACAATTATTTGCCTTTCAAATCTGGGTCTACACTTGTATTGGGTTGCTGGCTGCAATATTGTACAGTTATATTGTACAGAAACTTTGGCTGTGTTTAACAACGGTACAATTACTGTGCATGCAGAGAGTATGAATTACTTCCATGTTACAAACACTACACATCAACTACCTCCCTGCTTTATGTCCTCCCCCTCTCCCTCTTGTGAATTATCTCCCTTGTGTGTATATTATCTGTTATTTACCTCCCACTTCCACAAATATTACATAGCTGATCTGTGAATTATCTCCCTTGTGTGCATATTATCTGTTATATACCTCCCACTTCAACTAATACTACAGAGCTTATATGTGAATTATCTCCCTTGTGTGCATATTATCTGTTATATACCTCCCACTTCAACAAATACTACAGAGCTTATCTGTGAATTATCTCCCTTGTGTGCATATTATCTGTTATATACCTCCCACTTCAACAAATACTACAGAGCTTATCTGTGAATTATCTCCCTTGTGTGCATATTATCTGTTATATACCTCCCACTTCAACAAATACTACAGAGCTTATCTGTGAATTATCTCCCTTGTGTGCATATTATCTGTTATATACCTCCCACTTCAACAAATACTACAGAGCTTATCTGTGAATTATCTCCCTTGTGTGCATATTATCTGTTATATACCTCCCACTTCAACAAATACTACAGAGCTTATCTGTGAATTATCTCCCTTGTGTGCATATTATCTGTACACATACACAGCAACAACAATAAAACAACATCGAGATTCCTCTACCCGGTGTCCTTGAACACAGTGCAACTAGTCAATAAAGCCATACAATGGTGCAAACTCTGACAACAAATCTCACTGGTTCTACTATGCCATGCCATAGTGGTGCTAGCAGTCAATAAGGCCATACTATAGTGCACAAAGATAGTTGTACTAAATACAACATCCACACTACAGTGCTACACCGAGATAATACTATACTAAAAATAGTTTTGGAAAAAAACACGTATGTCTCCCCACTATGTTGCTTCAATGGAGTAAAGTACAATTTATGAAGTCATAAAGAAATAACATGTTGTAGTATTATAACGTTTTGGAGCTGAAGCATGTGAATGGAGGTTATAAAACTTTTCTCCAATCTCAAAACTCAGTCTCAATCGTCTGATTGGTTCAGCTGACAGTAACACTCAGAATCAACTAATCAATCACTTGAGCTTGAGTTTGAGATCTGAGAAAAGTTTTCTAACCTTGCGGCATGGACAAGCTTTGTATTTTAAAAATGTTCAAATGGCCGTAAATCTGCTAACAATCGTCCAACTTGGGGATTACAATATGCACAACTAGAAGTTATAATGGTGCTTTTCATGCCAAGAACAGCGAAAAAGCAAAAAGGAGTTTTGTAGATGAAGCATGGACAAGCATTGCATTATAAAAATGTTCAAATGTCCATAAATCTCCAAAATATCACCCAACCGGAACTAGGTTACAACATGTAAAACTATAGTTTTATACACATTTATTTTAGCTTGATTGCGAAACAAGTTCTGCAACTTATATTAATCACTCTCGAGACCTCATTCCTGATGGAATCCATCGCAAAGAGGGAGAGAGAAGAGGCAACGTAGAATTTAAATGCCTTGCCTAAGGACACAATCATAACGGCTCCAGCGGGGCTCTAATTCCGGACCCTTCGCACCTGAAGCGAACGCGCATCCACTGCGCTATCACGTCTTCCACAAAACTAAACATCACACCGATGCTTCCTGCCAAGTTTGGTGAAATTCCAACATGGGGTTGGAGCACGATCAAGCTTTGTGCTATAAAAATGTCCAAATGGCCGTAAATTCATCCAACCAGAACAGGATTACAATATGTACAACTAGACATCATACTGATGCTTCCTGCTAGGTTTGGTGAAAATACAACAAGGTATTTTGGAGAACAAGTGCAAACAAGCTTTGTGTTATAAAATATTCAAATGGCTGTAAATCCAACAAGAGGTTTTGGAGATGAAGTGCGGACAAGGTAAACAAGACAGACGGCAAAGACAAAACCAATATGTCTCCCCTACCCCACCACCATTAGAGGAGACATAATCATGCGGGATATCTGCACGGCATCCATGACATCACATGACACAGGATTACACACTGACCATCTACATGCACTACACCACACCCATCACTTTACCTTTCTGTTCTGGTTTGGTGCTTGGTGCCAAGGCAGGCAATGGTTTTTGCTGGGCAACCATACCTGCCAGTATGGGCTTGCTTGGTAGCTCCGATTTAGGTTTTGCAACCAGTTTTGCTTTTTGGTCTGCTGTTTAGAAGTGGTGATGTCAACATTGATGCCAAAGGTTCAATATTATATATAAATAAGATTTTTTGTATAATCTATGAGAGAATGAAAATGTTTGCCATCAGCTGGAATCACTGAGATACGAACGTTCATTGCGAATATATGAAGTGCCGCAATCACTGATGATGATGATGATGATGATGATGATGATGATGATTAGGATGATGATGAAGGTGGTGATGAAGATGATGATGATTAGGATGATGATGATGATTAGGATGATGATGAAGGTGGTGATGAAGATGATGATGATGATTAGGATGATGAAGGTGATGATTAGGATGATGATGATTAGGATGATGATGATGATAATGATGATTAGGATGATGATGATAATGATGATGAAGGTGATGAGGATGTGGATGATGATTAGGATGATGATGATGATGCAGTACCAGGTGTTCAGTCTCTGTTGCCTCCAGTCTGCATATCGGGTAATACAGGAGTATACGGAGTAGTAGATGGAACAACCAGGCTTACAGAGACAGTTTGCTCTTAACCCCTGGTAAACATATCCCTTTGTAATCATTGAAAATCTACTATCATCTTAAATCTCTGTATAACCTTTATTTATCTGACTAAATAACAATAACATAATAATAAATAGAAATTATCAACTTTTAAAGTGTTTTAAAGAGAAATTGTTACTAATAATAGGCATTTCTAACCTATTCTGATGACGAGATGAACATCGGATGACGATAAAATATTGGGGGTTTTCTCAAGTTTATTGTACAATATAAAATTAATGCATGGCTGTAGCAAGGGGTTATTTATTTTGTGAGGCGTACACTATACTGTGAACTGTACATTACTGTCCTTTGTAGTTGGCATGACTGTGTAGGATTTCTATATGGACTGTTGCCTTCTATTTATCTGGGTTAGCCGTGCCAGTAAAATGAAAACCCCATACATCCAAGCCAACTTGTAACGACAATAATTCAAAGAAAAGAAATCGGATATAGCCATACTATTTTATTTCTTAAAGAATCAGTTCCATTTGCTTGCGCCTACACACAACGAAACAAATATGGACACCGTTTGGGACAACATATTTCTGGGGTTTCTCCACACAGTACCAACATATCTATAACATTTGATATCTGCCATAGCATGCTCTACGCGCACTCTGTATTTTGTGGTATATCTATTTAGTTTACGACACTTTTGTCTTTCTCCTGGCTGCTTTCGAGGTATATGCGTTCATAACATAATCGCGATTAGGGTAGATTTGTGTCGCCTAAAATAAGCAAATCGTCTGGAAAATGTAAGTCTGGTCCAACCTGTTTCATCAAGCCGTATTGTTGGGCATCGTCAAGATGACCTAGATAACCACTCTCGATGTGTCGATGCACATCAACCACCACCTGTGAGTGCATGCAATGATAGTTACGGTGCCGCAACTAATACCGTTATTGTGGTTCCATTTCTTGTCGATACATTTGATGGGATGTTCGATCTATAACAACCACAGCCATATGTAGTTTGGCCCATGTACCCTCCATAGCCATTCAACCACTGTCGGCCAAACAACAAAATGCCTTAACTTGTCATAAATCAGTGGGATAATATGTCTGACTTCAAGACTTACAGTGCCAACACTTACACCAAACATGGTGGCCAACACATGGTATGTTGGATATGTTCTTGCCCAAATCATAAACAATAATGTTCTGTTCCTTGCTGACAGCAAGACGGTAGTCTAAAGGATATATATATAATTTACACATCCCCAATCATGATAACCAGCCCGTGCCAGTACAGGATGATAACCAGCCCGTGCCAGTACAAGGTGATAACCAGCCCGCGCCAGTACAGGGTGATAACCAGCCCGTGCCAGTACAGGATGATAACCAGCCCGTGCCAGTACAGGATGATAACCAGCCCGTGCCAGTACAGGTGATTACCAGCCCGCGCCAGTACAAGATGATAACCAGCCCGTGCGAGTACAGGGTGATAACCAGCCCGCGCCAGTACAGGATGATAACCAGCCCGCGCCAGTACAGGGTGATAACCAGCCCGCAACAGTACAGGATGATAACCAGCCCGCGCCAGTACAGGATGATAGAGGCCAAGAGCAGACGGCCGTGCCCCACGGAGGGCGGGTAACCAGGTTGCCCGTGCTCCTTAAAGAGCGGCTGGTCGTCGTGCTACTGCAGCCGGAGATCGTCGCGACAACATTGCTGCGAATCTAAGTTCTGACGATGAGCAAGTCGAGCCCCCGCGTCGTCACGACGCGGTGACGACTGGCAGATCTAATCCGCGAGAACAACGAATTGCACAATGACTTTATGAGAAACACATTACACTACTACAAGATTATGGATTGGATTAGAATTGAATTTAAAAAAATCGACACCTGCTTATTGATTTATATTTTATTTGAAAGAAACCAGTATTTATTTTGGCTTTGCCTAAATGCTTATTAAATTTATATTTTGAGATAACCCCTACACAGGTGAGTGCGTCCTTAATCCGGTGTACATCTCGTCATCAGAATAGGTTAGAAATGCCTAATATAACTAACAATATTTGGTATGTTGAAGATGACAATAACAAATATATACATGTATGTCACAAAAACATGAAATGTATAAAAAATATTAACAATTTACATCTGCGTTTTTCTTCATACTTACTAGTAATGGAATTGGTTTAAACAGTATTTATTCCAATAAATTTACATGTATAACACAAAAAATGTTACAAATTACATAAATTGTGAATGGTTTGGATTGGAAAACAAGTTCAGAAAACTTATATTAATTCCTCTCCAATAATGGTAATGGAATTCATCAACTGTGTCAGAGAGCTGCGCATACATGTCATTTTTAGCAATTCTCATATTTTCTACTACACTTCTTACATTTCATTAAATTTAAAGCAGGACATTTCTAACAATATAGCATTGAACAGGCACATTTGTTAACCGCAACACCTTTGAGAGATCTTAATGAACAATATTCTGAAACAGACCCTAAGTGGCACATTGACTCATGGGTGAGGGTCGTGCTAGGGTCGGGTATACATGCTATTTATAGCATTTATTATTATTACTACATACACTATTTTGAAACCGTAGACATTTGAAAATCTTTGCAATACCACAAAACTAACTTTTATATCTACAGTCAAACTTGCTTGAAAGACCAAGTCTATTAAGAGACAACTTGGATTAAGAGACAACTTGGATTAAGAGACCACATGGATTAAGAGACAACTTGGATTAAGAGACAACTTGGATTAAGAGACAACTTGGATTAAGAGACCACATGGATTAAGAGACAACTTGGATTAAGAGACAATTTGGATTAAGAGACAACTTGGATTAAGAGACAACTTGGATTAAGAGACAACTTGGATTAAGAGACCACATGGATTAAGAGACAACTTGGATTAAGAGACCACTTGGATTAAGAGACCACATGGATTAAGAGACCACTTGGATTAAGAGACAACTTGGATTAAGAGACCACTTGGATTAAGAGACCACATTTTCAGTTCCTAGTTAATACAAATTTATTTTAGCTCTATTGCGAAACAAGTTCTTACAACTTATATTAATCACTCTCAAGACCTCATTCCTGATGCAATCCATCGCCAAGAGGGAAAGAGAAGAGGCAACATGGAATTTAAATGCCTTGCTTAAGGGCACAATCATAACTGCTCCAGCGGGGTTCGAACTCGAATGCGCATCCACTGCGCTATCATGACTTCCACTTTCAGTTCCTGTTTGTATTGATAAGGAACAAATTAGTCTGTATTAAGAGACCATTCCTGCTTAGAGACCACTTTTTGCCCTTCCCTTTGGTGGTCTCTTAATACAAGTTCGACTGTATTATCAATTTTAACCTTTGTGTTATGTATGTACCTTAATTACATCAACTACCAAAGGTTTAGGTACCTTGAAATTAAAGTTATACATTCAGTATTTTCATTTATTTAGAATAGAAACTGCAAGCTGTTTGGGAATGGACATCTCATAGAACAATCTTATGTTACTTAAATATATATATCTGTACTATATTCTAAGGAAGCCTGCATGTCGCCATATATATATATGTTTACTTTGAATAAGTGTATCCCATATATGTATATAGTATGAACACTATTTTGTGCAACAATAAACTAAAGTCTTCAACACATGATTAAATAATTCAATGTGCCAGCAAACAAGTCTCACAATACAACATCAGTGTAAAGTCGGTGAGAGAAAATCTGCAGACATATAACACCTTCACCAGTGACAAACATCTGTGACGGTTCCTTTGTTCCCCCCCCCCCGCAGTTCAAATGATTATGTTTTATCCTTTAGCATGATATACACATGTCACACACTTCATTTAGCATGATATACACATGCCACACACTTCATTTAGCATGATATACACATGTCACACACTTCATTTAGCATGATATACACATGCCACACACTTCATTTAGCATGATATACACATGTCACACACTTCATTTAGCATGATATACACATGCCACACACTTCATTTAGCATGGTATACACATGTCACACACTTCATTTAGCATGATATACACATGTCACACACTTCATTTAGCATGATATACACATGTCACACACTTCATTTAGCATGATATACACATGTCACACACTTCATTTAGCATGATATACACATGCCACACACTTCATTTAGCATGGTATACAAATGTCACATACTTCATTTAGCATGATATACACATGTCACAGACTTCATTTAGCATGATATACACATGTCACACACTTCATTTAGCATGATATACACATGTCACACACTTCATTTAGCATGATATACACATGTCACACACCTCATTTAGCATGATATACACATGTCACCGACTTCATTTAGCATGATATACACATGTCACAGACTTCATTTAGCATGATATACACATGTCACACACTTCATTTAGCATGATATACACATGTCACACACTTCATTTAGCATGATATACACATGTCACACACTTCATTTAGCATGATATACACATGTCACACACTTCATTTAGCATGATATACACATGTCACAGACTTCATTTAGCATGATATACACATGTCACACACTTCATTTAGCATGATATACACATGTCACACACTTCATTTAGCATGATATACACATGTCACAGACTTCATTTAGCATGATATACACATGTCATACACTTCATTTAGCATGATATACACATGTCACACACTTCATTTAGCATGATATACACATGTCACACACTTCATTTAGCATGATATACACATGTGATACACTTCATTTAGCATGATATACACATGTCACAGACTTCATTTAGCATGATATACACATGTCATACACTTCATTTAGCATAATATACACATGTCACACACTTCATTTAGCATGATATACACATGTCACATACTTCATTTAGCATGATATACACATGTCACACACTTCATTTAGCATGATATATGCATGTCACACACTTCATTTAGCTTGATATACACATGTCATACACTTCATTTAACATGATATACACATGTCATACACTTCATTTAGCATGATATACACATGTCATACACTTCATTTAGCATGATATACCCATGTCACATACTTCATTTAGCATGATATACACATGTCACAGACTTTATTTAGCATGATATACACATGTCACAGACTTTATTTAGCATGATATACACATGTCACACACTTCATTTAGCATGATATACACTTGTCATACACTTCATTTAGTATGATATACATTTGTCACACACTTCATTTAGCATGATATACACATGTCACAGACTTCATTTAGCATGATATACACATGTCACACACTTCATTTAGCATAATATACACTTGTCACACACTTCATTTAGCATGATATACACTTGTCACACACTTCATTTAGCATGATATACACATGCCACACACTTCATTTAGCATGGTATACACATGTCACATACTTCATTTAGCATGATATACACATGTCACACACTTCATTTAGCATGATATAAACTTGTCACACACTTCATTTAGCATGATATACACTTGTCATACACTTCATTTAGCATGATATACACATGTCACACACTTCATTTAGCATGATATACACATGTCATACACTTCATTTAGCATGATATACACATGTCATACACTTCATTTAGCTTGATATACACTTGTCACACACTTCATTTAGCATGATATACACATGCCACACACTTCATTTAGCATGGTATACAAATGTCACATACTTCATTTAGCATGATATACACATGTCACAGACTTCATTTAGCATGATATACACATGTCACACACTTCATTTAGCATGATATACACATGTCACACACTTCATTTAGCATGATATACACATGTCACACACCTCATTTAGCATGATATACACATGTCACCGACTTCATTTAGCATGATATACACATGTCACAGACTTCATTTAGCATGATATACACATGTCACACACTTCATTTAGCATGATATACACATGTCACACACTTCATTTAGCATGATATACACATGTCACACACTTCATTTAGCATGATATACACATGTCACACACTTCATTTAGCATGATATACACATGTCACACACTTCATTTAGCATGATATACACATGTCACACACTTCATT
Source organism: Archivesica marissinica (assembly GCA_014843695.1). Classification (NCBI taxonomy): domain Eukaryota; kingdom Metazoa; phylum Mollusca; class Bivalvia; order Venerida; family Vesicomyidae; genus Archivesica; species Archivesica marissinica. Next base: position 47,677,835 of record CM026387.1, read on the forward strand.
TAGCATGATATACACATGTCACACACTTCATTTAGCATGATATACAATGTCAAACTTCATTTAGCATGATATACACATGTCACACACTTCATTTGCATGATATACACATGTTTTGTGTTCATGTGATACACTTCATTTAGCATGATATACACATGTCACAGACTTCATTTAGCATGATATACACATGTCATACACTTCATTTAGCATAATATACACATGTCACACACTTCATTTAGCATGATATACACATGTCACATACTTCATTTAGCATGATATACACATGTCACACACTTCATTTAGCATGATATATGCATGTCACACACTTCATTTAGCTTGATATACACATGTCATACACTTCATTTAACATGATATACACATGTCATACACTTCATTTAGCATGATATACACATGTCATACACTTCATTTAGCATGATATACCCATGTCACATACTTCATTTAGCATGATATACACATGTCACAGACTTTATTTAGCATGATATACACATGTCACAGACTTTATTTAGCATGATATACACATGTCACACACTTCATTTAGCATGATATACACTTGTCATACACTTCATTTAGTATGATATACATTTGTCACACACTTCATTTAGCATGATATACACATGTCACAGACTTCATTTAGCATGATATACACATGTCACACACTTCATTTAGCATAATATACACTTGTCACACACTTCATTTAGCATGATATACACTTGTCACACACTTCATTTAGCATGATATACACATGCCACACACTTCATTTAGCATGGTATACACATGTCACATACTTCATTTAGCATGATATACACATGTCACACACTTCATTTAGCATGATATAAACTTGTCACACACTTCATTTAGCATGATATACACTTGTCATACACTTCATTTAGCATGATATACACATGTCACACACTTCATTTAGCATGATATACACATGTCATACACTTCATTTAGCATGATATACACATGTCATACACTTCATTTAGCTTGATATACACTTGTCACACACTTCATTTAGCTTGATATACACATGTCACACACTTCATTTAGCTTGATATACACGTGTAACATACTTCATTTAGCATGATATACATATGTCATACACTTCATTTAGCATGATATACACTTGTCATACACTTCATTTAGCATGATATACACTTGTCATACACTTCATTTAGCATGATATACACATGTCACACACTTCATTTAGCATGATATACACATGTCATACACTTCATTTAGCATGATATACACTTGTCACACACTTCATTTAGCATGATATACACTTGTCACACACTTCAGTTAGCATGATATACACATGTCATACACTTCAGTTAGCATGATATACACATGTCACACACTTCATTTAGCATGATATACACATGTCATACACTTCATTTAGCATGATATACCCATGTCACACACATCATTTAGCATGATATACACATGTCACACACATCATTTAGCATGATATACACATGTCACATACTTAAGTTAGCATGATATACACATGTCACACACTTCATTTAGCATGATATACACATGTCATACACTTCATTTAGCATGATATACCCATGTCACACACATCATTTAGCATGATATACACATGTCACATACTTAAGTTAGCATGATATACACATGTCACACACTTCATTTAGCATGATATACACATGTCACACATTTCATTTAGCATGATATACACATGTCACACATTTCATTTAGCATGATATACACATGTCACATACTTAATTTAGCATGATATACACATGTCACACACTTCATTTAGCATGATATACACATGTCACACACTTCATTTAGCATGATATACACATGTCACACACTTCATTTAGCATGATATACACATGTCACAGATTTCAATTAAAAACTCACACAGATCCATTCTAATCCCAATATTTTTCCAATGTTTTCATTACTTGTGTATGTATGGGATATAGGCCGAAAACGATCCAATATGTAAAATATTGGTACTGTCTTTGGCGCTACGTGCCTCACACAACATATTGGATCTGTTTGAGGCTTATATCTTACTTAAAACACACATTTATACAACAAGATCCTGCTAATTAAAATTGTTAATTTCGTACATTTACGCCTATAATTTAATATAATACTTTGGCCTTTTGACACCAGTCCAATATTAATAATAATGGACTGCAGGTACAAAGGTATGACGTCACAACAGTGTTTTAAGTGCAATTACGGTACCTTCCACAACGCATGTACTGTGAGAATTATACCTTTCGCAAACTCATATTTTGACTTTTTAGGAACGCCTCTTTTTTTGTTTATGTTAGCCGTTTCCAATGTGTCAACAGATGTCTTAACAAATTTGTTAACAAGTTTCACATCTTTTACACTATTTAACACATTTTCTAAAATTGAAACAACAAACATTATGGTTCTATTATTACTACTAGTTCTGTTTGTCTCGCAAAATGATGTGTGGGGGTGGAGTCATTTTTGCAATCTACACAAAGTCATGACAACATTATTTACTAGTATGCCATATTGCTCATCAAATGTAACCTAGGTGTGATCAAGGTAAATGGAATTTGGTCAATAAGGGTCTTGTTATTGGGGTTCTCCTCAACTAGTGACCTAGTGCCATTTATAAACAGGAAGCAAGATTTCATCAAAATATAAGTTGTAACTTAAATTTGAATAAAATTGGGTGAAACATTTAAATTTGATTAAAACTGGGTGAAACATGGGTAAGATACACATAGAACATCCTGGGGCAATTTCTATTGTGTTGGAAGGTTTTATGATGGCTACAAATTGTAAAAGAAAGCAACGTATCGGATTTATGACAGTTTATTTCATGTTTGCAAATATTATTTTAAAAAATCCAAATATTCGAATACTGGAATAGTATTCGGATATTCGGACATCCGAGCGAATATTGGCTATGTGTTTCAAAATTTCAACACCAATGAGTTGGGAAGTAACAAAGTAATTGACTTTACCTGCTGGTTTCTCCACCACCAATTTCTTGTACTTTTTTGGAGATTTATCCAACTTGGCTGCTTGTATCCGTGTCTTCGCTACAGCTTTACCTAAACAAACAAACATATATTATTTATTAAATCTTAATACACCTACATTGGTACAAATGTTCCTCTTTCTATGCAATTGTGATCCAGGACTCATTCTAGAAGGCGGCTACGTCCTAGGGAACCTGACTTTGCCCCCCCCCCCCACCTGGGGGCCCCACTTCTCCCTAAAATATGTTTTTACAATTTTTCATACAAACTTTTGTCAAGTAAGATGGCCAATTATAAAACACTGCTTTTATTCCCTACACTAGAAAATAGAAGAAACTGATGACTCACCTTTTCTTCTTTTTGCTGGAAAGAAAGAAAACAAGATTAAGTTAAAGTGACACATACCGGGTATATGAAGGTACAAGAACAAACTATATACTGTATGCTACGTTCCATATTTAGGTATTACCATTGATCAACTTTGGAATATACTTTTTTTTAAATGCAGGAAATTCGCGTTCAAAAGGAGTAATATTTATAATACATTTAAAACATGGCTGATATGTATATAATTACACAATGTGTATATGAGCAGATGGTAGTATTTATAATACATTTAAAACATGGCTTATGTGTATATAACTACACAATGTGTATATGAGCAGATGGTAGTATTTATAATACATTTAAAACACGGCTGATGTGTATATAACTACACAATGTGTATATGAGCAGATGGTAGTATTTATAATACATTTAAAACATGGCTGATGTGTATATAACTATACAATGTGTATATGAGAAGATGGTAGTATTTATAATACATTTAAAACATGGCTGATGTGTATATAACTACACAATGTGTATATGAGAAGACAATAGTATTTATAATACATTTAAACCATGGCTGATGTGTATATAACTATACAATGTGTATATGAGAAGACAGTAGTATTTATAATACATTTAAACCATGGCTGATGTGTATATAACTACACAATGTGTATATGAGAAGACAGTAGTATTTATAATACATTTAAACATGGCTGATGTGTATATAACTATACAATGTGTATATGAGAAGACAGTAGTATTTATAATACATTTAAAACATGGCTGATGTGTATATAACTACACAATGTGTATATGAGAAGATGGTAGTATTTATAATACATTTAAAACATGGCTGATGTGTATATAACTACACAATGTGTATATGAGAAGATGGTAGTATTTATAATACATTTAAAACATGGCTGATGTGTATATAACTACACAATGTGTATATGAGCAGATGGTAGTATTTATAATACATTTAAAACATGGCTGATGTGTATATAACTACACAATGTGTATATGAGCAAATGGTAGTATTTATAATACATTTAAAACATGGCTGATGTGTATATAACTACACAATGTGTATATGAGCAGATGGTAGTATTTATACTACATTTAAAACATGGCTGATGTGTATATAACGATACAATGTGTATATGAGAAGATGGTAGTATTTATAATACATTTAAAACATGGCTGATGTGTATATAACTACACAATGTGTATATGAGAAGATGGTAGTATTTATAATACATTTAAAACATGGCTGATGCGTATATAACTACACAATGTGTATATGAGCAGATGGTAGTATTTATAATACATTTAAACCATGGCTGATGCGTATATAACTACACAATGTGTATATGAGAAGACAGTAGTATTTATAATACATTTAAAACATGGCTGATGTGTATATAACTACACAATGTGTATATGAGAAGACAGTAGTATTTATAATACATTTAAAACATGGCTGATGTGTATATAACTACACAATGTGTATATGAGCAGATGGTAGTATTTATAATACATTTAAAACATGGCTGATGTGTATATAACTACACAATGTGTATATCAGAAGATGGTAGTATTTATAATACATTTAAAACATGGCTGATGTGTATATAACTACACAATGTGTATATGAGCAGATGGTAGTTATAATACATTTAAAACATGGCTGATGTGTATATAACTACACAATGCGTATATGAGAAGACAGTAGTATTTATAATACATTTAAAACGTGGCTGATGTGTATATAACTATACAATGTGTATATGAGAAGACAGTAGTATTTATAATACATTTAAGACATGGCTGATGTGTATATAACTATACAATGTGTATATGAGAAGGAAGTAGTATTTATAATACATTTAAGACATGGCTGATGTGTATATAACTATACAATGTGTATATGAGAAGGAAGTAGTATTTATAATACATTTAAAACATGGCTGATGTGTATATAACTATACAATGTGTATATGAGAAGACAGTAGTATTTATAATACATTTAAAACATGGCTGATGTGTATATAACTATACAATGCATATATGAGAAGACAGTAGTATTTATAATACATTTAAAACATGGCTGATGTGTATATAACTATACAATGTGTATATGAGAGGACAGTAGTATTTATAATACATTTAAAACATGGCTGATGTGTATATAACTATACAATGTGTATATGAGAAGGAAGTAGTATTTATAATACATTTAAAACATGGCTGATGTGTATATAACTATACAATGTGTATATGAGAAGGAAGTAGTATTTATAATACATTTAAAATATGGCTGATGTGTATATAACTACACAATGTGTATATGAGAAGGAAGATAGTAGTATTTATAATACATTTAAAACATGGCTGATGTGTATATACCTACACAATGTGTATATGAGCAGATGGTAGTATTTATAATACATTTAAAACATGGCTGATGCGTATATAATTACACAATGTGTATATGAGCAGATGGTAGTATTTATAATACATTTAAAACATGGCTGATGCGTATATAACTACACAATGTGTATATGAGCAGATGGTAATATTTATAATACATTTAAAACATGGCTGATGCGTATATAACTACACAATGTGTATATGAGAAGATGGTAATATTTATAATACATTTAAAACATGGCTGATGCATATATAATTACACAATGTGTATATCAGAAGGAAGATAGTAGTATTTATAATACATTTAAAACATGGCTGATGTGTATATAACTACACAATGTGTATATCAGAAGATGGTAGTATTTATAATACATTTAAAACATGGCTGATGTGTATATAACTACACAATGTGTATATGAGAAGACAGTAGTATTTATAATACATTTAAAACATGGCTGATGTGTATATAACTACACAATGTGTATATGAGAAGACAGTAGTATTTATAATACATTTACAACATGGCTGATGTGTATATAACTACACAATGTGTATATGAGAAGACAGTAGTATTTATAATACATTTAAAACATGGCTGATGTGTATATAACTACACAATGTGTATATGAGAAGACAGTAGTATTTATAATACATTTAAAACATGGCTGATGCGTATATAACTACACAATGCGTATATGAGAAGACAGTAGTATTTATAATACATTTAAAACGTGGCTGATGTGTATATAACTATACAATGCGTATATGAGAAGACAGTAGTATTTATAATACATTTAAGACATGGCTGATGTGTATATAACTATACAATGTGTATATGAGAAGGAAGTAGTATTTATAATACATTTAAGACATGGTTGATGTGTATATAACTATACAATGTGTATATGAGAAGGAAGTAGTATTTATAATACATTTAAAACATGGCTGATGTGTATATAACTATACAATGTGTATATGAGAAGACAGTAGTATTTATAATACATTTAAAACATGGCTGATGTGTATATAACTATACAATGCATATATGAGAAGACAGTAGTATTTATAATACATTTAAAACATGGCTGATGTGTATATAACTATACAATGTGTATATGAGAGGACAGTAGTATTTATAATACATTTAAAACATGGCTGATGTGTATATAACTATACAATGTGTATATGAGAAGGAAGTAGTATTTATAATACATTTAAAACATGGCTGATGTGTATATAACTATACAATGTGTATATGAGAAGGAAGTAGTATTTATAATACATTTAAAACATGGCTGATGTGTATATACCTACACAATGTGTATATGAGCAGATGGTAGTATTTATAATACATTTAAAACATGGTTGATGCGTATATAATTACACAATGTGTATATGAGCAGATGGTAGTATTTATAATACATTTAAAACATGGCTGATGCATATATAACTACACAATGTGTATATGAGCAGATGGTAATATTTATAATACATTTAAAACATGGCTGATGCATATATAACTACACAATGTGTATATGAGATGGTAATATTTATAATACATTTAAAACATGGCTGATGCGTATATAACTACACAATGTGTATATCAGAAGGAAGATAGTAGTATTTATAATACATTTAAAACATGGCTGATGTGTATATAACTACACAATGTGTATATCAGAAGATGGTAGTATTTATAATACATTTAAAACATGGCTTATGTGTATATAACTACACAATGTGTATATGAGCAGATGGTAGTATTTATAATACATTTAAAACATGGCTGATGTGTATATAACTACACAATGTGTATATGAGCAGATGGTAGTATTTATAATACATTTAAAACATGGCTGATGTGTATATAACTATACAATGTGTATATGAGAAGATGGTAGTATTTATAATACATTTAAAACATGGCTGATGTGTATATAACTATACAATGTGTATATGAGAAGACAGTAGTATTTATAATACATTTAAACCATGGCTGATGTGTATATAACTATACAATGTGTATATGAGAAGACAGTAGTATTTATAATACATTTAAAACATGGCTGATGTGTATATAACAATACAATGTGTATATGAGAAGATGGTAGTATTTATAATACATTTAAAACATGGCTGATGTGTATATAACTACACAATGTGTATATGAGAAGATGGTAGTATTTATAATACATTTAAAACATGGCTGATGTGTATATAACTACACAATGTGTATATGAGAAGGAAGTAGTATTTATAATACATTTAAAACATGGCTGATGTGTATATAACTACACAATGCATATATGAGCAGATGGTAGTATTTATAATACATTTAAAACATGGCTGATGCGTATATAACTACACAATGTGTATATGAGCAGATGGTAGTATTTATAATACATTTAAACCATGGCTGATGTGTATATAACTACACAATGTGTATATGAGAAGACAGTAGTATTTATAATACATTTAAAACATGGCTGATGCGTATATAACTACACAATGTGTATTTGAGAAGACAGTAGTATTTATAATACATTTAAAACATGGCTGATGTGTATATAACTATACAATGCGTATATGAGAAGACAGTAGTATTAATAATACATTTAAAACATGGCTGATGTGTATATAACTACACAATGTGTATATGAGAAGGAAGATAGTAGTATTTATAATACATTTAAAACATGGCTGATGCGTATATAACTACACAATGTGTATATGAGAAGACAGTAGTATTTATAATACATTTAAAACATGGCTGATGTGTATATAACTACACAATGTGTATATGAGAAGACAGTAGTATTTATAATACATTTAAACCATGGCTGATGCGTATATAACTACACAATGTGTATATGAGAAGATAGTAGTATTTATAATACATTTAAAACATGGCTGATGTGTATATAACTATACAATGTGTATATCAGAAGACAGTAGTATTTATAATACATTTAAAACATGGCTGATGCATATATAACTACACAATGCGTATATGAGAAGGAAGATAGTAGTATTTATAATACATTTAAAACATGGCTGATGTGTATATAACTACACAATGCGTCTATGAGAAGACAGTAGTATTAATAATACATTTAAAACATGGCTGATGCGTATATAACTACACAATGTGTATATGAGAAGGAAGATAGTAGTATTTATAATACATTTAAAACATGGCTGATGTGTATATAACTATACAATGTGTATATCAGAAGACAGTAGTATTTATAATACATTTAAAACATGGCTGATGCATATATAACTACACAATGCGTATATGAGAAGGAAGATAGTAGTATTTATAATACATTTAAAACATGGCTGATGTGTATATAACTACACAATGCGTATATGAGAAGACAGTAGTATTAATAATACATTTAAAACATGGCTGATGCGTATATAACTACACAATGTGTATATGAGAGGACAGTAGTATTTATAATACATTTAAACCATGGCTGATGCGTATATAACTACACAATGCGTATATGAGAAGACAGTAGTATTTATAATACATTTAAAACATGGCTGATGTGTATATAACTATACAATGTGTATATCAGAAGACAGTAGTATTTATAATACATTTAAAACATGGCTGATGCATATATAACTACACAATGCGTATATGAGAAGGAAGATAGTAGTATTTATAATACATTTAAAACATGGCTGATGTGTATATACACAATGCGTATATGAGAAGGAAGATAGTAATATTATAAATGTTCTGTGCACAGATATAAAAATCTGAAGATTTATTTAAAATTTATTATATACTGTAACTATGGCGATGGAGATCTGACACTGTAAAGCTGCCTGATCATTTCCTATGGATCAGCAATACTGATACTTCCAGAGTCTCCCACGGTCAGTCTCGCTGTCTCGCTGTCTCGCTGTCTCGCTGTGTCTCGCTGTCACATTTGGTAATATATTCCAAGCATAATGGCAGTCAACTCCGCCATGGACGGTCCTAAGCCCGGCTGAGAAAGGTTTTGCATAGGGCCAGCACCCCCACCATGTAAAAACTATAAACGGCTACAGAAACTAACACTACAGCACTGTAATGAAGGCCCTATACCGGGGTGAAGAGGATTAAACAAAACAATGGCAGTCAACAGAATGTTCAGATATTATTAAGTAATTATAGATAATATTTGCCTTATAGTTATTTATGCCTTAGGCCTACTAGTAAGTGGTTAATTCCGGTACTCACAACAACAAACCATGTTTTATTCGACTCTTAAATAATGCAAATACAAATATTATTTCTATTCAAACATGACCAAAATATCTAAAATGCTCAAAAATAGTGTAATTTTTCAGAAAGCGTAAATGAAAACAAAAACCTACAAAAATGCTAGCAAAATAATGTCACATTTGACATCACACGTCATTTGACATCACTTGCTAAACAATAGTTTATTGCAGATTGAAACATAGTAAATTCCTTCTGTGCATTTACAGACAAAAATGCTGAGTCATGTCAGAATAAATAATAACCTTTAAAGCCGCACCCATAGAAGATAAATGCCACTGCTGCTTGGTTTTCTTCCATGGATGCACTAAGTTCAAAAGGTGATCATTCTGACAAAAACATTTGATTTCTATCAACTGATCCATTACTGGTGCCATATCTCATATTGGATAACAAATCTATTTCTTGGAAACAATTTTTTGTTATATTTAGCAACAATGACCTTGACTTTGGAACTGCCGATCAGGGTATTAACTATTTTATGTTTCACTGTCATAGTGATCACATTTGCCAAGTTATGTCATAATCATCACCTGCATATCACATGTGTCACACTATGTCATGCATTGATTATCACATTTGCCAAGTCATAATCATCACCTGCATATTAGTCCATGGGCCCGGACCCAAAATTTCACCCATCGGTACCACCTGAGGTGGCAAATTCTAGTTTTTTTTGAAGAGGTACATGTCTATAGATGTTGTTCATATGTGATAACCTTTGCAGATGAGTAGCTTAAGGTCACTAAAAATGCACTTTCTGAAGGAACCCCCTGATCAGAAATATGGTATTTTGACACAAATAAACAACACACTGCTGATGTTTAACATACTGGTAATGTATTAATATTGCTATTTTAGCAAGGCAATTGACATATATATAACAACATGAACTGTAGACACTAGTTAAACTAATATTTAGGGTGATGAGTCTGATGACTCAGAGTTATCTAGCAATTAATACTATGTCACCTTGATAAAACATTGCATCTCAGATCTAGCTGTTATGTAGGATGATAAAGCAATATTGACACTCCAAAATATTTACTCTTTAAGAGCTGACAGTCATGCAAAGCTTTGTAACATGTTGTTTCATTCACATAATATAGTTATCTTCATCATCATCTTCAGCATCTTCTTCATCCTCTAAATCAGGCTGGATGATGTCATCCTCCTCATCTGCCATCTGGTTGGAGCATGTTGGCAAGCGTCACATTGGGGTACATTTGAGGTTATTGGCAATGCATGGGCAGCTTCTGGCATCACATGAACGGCTACAGTTGCACTTCATGAGTTCCAAGACTGCTGCAGGAGCTGGTAATCCAGTCATCCACTGGATGTCTAGGTGCCCTTCATCATCAATCATCCATCCACAATCTTTGGGGCTGGGAACACCAGGTTCACACTGAAGGGAGCGTCGCCAGATACCAGCTTGATAGTTTGCACGTTGTGCATGCAGATGTAAGCAGTCCATGCATGGGGGAAGGTGTGCAGAGTTAACTTCACCCCTCTTGGCATAGAAGAGTTGATATCGACATTCATTGACATCACATGAACTTCCCTTGGATACGTACATATGGCACGTGAAGGCCTCAAGCTTCTGGATAAGTTCTGGTGAAATATCCCATGATTCTCCAAGTTCACCAAAGCACTGTTGGTATGTATGCTCCTTCTTCATGAGTTTCAGGGCTCCTATCTTCCCTTTCCCAGCAAAGGCACTCACTGTATCACACCCTGTATATGCATGTAGACCAACCATTGCTGTGCACACATCAATACCTAGGTTTCTTGCTGCCTTGTTGATGTCAATGTATTTGGGGCGGTTCTGTGTTCCCACTTTCTGATATAGCTGGCATGGAATGGTGTGGCTGAAGCCAAGGGCGAGCACAAGTATGTCTGTATCTTCAGCAGTGATGACAGCTGCTTTGTACCCATCCTTTGCCACATGTGCTGCATGCAACAGAACGCGTGTGTCTGCCTCCTCATGTGTTAATTTGAGCTCAGCAATTGCTTCCCAGTTGTCCTTGGTGATCTTGAAGCAGTGATCCTCGCAGGTGGCATAAAGAATCTTGTCACCCAACCTGCCTCTGTGTTCTGGCTTCTTCCACTCTTCAACCAGAAATTTGATGAGGCTTGATTTGTTGAATGGACTGCATAGGAATTTTCTCCATTGATGAAGTGTGTGTCCTGCTGCAATGTTCTTGAATTGCAGGCTCTCGCTTGCTCCACGGTTGCATCTCTCAGCATTCTTGATGCTCGGTACACATCAAACACAACATCAATTATGTGGCTGTTGACACCTTCATGTAATACTAGTGACATTGCATGCTCTGCGAGCTGTGCAAATGTCTGGTTTTCTCCCTTCATTCGCTGCACCAGACTCACCCCATCGATAATACAGGCAGAGGGTGTAGGGATTGCTTCGGCCACACTCACATTGTGCACTAGCCCTTTGCCTAAAGCAGCTTTGTTGGTTTTTCGCAGTGATCCATCTGGCGTCGCCAAAGCCCAGGGAATAGGGCCTAATGGGTGTGATAGGACTTCTCGCGGGTCCAGATTACGGCTCTGAGCAGCAAGTATCATGTGACCAAACAAGTTTCTGTCTGCTTGAAGAATAATTTCCTTGCTGGTGGCTTTCCCAACCCGTTTCTTCTGTGTCAGATCTGAGAAAGTTTTCAACCCTTGCTTGGCAAGCCGATCATGAAATTTCGCAATGGGAGGAACAGTTGCAAGTCGTTTCATTATGAAATCCTGGTAGGCATTCTCTCCCACTTCATGTGCCTTTTGAAGGTCTTTAGCAATATTTGGTGGGGCTAGTCGCCAGTTGAGATGCTGACAAGATCAGGCTGATCCCCGCTCATGGGATTTATCCACTCCTGCTCTAGGAGATCTACCAGATGCTCGGCATTAGCATGATCCTTGTGAATCCTGGTCATGTGGAGATCTGTGTGACTGAACTTAGAAATAGGCTGATGCACCATATCTCGCAACTGACGCACTGATGTGCTTCGATATTCAGCATTCAAGTAGTACCGGTTGATGGCAGCTGGTTTGAGACTGAAACCCTTTGTACCACCAGGGGTCTGGGTGTCCTTGTTCACTGTTTCTTCTATTGTCTGATCTGCAGGAATTTTCCCAAAAGGATTCTGAAATCCAATTTGCACAGAGAATCCCCCATTTAGGAAATGGGCATGAACTGCTGGTTGACTGATGGTTAGTTGTGTCATCTCTGCATAGTAGACAGGCATGTAACGGGCATAATTAATCTTGTCGTAGGCGAAGGCCCAGTGGATCATCGCACGGGTGGAATTCAAGTGCAGCATCCAATCTCCTTCTCTAGATGCCCGCAACAGACCCAGCATGATGTCCACCATGTCTACATAGGACATCCAGAATGCAGCCAGATCTCCATTGGTGCCATCTCGTAGGCCACTGAGAAACATGTCGAAGCGTTGGAGAATTTTTGTGATGCTTTGATTGTCCAGAACTGAATTGAGGGTTGCTTGATTCAAGTTATCACCAGCAGTGTTGGTGCTTTTGATCGCTTCCTCCAAGTGGACAACATCTGCTGAGTAGGTAGCCTGCAGCCATGGGATGAACTCCTTCCCTGCTAGTCGGAGAAGTGACTCATACACAAGCTTATGGACTCTCACTGCTCGATTATATTGGCGTCCCTCCATCACAGCTTGAACAGAACCCTCTGCAACAATGCCTGACTCCACGCATAGTTCCCTCAGACCGGCATCCTGGAAACGCTTACCTATGGTGGATAGGAAGTTCATTACTGTGTGAAAGTCTCCTATCCTGAGAACTATGTCTTGAAAGGTATTAGAGTGTTTCCATTTAATTTCAGTTGCTTTTGAGTAGAGAGCCTGGTCAAACACACATACCACACTAGGCAGCTGTAGTTCTTGCATGATCTTCAGTGACTGGTTCAGCACTTCAAACACAGTGGACATGGCTGTGGCAGGGGCATTGATGGTGGGCAAGTAACTTACAGTATCTGGGCTAGTGGTGACACTCTCGCGAGTCAGAATGTTAAAACCAGTCCAGCTAGGAATGTCCCGGTTATGCAGACGAGAGACAATTCAGACTTTATTCTTTGTCTTTGCAGTATCTACGGCAACTGTGGTGTCTGGTTCTATTGTTGCCATTCTTGGAGGATTCGCCTTTTCACCAGCATTGTACTCAGGAAGAGGCAAATCTTCAATGTCAATGGATCTCCTCTTACTCTTCACAACGTTTGGCTTTGGAGTTTCTAGCTGAGGTCCAATAAACTCAGACTGAATGGCAATGCCGTTTACACGATGTGATGTTCCTCCACCAGTCACTGTTTCCTCAAGTCTGTCAATGTTGTCCCAAACAAGTGTGGTGAAGACATGGGGATGAATATTTGTTGGCAGAGTCACATTCTGCTCTGATACTGCACCTAACTTCTGGAGACATAGTGCTGTCTCGATCTGTTCAGCCAGTGAATAAGACACACACTGGCCAAGACGATTTAGTATCTGAATGAGCTCCACATTTCCTGTTAATGACTTTACTACAAGTGGTAGCAAAACATGTTTCGGTGGGTGTTGCTTTCCACAGGTGACAGCATAAAAAAGCATTGAAATTCCCGACTCCACAAATCCAGATAATTCATTATCCGACACTCTGTTCATGCAACAGAGAAAAAAAATGAAAACAAAATGCTTAAATTCGGAAATCCGGATGATCCGGGTATCCGGACCTGTAACAAACGTGTCCGGATTTCCGAGGTTTGACTGTATATACATACACTGTGACACCCTGTCAGTAATTCAGGCAACTTTGGTGAGCATGGGGCACACAAAAGAAACATGGTAAGCATGGATGTATAGGCATATATACTGATTATTAGCTACTGGGCAGCCATTTTGAAAATTGGCGGCCATCTTTGTTAAGCTACTCGTGTGCAAAGATTATCACCCCAAAATTTTACCGCCACAAGTATACCAACACTGTGGTATGACTTAGAATTTGCCACCTCAGGTGGTACCGATTTTCACTCGGGCCCATGGACTATATCACATGTGTCACACTATGTCATGCATTGATTATCACATTTGCCAAGTCATAATCATCACCTGCAGATCACATGTGTCACACTATGTCACGCATTGATTGTATCACATTTGCCATGTTACATCAAAATGCCTTCTGTATGATGAAGTCAGTCAGCAGTTACCATTTTTCTATTTTAGTAACATAGACATTGACACTATGGCTCTAGGTTATATGTGTGATGTTATCATTGCTGACCAGATATAACACAATCATTCATGCATTACAAAGTTCCAGACAGATCTATAGTCCAGTGGTTAACACGTTGGACTGGTAATCCAGGGATCGCAGGTTCGATCCCCCATCTGACAGTCTTTTAGATGGGACTTTAAACCGAGGTCTCGCATCGGTGCTTTACACTGTGCACGTAAAAGAACCAAAGGAGACTCTGTAATGGGTCCAATGTAGCAGTCCAACGTGTTAAGCACAGATCCAGCTGTTTTTTCCCAAGCACAGTGTAGCCCAGTCTCAGGAAAATTGGATAACAAAGGAAATGGATGCACATTCAAAAGCTTGGATCTTGATTAAACCTTTCCTGTCTATGCACAGACAGACTACCATAGTATAGACAATGTTACAAGTTATGAATGTTGGTGGCGGAGGAGTAGAAACAAACTGATTCTAAAACAGAATGTAGAAACAAACTGATTCTAAAACAGAATGTAGAAACACACTGATTCTAAAACAGAATGTAGAAACACACTGATTCTAAAACAGAATGTAGAAACACACTGATTCTAAAACAGAATGTAGAAACAAACTGATTCTAAAACAGAATATCACTTGCAAGCCATTCAACTATATGATGATGAGTGCATGGTGACTGATGGTGACTAGAACACCATCTTAGTGAGAACACCAAAGTGTCACGGTGCTTCCTTAATTAATTCATACACTCATTTATTACAGCAAAGCTCACTTGACTGTAGAAATTAACATATGTGTAAGGATAATTTAACACAAGTGAAAGGACTGTAACTGAGACCCAAGTAGTGTATCCAAGAGTTTGTGAGGTTGTGCAAGAATTACAGGACGCTATTCAATATAGGTTGCTGGATCTCATAATGTTAGCTTTACCTCAGATACACTACATGGATCTCACAAGGTTAGTTTGACCTCAGATACACTATATGGATCTCACAAGGTTAGTTTTATCTCAGATACACTACATGGATCTCACAAGGTTAGTTTTATCTCAGATACACTACATGGATCTCACAAGGTTAGCTTTACCTCAGATACACTACATGGATCTCACAAGGTTAGTTTTACATCAGATACACTACATGGATCTCACAAGGTTAGTTTTACCTCAGATACACTACATGGATCTCACAAGGTTAGTTTTACCTCAGATACACTACATGGATCTCACAAGGTTAGTTTTACCTCAGATACACTACATGGATCTCACAACGTTAGTTTTACCTCAGATACAATATATAGATCTCACAAGGTTAGTTTTACATCAGATACACTACATGGATCTCACAATGTTAGTTTTACCTCAGATACACTACATGGATCTCACAAGGTTAGTTTTACCTCAGATACACTACATGGATCTCACACGGTTAGTTTTACCTCAGATACACTACATGGATCTCACAAGTTTAGCTTTACCTCAGATACACTACATGGATCTCACAATGTTAGTTTTACCTCAGATACACTACATGGATCTCACAAGTTTAGCTTTACCTCAGATACACTATATGGATCTCACAAGGTTAGTTTTACCTCAGATACACTACATGGATCTCACAAGTTTAGTTTGATCTCAGATACACTACATGGATCTCACAAAGTTAGTTTTTTCTCAGATACACTACATGGATCTCACAAGGTTAGTTTTACCTCAGATACACTACATGGATCTCACAAGGTTAGTTTTACATTAGATACACTACATGGATCTCACAAGGTTAGTTTTACCTCAGATACACTATATGTATCTCAGCTACCGGGATCTTCCTTGCTAGATGCAATTTGACAAATGACCCAATGACTTCAATACCGTTATAAATTACGATAATACATACATGCATGTATGCTACTGGCAACAATAAGGTCATTTATTAGCATCATTTAGCTACACATGTGCTAGGAACATGTCAACATCCAGTAGAACGCAGATATGTGCACTACTTATTCTAAATATCCCGCAATCAAATTGGCTATGTTATGTAAGTCAGGTGATGTTAGTTAGTGATAAAGTCGGCTGCAATCAAATTAAATTAACACATTACTGGTATAATATTATACACATAACTATTGCAGCTGAAGTTGATCAGAAATCAATAGATTCTAAGCAATCAATTTTCATTGGTATTTAATCCATTTAACCCAAAGTTGGACTGGTGCATGATATTTTTAGACCAATAAATTAATAAGAAAATTACCGTTGGACCAGTTCATTTATCAAAATGTGTAATTTTATCTAAAAATAGTAATAATTATTACTGGCAAAAAGCGCCGATCCTGATGAGACGGCTCTTCATGAGCCGGCTGATCTGGATCTACACTTTTTGTAAGTCTATTTAGAGGCCTGTAATGTTGAAAGGGTTAAATTAAGTAATCATATAATAATCTATATTAAAAGTCTGTATGCAACAAACAACAGATAGGGTTATTGTGGGAAACACTGGAGAACCCGGAGAAAACAACTCTCACGTTTAATTTATATAAATTTATTTTAGCTTGATTGCGAAACAAGTTCACAACTTATATTAATCGCGCTCGATACCTCATTCCTGATGGAATCCATCGCCATGAGGGAGAGAGAAGAGGCAACGTGGAATTTAAATGCTTTGCCTAAGGGCACAATCGTAACGGCTCCGGCGAGGCTCGAACGGCTCCGGCGAGGCCTGAACTCCGGACCTTTCGCACCTGAAGCGAACGCGCATCCACTGCCGCCATCATGACTTCCACACAAACTGTCAGGTTTGGTGACAACGGCCAGAATATGAACGTGGGTGAGAAAGCGAGAATGCTAGCTAACTTGACAGTCTGAATGAGGCGTAGATTGTTCTCTAAGTTGTTTTCATTGTTTAAATATATTATTCACTGTCAACAAGTGGAAGTGAATAGAAGTGTAAGTCCGATTAGCGCAGTGGTTAGCGCGCTCGCTTCTCACCAATGCAACCCGGGTTCAATCCTTGGACCGGGAAGTATGTGAGATCAGACAGGTGGGTGTTCTCCGGGTACTCCGGTTTCCTCCCGCACAAATGACAACATATACGCTTTCATCTGTGCCAACGAGCGTAATTAATATAAGTTGTTAGAACTTGCCTCGCAATCAGTTAAACTTAAAGTGTAAGTGATTTAAAATTTCCAACACACCACATCACATCACAACAGTGAACACACCACAACACACAACCACACAACATCTTTCTTCTGTGGTAACACTACTCATAAAGCAAAAATTAGTGCTTAACTGCATGCTAGCAGTGAAATATAACAGTCAAATATGTCATGAAACTTCCTGACTATACAATTCTAATGAAATTCCATGACAGATTTCCAGAGTTTTCAGTTACAAATTTTAAAAAATACAGTTTAAGGAATGGTCTACTACAATTATTTGAACCATTTATATCATTTATTTTACGCAGAATGCAACAAGTCAAAACAGGGTCTTAACGTCAGGTAGAGGAATTGGTTCCATTTCAGAAAAAAGATTCCCCTCTATATACATGTAAGTATAATGTGGATAGATAACTTCCAATAGAATTCCCTCTATATACGGTAAGTATAATGTGGATAGATAACTTCCAATAGAATCCCCTCTATATACAGTAAGTATAATGTGGATAGATAACTTCCAATAGAATCCCCTCTATATACAGTAAGTATAATGTGGATAGATAACTTCCAATAGAATTCCCTCTATATACGGTAAGTATAATGTGGATAGATAACTTCCAATAGAATCCCCTCTATATACAGTAAGTATAATGTGGATAGATAACTTCCAATAGAATCCCCTCTATATACAGTAAGTATAATGTGGATAGATAACTTCCAATAGAATTCCCTCTATATACGGTAAGTATAATGTGGATAGATAACTTCCAATAGAATCCCCTCTATATACAGTAAGTATAATGTGGATAGATAACTTCCAATAGAATCCCCTCTATATACAGTAAGTATAATGTGGATAGATAACTTCCAATAGAATTCCCTCTATATACGGTAAGTATAATGTGGATAGATAACTTCCAATAGAATCCCCTCTATATACAGTAAGTATAATGTGGATAGATAACTTCCAATAGAATTCCCCTCTATATACGGTAAGTATAATGTGGATAGATAACTTCCAATAGAATCCCCTCTATATACGGTAAGTATAATGTGGATAGATAACTTCCAATAGAATCCCCTCTATATACGGTAAGTATAATGTGGATAGATAACTTCCAATAGAATCCCCTCTATATACGGTAAGTATAATGTGGATAGATAACTTCCAATAGAATCCCCTCTATATACGGTAAGTATAATGTGGATAGATAACTTCCAATAGAATCCCCTCTATATACGGTAAGTATAATGTGGATAGATAACTTCCAATAGAACCCCTCTATATACGTCCCTCTATATACAGTAAGTATAATGTGGATAGATAACTTCCAATAGAATCCCCTCTATATACGGTAAGTATAATGTGGATAGATAACTTCCAATAGAATCCCCTCTATATACAGTAAGTATAATGTGGATAGATAACTTCCAATAGAATCCCCTCTATATACGGTAAGTATAATGTGGATAGATAACTTCCAATAGAATCCCCTCTATATACGGTAAGTATAATGTGGATAGATAACTTCCAATAGAATCCCCTCTATATACGGTAAGTATAATGTGGATAGATAACTTCCAATAGAATCCCCTCTATATACGGTAAGTATAATGTGGATAGATAACTTCCAATAGAATCCCCTCTATATACAGTAAGTATAATGTGGATAGATAACTTCCAATAGAATCCCCTCTATATATGGTAAGTATAATGTGGATAGATAACTTCCAATAGAATCCCCTCTATATACAGTAAGTATAATGTGGATAGATAACTTCCAATAGAATTCCCCTCTATATACGGTAAGTATAATGTGGATAGATAACTTCCAATAGAATCCCCTCTATATACGGTAAGTATAATGTGGATAGATAACTTCCAATAGAATCCCCTCTATATACAGTAAGTATAATGTGGATAGATAACTTCCAATAGAATCCCCTCTATATACGGTAAGTATAATGTGGATAGATAACTTCCAATAGAATTCCCCTCTATATACGGTAAGTATAATGTGGATAGATAACTTCCAATAGAATCCCCTCTATATACGGTAAGTATAATGTGGATAGATAACTTCCAATAGAATCCCCTCTATATACGGTAAGTATAATGTGGATAGATAACTTCCAATAGAATTCCCTCTATATACGGTAAGTATAATGTGGATAGATAACTTCCAATAGAATCCCCTCTATATACATGTAAGTATAATGTGGATAGATAACTTCCAATAGAATCCCCTCTATATACGGTAAGTATAATGTGGATAGATAACTTCCAATAGAATCCCCTCTATATACGGTAAGTATAATGTGGATAGATAACTTCCAATAGAATCCCCTCTATATACAGTAAGTATAATGTGGATAGATAACTTCCAATAGAATCCCCTCTATATACGGTAAGTATAATGTGGATAGATAACTTCCAATAGAATCCCCTCTATATACGGTAAGTATAATGTGGATAGATAACTTCCAATAGAATCCCCTCTATATACGGTAAGTATAATGTGGATAGATAACTTCCAATAGAATCCCCTCTATATACATGTAAGTATAATGTGGATAGATAACTTCCAATAGAATCCCCTCTATATACGGTAAGTATAATGTGGATAGATAACTTCCAATAGAATCCCCTCTATATACATGTAAGTATAATGTGGATAGATAACTTCCAATAGAACCCCTCTATATACGGTAAGTATAATGTGGATAGATAACTTCCAATAGAATCCCCTCTATATACGGTAAGTATAATGTGGATAGATAACTTCCAATAGAATCCCCTCTATATACGGTAAGTATAATGTGGATAGATAACTTCCAATAGAATCCCCTCTATATACAGTAAGTATAATGTGGATAGATAACTTCCAATAGAATCCCCTCTATATACGGTAAGTATAATGTGGATAGATAACTTCCAATAGAATCCCCTCTATATACGGTAAGTATAATGTGGATAGATAACTTCCAATAGAATCCCCTCTATATACGGTAAGTATAATGTGGATAGATAACTTCCAATAGAATCCCCTCTATATACGGTAAGTATAATGTGGATAGATAACTTCCAATAGAATCCCCTCTATATACGGTAAGTATAATGTGGATAGATAACTTCCAATAGAATCCCCTCTATATACGGTAAGTATAATGTGGATAGATAACTTCCAATAGAATCCCCTCTATATACGGTAAGTATAATGTGGATAGATAACTTCCAATAGAATCCCCTCTATATACATGTAAGTATAATGTGGATAGATAACTTCCAATAGAATCCCCTCTATATACGGTAAGTATAATGTGGATAGATAACTTCCAATAGAATCCCCTCTATATACATGTAAGTATAATGTGGATAGATAACTTCCAATAGAATCCCCTCTATATACATGTAAGTATAATGTGGATAGATAACTTCCAATAGAATCCCCTCTATATACGGTAAGTATAATGTGGATAGATAACTTCCAATAGAATCCCCTCTAAATACGGTAAGTATAATGTGGATAGATAACTTCCAATAGAATTCCCTCTATATACGGTAAGTATAATGTGGATAGATAACTTCCAATAGAATCCCCTCTATATACATGTAAGTATAATGTGGATAGATAACTTCCAATAGAATCCCCTCTATATACGGTAAGTATAATGTGGATAGATAACTTCCAATAGAATCCCCTCTATATACGGTAAGTATAATGTGGATAGATAACTTCCAATAGAATCCCCTCTAAATACGGTAAGTATAATGTTGATAGATAACTTCCAATAGAATCCCCTCTAAATACGGTAAGTATAATGTGGATAGATAACTTCCAATAGATTCCCCTCTATATACGGTAAGTATAATGTGGATAGATAACTTCCAATAGAATCCCCTCTATATACATGTAAGTATAATGTGGATAGATAAATTCCAATAGAATCCCTCTAAATATGGTAAGTATAATGTGGATAGATAACTTCCAATAGAATTCCCTCTATATATGGTAAGTATAATGTGGATAGATAACTTCCAATAGAATCCCCTCTATATACGGTAAGTATAATGTGGATAGATAACTTCCAATAGAATCCCCTCTATATATGGTAAGTATAATGTGGATAGATAACTTCCAATAGAATCCCCTCTATATACGGTAAGTATAATGTGGATAGATAACTTCCAATAGAATCCCCTCTAAATACGGTAAGTATAATGTGGATAGATAACTTCCAATAGAATCCCCTCTAAATACGGTAAGTATAATGTGGATAGATAACTTCCAATAGAATCCCCTCTATATACGGTAAGTATAATGTGAATAGATAACTTCCAATAGAATCCCCTCTATATACGGTAAGTATAATGTGAATAGATAGCTTCCAATAGAATCCCCTCTATATACGGTAAGTATAATGTGGATAGATAACTTCCAATAGAATCCCCTCTATATACATGTAAGTATAATGTGGATAGATAACTTCCAATAGAATCCCCTCTATATACGGTAAGTATAATGTGGATAGATAACTTCCAATAGAATCCCCTCTATATACGGTAAGTATAATGTGAATAGATAACTTCCAATAGAATCCCCTCTAAATACGGTAAGTATAATGTGGATAGATAACTTCCAATAGAATCCCCTATAAGTATAAAGATAGAAGTTTAAAAATTCAAGATCATTCTTGAATTAACTAATCATATCTTCAGATGATAATTCCTTTAAAATAGAGCATGTTTTTAGTTACAAAACATACAAGTAAAGAACAAGCCCCCTCGCGACAATACACCACATGCAAGGTGATTACCAAATGGCTACTAACTATATCTGATAACTAAATCCTACAGGCTTATATACTATCTCCATGCATATGGATGACACTTCCCAGTCAAAATCAATGAATAAATAGAGAATATTAGGTTACTGTCTGTAATTTTAATTTATTAGGCGAGTTCGAGAAAATATACGCGGCGAGGCTCTGGCGACGTGTAAGACCAATAATGGGTAATATCTCTATAAACAATGCTCACAACATTAAAGTAAAAGGTAAAGTGTTTGTCACCCCGATTTAAAGGGCCAGCCCTTTCTGACTTATGAGACACCTCTTTTTATGAAAATCAGTATCAGTACTTCCCGAATCCTATGCTTGTATGCCAGGCGCCATGCTGGTAGGCAATTGGTAACCATTACTTAACTAACTGGCGGCTCACAAACCGGCCATATCAGAACGAACCCCTGACAAGATTCGAACCTTTGACCTCTCGCTCCGTAGCCACGTTAACCACTAAGCCACGGAGACGGTTAAAGTAATTTGATTGGGAGTTTGATACACACGATCCCTAGGGGCAGACTGAAGCCCCATTTTAACGTGGGGGCATCAAAAAATAGAAATAATTTTGAACCATGCCCAATTCATGCAATATACATGCAAATGTGTAGCTGTACAGTACATACAATACCGTGATGACATTTCTGCTTACAAGTTGAAGTAGTGTTACCACTAACCATGCTCTACTCACCCTGCGTGACCTTCACATTACCATCCGTGCCATCCTGATCCGACACCTCCTCAATCACTGCCAAACTGTCCATTATTTTCACTGAATTTTCAACTTTAACCGGTTTAGGCTGAACTGGTTGAATAGTATTTCTATTGTCTCCTATTGGCTGGTTATTCTTTAGTGTAGTAGGCTTGTCAGCTTTAGGGGGTTTTGGAACTTTTTCAATTTTGTTTAAAGCATTTTCTTTAGTTTTTGTATATTTTAAATTGTTCTTGTTTTCTGTACATAGTTTTGCAGTCTTTTTCGATTCTGTTTTTGGATTTACGTGAACTGGTGGTTCATTGTTTTTAAGTTTTTCAATCTTAGGAGATTTATTTTGTGAAAATAATAGACCTGTTTGATTGGTGCAAGGAAATAAATAAGAAAATAAATATTTGATTGTGCCACCATTTTGCCCATCAACATTTACACGTTACCATTACTGTACGGGGGCAATTTCAATATCTTGAAAATGTCACAAATTGTTGACAACAGAAACAAAATAAGAGCCCCAGGAAGAAAAAACGACTGATACTACAGTCAAACCTGTCTTAAGCAGCCAGCCAAGGGAATCACAGAAAGTGGCTGCTAAGGACAGGTGGCTGCTTAATAGAGTTCAAATATATAATAAAACAACATATTGGGAATATGGAAACTGGCTGCTTAATACAGGTTGGTTGCTTAACCCATTCAACCCCAAGTAACTGACATGGATTGGTGCATGCTATTTTTAGACCAATAAATTAATAAGAAAATTACATTTGGACCAGTTCATTTATCAAAATGGGTAATTTTATCTAAAAATAGTAATAATTATTACTGGCAAAAAAGTGCAGATCCTGATGAGACGGCTCGTTACGAGCCGGCTCATCTGGATCTACACTTTTCATAAGCCTATTTAGAGGCCTGTGGGGTTGAAAGGGTTAATAGAGGTGACCACTAACACAGGTTTCAAAGTATTATTTATCTTACTATTTTGTAATGTTTACTATAAATTCTCATACAGCATAACACACAATCATACTTCTAAACCAATGAAATATCTGTATCCATATCAAAATTAGAGAAAACATAGTCTAAAAGTGAATAAGTGAAAATTATAAGTCAAGCAATTTCATACAGACGGATCTATAGTCCACTGGTTAACACATTGGACTGGTAATCCAGGGATCGCAGGTTTGATCCCCCGTCTGACTGTAATAAATTTAAAAGCCTTTCAGTTGGGACTTTAAGCCGAGGTCTTGTGACGGTGCTGTACACCGTGCATGTAAAAGAACCAGAGGAGTGGGAATGGGTCTGTCTGTATTATTGCACTATCTGCCAAAATCTAAAATGACTAATCTCTTCAGGAGGCATCGCTCATATGGGCAACCGATAGCGACGATAAATAAACGTAAAACACACAAAACTGCCTGGTGCACCCACTGTGTTTACCCAGAAATCTTGAATTTGAGGTGTATCCAAAATATTATTGGTGCACTAGACATTTGGTATTGCAATTGCTCAATTGGTTAAAGCACTCAACTCAAGATCTTAGGGCAGTCCTTAGGGGGTGTGAGTTCAAACTCAAGATCTTAGGGCGGTCCTTAGGGGGTGTGAGTTCAACCTCAAGATCTTAGGCGGTCCTTAGGGGGTGTGGGTTCAAACTCAAGATCTTAGGGCGGTCCTTAGGGGGTGTGAGTTCAACCTCAAGATCTTAGGCGGTCCTTAGGGGGTGTGGGTTCAAACTCAAGATCTTAGGGCGGTCCTTAGGGGGTGTGAGTTCAAACTCAAGATCTTAGGCGGTCCTTAGGGGGTGTGGGTTCAAACTCAAGATCTTAGGGCGGTCCTTAGGGGGTGTGAGTTCAAACTCAAGATCTTAGGCGGTCCTTTGGGGGTGTAGGTTCAACCTCAAGATCTTAGGGCGGTCCTTAGGGGGTGTGAGTTCAAACTCAAGATCTTAGGGCGGTCCTTAGGGGGTGTGAGTTCAACCTCAAGATCTTAGGGCGGTCCTTAGGGGGTGTGGGTTCAAACTCAAAATCTTAGGGCGGTCCTTTGGGGGTGTGAGTTCAACCCTGTGCACAACATAGTCATTTGTCTGAATATTTTAAAATCTATTTTATCTTTTGATTATATTCTAATCTATTTGGAAGATATTTCCGAATTTCTATCTCCAAAAATGCATGCATGATTAATTTTGTTGTGGCAAGAAGCTCATGGAGAATGAAAAACATACATGTGCTTCAGTAACGTATAACATTAATTGCAGCACATGTACATGAAAATAACATTAATTGCAGCACATGTACATGGAAATAACATTAATTGCAGCACATGTACATGAAAATAACATTAATTGCAGCACATGTACATGAAAATAACATTAATTGCAGCACATGTACATGGAAATAACATTAATTGCAGTACATGTACATGAAAATAACATTAATTGCAGCACATATACATGAAAATAACATTAATTGCAGCACATACACATGAAAATAACATTAATTGCAGCACATGTACATGGAAATAACAGTAATTGCAGCACATGAATGCAGAAATAACATTAATTGCAGCACATGTACAGGGAAATAACATTAATTGCAGCACATGTATACAGAAATAACATTAATTGCAGCACATGTACATGAAAATAACATTAATTGCAGCACATGTACATGTAAATAACATTAATTGCAGCACATGTACATGGAAATAACATTAATTGCAGCACATGTACATGGAAATAACATTAATTGCAGCACATATACATGAAAATAACATTAATTGCAGCACATGTACATGAAAATAACATTAATTGCAGCACATGTACATTAAATAACATTAATTGCAGCACATGTACATGGAAATAACATTAATTGCAGCACATGTACATGGAAATAACATTAATTGCAGCACATATACATGAAAATAACATTAATTGCAGCAATACACATGAAAATAACATTAATTGCAGCACATGTACATGGAAATAACATTAATTGCAGCACATGAATGCGGAAATAACATTAATTGCAGCACATGTACAGGGAAATAACATTAATTGCAGCACATGTATTTGGAAATAACATTAATTGCAGCACATGTACATGGAAATAACATTAATTGCAGCACATGTACATGGAAATAACATTAATTGCAGCACATGTACATGGAAATAACATTAATTGCAGCACATGTACATGGAAATCAAAATAAGAATTTTAGATTTATTAAAACTTCTCCGGGGCTCTTATGGAAGTTTCTCAAATTTTGAATTTCATGAAATATATTAACTTTAATATTTTCCGACAACAGATTTTAGAACTCTGTAAATACCCTTACTATGAAATTCCCAATCTTAACAGTACCTATGACAGCCAATAAATATACAAACAGATTAGCACACACAGTAAAATTGGCTACAAATCTAGTAATAAAGATATAAAATATTAAAAGTTCAAAAATTAGCTCAAGTTCAATAATCAAAATATTATAATTTAAATCTGATGAGAAACAGATAAGGGAGATAATACACGTGAATTGAAAGAAGACACTGGACAAGTAGAGTTATCCCAAGACTAAAAGTGTTTATAAGAAATCAAGATAAAGTTTAGAAATCAGCTAGCTATACCCCATCTACGAGATAAAAATATGTTTAACTCCACATCTACATACAAGATACAATTTGTACCTGCAGCATTCATTGTTTGTTCATAGTGATTGTCATGGTTCTCACTCTTGGTTGACAATGGTGGCTTGTGCATGTGGGATTCCTTCATCTTCCTCAACCGTTCTTCCTCTGCCAAACGTTCTTTCTCTTTTCTTTCTTTTTCCTTTCGCTGTTCTTCTGCAAGCAACTTTTGCTGTTCCAATTTTTGTAGTTGCTTTTGTTTTTCAAGAGATTCTCTAAGTTGTTTTTCTGCTAATTTCATCTCTTCTTCATTGTTACCCTTATCTTCATCTTCTTCTTCATTGAAAATATCAAAGTTCAATATTTTACCAAATCTAGATTTGTGCTATATCCTATGCAGTACCTTTTGATTTGTTTGACTGGTTAACATTAACAGAACAGGGTTTAAGCTATAGGGGTAAAGGGTGGAAAAATAGTCTCCGTGTGCTGCCTCACGTCTCCTTTCTTTTGAGCTCCATGAAATAGGTTTTTTAATAATGAATACAGTCTACATCCGTTATAACAAAGTCGGTTTTGTCAAATTCTCCGGTTATCTCGAAGTCGGGTCAAAATCCCATTTCACATACTATCATTTTACATATAACTGGCACCGTTTATATCAAATTTCGTTAAGTCAAATTTGTTCGTATTATCAAATTTATTTTTTGGTCCCTTCTGTATAAATGGGCAGTATTTCACACTCTATGTCAAAGCGTCAGCTTGCAGCCAAAGTGCAACCTTTATTCGGCAAATTTACCTGAGCAAGAACGTACTGTCGTGCCTGTGCAAACAATCAATAATGTTAGTTGACGGTGTTTACCATGACAGTAATTAGGCCTACAATATGTTCATACAGGTACATATTATTCGGCAATTAACCAATAATGGTTAAAGTGTTTTTTTTATCACAGCTATAATGACAACGACAACTTCGAAGATAATTTATTATGGGACAAATGTAAGACTGGTAATACGTGTGACCTACGAGAAATATAGCAATATCCGTCATGTCCAAGTATTTAATTCGGTCTGACGGAATTCGACAAAACAGATGTAGACTGTATAACTTCCCAAATGTATATTTTAACTTCTCTCTATTTTAAAGATGTAGCTTAAACCATGTACCGGGTAACATAATGGATGAAACTGAAACTGTTCAAGAATAACTGGAACAGGAACTCATGAAGATCAAATCTAGTCATTACAGCAGCAATATTCAACTGTAAGTACTGCAACAATAAGCTCACTCTAACAGTGTTTTATACCTTTATTTATCTTTTCTGGGTTAGGTTTTGCAGGGGTTTTATCCTCGTCATTGAATGTGACCTTCTTGTTGTCGAATTCCTCGTCTTTCTCATTGTCTAATTCATGCTCATCATCTACATCAAACAAGTTTTGTATTGTTTTTCAATTTATATTCTTAAAACACATTTATAGAAAATTCAATGGCTTGGTAATGAGAGACATCTCTAATTGTCTATTACCTCCCTTTAGGCTGTCCAATTAGTGCAGTGGTTAGCGCTCCATTCTCACCAATGCAACCCGGGATCGATCCTCATAACCGGGAAGTATGTGAGATGGTACAGTGGTCGCCAGATCGGACACGTGGGTTTTCTCCGGGTACTCCGGTTTCCTCCCACACGAATGACCACATTTACGCTTTCATCCGCACCAACGAGAGTGATTAATATTAGTTGTTAAAACTTGCTTCGCAATTGTTGTAAAAACAGGGGTATGGATTCAGATTACCTTCTTACTTAAACAACAAATAGAGGGGTGCAGTTTGGTAGTTTACTATTAAAACATTTCTGATTCTATGCCAAGCGGTGGTAAGGTCACTTCAAGATAGGAGCATATCACAAACGTCCATCTGTGTACTGGCAAGGTGTAGCATATCACAAACGTCCGTCTGTGTGCTGGCAAGGTGGAGCATATTACAAACGTCCGTCTGTGTGCTGGCAAGATGGAGCATATCACAAACGTCCGTCTGTGTGCTGGCAAGGTGGAGCATATTACAAACGTCCGTCTGTGTGCTGGCAAGATGGAGCATATCACAAACGTCCGTCTGTGTGCTGGCAAGATGGAGCATATCACAAACGTCCGTCTGTGTGCTGGCAAGATGGAGCATATCACAAATGTCCGTCTGTGTGCTGGCAAGGTGGAGCATATCACAAACGTCCGTCTGTGTGCTGGCAAGATGGAGCATATCACAAATGTCCGTCTGTGTGCTGGCAAGGTGGAGCATATCACAAACGTCCGTCTGTGTGCTGGCAAGGTGGAGCATATCACAAACGTCCGTCTGTGTGCTGGCAAGATGGAGCATATCACAAACGTCCGTCTGTGTGCTGGCAAGATGGAGCATATCACAAATGTCCGTCTGTGTGCTGGCAAGGTGGAGCATATCACAAACGTCCGTCTGTGTGCTGGCAAGGTGGAGCATATCACAAACGTCCGTCTGTGTGCTGGCAAGGTGGAGCATATCACAAACGTCCGTCTGTGTGCTGGCAATGTGGAGCATATCACAAACATCCGTCTGTGTGCTGGCAAGGTGGAGCATATTACAAACGTCCGTCTGTGTGCTGGCAATGTGGAGCATATCACAGCCTATGTGCTGGCAAGGTGGAGCATATCACAAACGTCCGTCTGTGTGCTGGCAAGGTGGAGCATATCACAAACGTCCGTCTGTGTGCTGGCAATGTGGAGCATATCACAAACGTCCGTCTGTGTGCTGGCAAGGTGGAGCATATTACAAACGTCCGTCTGTGTGCTGGCAATGTGGAGCATATCACAGCCTATGTGCTGGCAAGGTGGAGCATATCACAGCCTATGTGATGGCAAAGTGGAGCATATCACAGCCTATGTGCTGGCAAGGTGGAGCATATCACAGCCTATGTGCTGGCAAGGTGGAGCATATCACAGCCTATGTGCTGGCAAGGTGGAGCATATCACAGCCTATGTGCTGGCAAGGTGGAGCATATCACAGCCTATGTGCTGGCACGGTGGAGCATATCACAGCCTATGTGCTGGCAAGGTGGAGCATATCACAGCCTATGTGCTGGCAAGAAGAGGGCAAAACGCTGGGAAACAGGTAGTATTACTAACCTTCTGGCTGCGGGGACATCAGTGTGATTGATATCTCCTTCTTCACCGGGCTTACTGGGCGGGGCTTGGGTTCATGGATTGTCTGCAGCTTTGGCACTTCCTCGGCTTGCCACACTTGTTTAGGGGCCGGCATCTTCTCCTTTGGTTGTATGAGCGACACTGGCTGAGATGAACGTGCATGACTGCTCTGTACTCTCGGCTTCATCAGATTCTTCTCTAATAACATAAATAATTTCACATAATCATAAATACTTTCATGTAATCATAAATACTTTCATGTAATCATAAATACTTTCATGTAAACATAAATAAGTTCATGTAATCATAAATACTTTCATGTAATCATAAATAAGTTCATGTAATCATAAATACTTTCATGTAATCATAAATACTTTCATGTAATCATAAATAAGTTCATGTAATCATAAATACTTTCATGTAATCATAAATAAGTTCATGTAATCATAAATACTTTCATGTAATCATAAATAAGTTCATGTAATCATAAATACTTTCATGTAATCATAAATAAGTTCATGTAATCATAAATACTTTCATGTAATCATAAATACTTTCATGTAATCATAAATAAGTTCATGTAATCATAAATACTTTCATGTAATCATAAATACTTTCATGTAATCATAAATACTTTCATGTAATCATAAATACTTTCATGTAATCATAAATACGTTCATGTAATCATAAATACTTTCATGTAATCATAAATACTTTCATGTAATCATAAATACTTTCATGTAATCATAAATACTTTCATGTAATCATAAATAAGTTCATGTAATCATAAATACTTTCATGTAATCATAAATAAGTTCATGTAATCATAAATACTTTCATGTAATCATAAATAAGTTCATGTAATCATAAATACTTTCATGTAATCATAAATAAGTTCATGTAATCATAAATACTTTCATGTAATCATAAATACTTTCATGTAATCATAAATAAGTTCATGTAATCATAAATACTTTCATGTAATCATAAATACTT
This sequence comes from Archivesica marissinica, assembly GCA_014843695.1. Lineage (NCBI taxonomy): Eukaryota > Metazoa > Mollusca > Bivalvia > Venerida > Vesicomyidae > Archivesica > Archivesica marissinica. The sequence goes on from CM026387.1 coordinate 47,709,622, forward strand.
TCATGTAATCATAAATAAGTTCATGTAATCATAAATACTAATAAGTTCATGTAATCATAAATACTTTCATGTAATCATAAATACTATCATAAATACTTTCATGTAATCATAAATACTTTCATGTAATCATAAATACTTTCATGTAATCATAAATAAGTTCATGTAATCATAAATACTTTCATGTAATCATAAATACTTTCATGTAATCATAAATAAGTTCATGTAATCATAAATACTTTCATGTAATCATAAATACTTTCATGTAATCATAAATACTTTCATGTAATCATAAATAAGTTCATGTAATCATAAATACTAATAAGTTCATGTAATCATAAATACTTTCATGTAATCATAAATACTTTCAAATCATAAATACTTTCATGTAATCATAAATACTTCATGTAATCATAAATACTTTCATGTAATCATAAATAAGTTCATGTAATCATAAATACTAATAAGTTCATGTAATCATAAATACTTTCATGTAATCATAAATACTTTCATGTAATCATAAATACTTTCATGTAATCATAAATACTTTCAAATCATAAATACTTTCATGTAATCATAAATACTTTCATGTAATCATAAATACTATCATAAATACTTTCATGTAATCATAAATACTTTCATGTAATCATAAATACTATCATAAATACTTTCATGTAATCATAAATACGTTCATGTAATCATAAATACTTTCATGTAATCATAAATACTATCATAAATACTTTCATGTAATCATAAATACTTTCATGTAATCATAAATACTTTCATGTAATCATAAATACTTTCATGTAATCATAAATAAGTTCATGTAATCATAAATACTTTCATGTAATCATAAATACTTTCATGTAATCATAAATACTTTCATGTAATCATAAATATGTTCATGTAATCATAAATACTTTCATGTAATCATAAATACTTTCATGTAATCATAAATACTTAAATACTTTCATGTAATCATAAATACTTTCATGTAATCATAAATACTTTCATGTAATCATAAATACTTTCATGTAATCATAAATACGTTCATGTAATCATAAATACTTTCATGTAATCATAAATACTTTCATGTAATCATAAATAAGTTCATGTAATCATAAATACTTTCATGTAATCATAAATACTTTCATGTAATCATAAATAAGTTCATGTAATCATAAATACTTTCATGTAATCATAAATACTTTCATGTAATCATAAATACTTTCATGTAATCATAAATAAGTTCATGTAATCATAAATAAGTTCATGTAATCATAAATACTTTCATGTAATCATAAATAAGTTCATGTAATCATAAATACTTTCATGTAATCATAAATAAGTTCATGTAATCATAAATAAGTTCATGTAATCATAAATACTTTCATGTAATCATAAATACTTTCATGTAATCATAAATACTTTCATGTAATCATAAATACTTAGTTCATGTAATCATAAATACTTTCATGTAATCATAAATACTTTCATGTAATCATAAATAAGTTCATGTAATCATAAATACTAATAAGTTCATGTAATCATAAATACTTTCATGTAATCATAAATACTTTCATGTAATCATAAATACTTTCATGTAATCATAAATACTTTCATGTAATCATAAATACTTTCATGTAATCATAAGTAAGTTCATGTAATCATAAATACTTTCATGTAATCATAAATACTTTCATGTAATCATAAATAAGTTCATGTAATCATAAATAAGTTCATGTAATCATAAATACTAATAAGTTCATGTAATCATAAATACTTTCATGTAATCATAAATACTTTCATGTAATCATAAATAAGTTCATGTAATCATAAATACTAATAAGTTCATGTAATCATAAATACTTTCATGTAATCATAAATAAGTTCATGTAATCATAAATACTAATAAGTTCATGTAATCATAAATACTTTCATGTAATCATAAATACTTTCATGTAATCATGCATAATACACGATACTGTACTATTATTAGCACACAGGCATGCAATGATTAGTTAGGACAATGTTACTTATAAATGCTTCAGTCTCGTCCTCATCAATTTCTGTATTCAGTAAAACAGAAGCATGCTTCCATGACAATGGTGGTGGTAATTATTTCTATGGTAACAGCAACTTGTCATAATTACGAAAGTAATGACATTCAAATACTTGTACATGGGGCATCCCGTTCTTACCTGAATGTGCAATAGAGGCCCATCCTAGTGAGGTTTACAGGGCAGGTTAATATCTTGGACAACTGAATAGGTTAACATACCATGCATACAGCGGTGTAGATAAATATATAAATGTCTTTCATTCATAGATGCATACAGCGGTGTAGATAAATATATAAATGTCTTTCGTTCATAGGTGTATACAGCGGTGTAGATAAATATATAAATGTCTTTCGTTCATAGGTGTATACAGCGGTGTAGATAAATATATAAATGTCTTTCATTCATAGATGTATACAGCGGTGTAGATAAATATATAAATGTCTTTCATTCATAGGTGTATACAGCGGTGTAGATAAATATATAAATATCTTTCATTCATAGGTGTATACAGCGGTGTAGATAAATATATAAATGTCTTTCATTCATAGGTGTATACAGCGGTGTAGATAAATATATAAATGTCTTTCATTCATAGGTGTATACAGCGGTGTAGATAAATATATAAATATCTTTCATTCATAGGTGTATACAGCGGTGTAGATAAATATATAAATGTCTTTCATTCATAGGTGTATACAGCGGTGTAGATAAATATACAAACTTCTTGGAGTCATGGATGTAAAATCTCTGACAATAAATAAAGTTTGAATTGAATTGATACAGCAGTGTAGAGAAATCTACAAACTTCTTTCAGTAATTGAGGTGTACAGCGGTGTAGAGTAAGCTTTCCTCTGTCGCCTCTGTTCCGCCATTTCCTGGGCACGCCTCCTGATTGCCTCACGTTTCTCATTGTTCTACAACAACAAATGAGGCAGTGAGTTGCACGCATCTAAATCTAATTTCACTCGCAAACATTTTTAAATATTTTATTTTATTAATAATTTAATACATTAAAGATATATTCCTGTTTAAACTGGTTCTCACAATTTCTAAAAATACGTTGCTATGATACAATTGTATTCGTTATAGAATCAGTATTACACGAGTTTTTAAGCAAAGAAAAATATATAACCTTATTTTGACTAGGTTAGTATATTACAGACGGATCTGTAGTCCAGTGGTAACATGTTGGGCTGGTAATGCAAGGATTGCAGGATCGATTCCCTGTCTGACCCTAATAAAATTAACAGTCTTTCAGATGGGACGTTAAACCGAGGTCTTGTGTCGGTGCTTTACACCGTGCACGTAAAAGAACCAGAGGAGACTCTGTACACCGTGCACGTAAAAGAACCAGAGGAATGGGTCTGTCTGTATCATTTCACTATCCTCCAAGATCTAAAATGACTAATCTCTTCAGGAGGTGTCGCTCATATGGGCAACTGATAGCAACGATAAATAAACGTAAATCACACACTGTTAGTATATTTTCATTCGGCTCTCTTCGTAACTCCGGTTCTCCGAAAAAATCATAATAGCATGAAATTAATGTGCGTACATCACGATTAGCATGGTTAATATTGCTGGCATAAAAAACGTGACACTCGCATACACTGCAATTTCTTATTTTAAAACTGGAATATACCTTTAAACAACAAAACTCGAGTAATTAATACAGATTTAGAAAAAAATTAGAACTGTATAAAAAGTTTCAAATATAAATAGTAGATTGTCTTAATAATAAATTTATAAGTTATTTAATGGAATTGTACATAATATCCATGTTTGTAACAACCAAAACCCTTCATCCCCAGATAAATACTAAAATAATTACAGAGCTTTCACCATGCTAATTATAAACACAGTCAAACTGTGATGGTATCAGTTGGTGACCAAATATTAAAGAAGCAAAGATTCTCCAAAATATTTAACTTTATCAAGAATTTAGTCGATTTTGCTACTGACATTTTGATTACCAACTGCTTGTTCTTATTATACATATAGTCGTTAGTAACACTGCAGCTAGATAGTGCAACACTGCAGCTAGATAGTGCAACACTGCAGCTAGATAGTGCAACACTGCAGCTAGATAGTGCAACAATGTACATGCAGCTAGATAGTGCAGCACTGCAGCTAGATAGTGCAACACTGCAGTTAGATAGTGCAACAATGTACATGCAGCTAGATAGTGCAACACTGCAGCTAGATAGTGCAACAATGTACATGCAGCTAGATAGTGCAACACTGCAGCTAGATAGTGCAACAATGTACATGCAGCTACATAGTGCAACAATGTACATGCAGCTAGATAGTGCAACAATGTACATGCAGCTAGATAGTGCAACACTGCAGCTAGATAGTGCAACAATGTACATGCAGCTACATAGTGCAACAATGTACATGCAGCTAGATAGTGCAACAGTGTACATGCAGCTACATAGTGCAACAATGTACATGCAGCTAGATAGTGCAACAGTGTACATGCAGCTAGATAGTGCAACAATGTACATGCAGCTAGATAGTGCAACAATGTACATGCAGCTAGATAGTGCAACAATGTACATGCAGCTAGATAGTGCAACACTGCAGCTAGATAGTGCAACAATGTACATGCAGCTAGATAGTGCAACAATGTACATGCAGCTAGATAGTGCAACAATGTACATGCAGCTAGATAGTGCAACACTGCAGCTAGATAGTGCAACAATGTACATGCAGCTAGATAGTGCAACAATGTACATGCAGCTAGATAGTGCAACAATGTACATGCAGCTAGATAGTGCAACACTGCAGCTAGATAGTGCAACAATGTACATGCAGCTAGATAGTGCAACAATGTACATGCAGCTAGATAGTGCAACAATGTACATGCAGCTAGATAGTGCAACACTGCAGCTAGATAGTGCAACATGTCTGCAGCTAGATAGTGTAACACTGTACATGCAGCTAGATAGTGCAACAATGTACATGCAGCGAGATAGTGCAACACTGCAGCTAGATAGTGCAACAATGTACATGCAGCTAGATAGTGCAACACTGCAGCTAGATAGTGCAACACTGCAACTAGATAGTGCAACACTGCAGCTAGATAGTGCAACAATGTACATGCAGCTAGATAGTGCAACAATGTACATGCAGCTAGATAGTGCAACACTGCAGCTAGATAGTGCAACACTGCAGCTAGATAGTGCAACAATGTACATGCAGCTAGATAGTGCAACACTGCAGCTAGATAGTGCAACAATGTACATGCAGCTAGATAGTGCAACACTGCAGCTAGATAGTGCAACACTGCAACTAGATAGTGCAACACTGCAGCTAGATAGTGCAACAATGTACATGCAGCTAGATAGTGCAACAATGTACATGCAGCTAGATAGTGCAACACTGCAGCTAGATAGTGCAACACTGCAGCTAGATAGTGGAACAATGTACATGCAGCTAGATACAACAAAACTCTCTTCATTAGGAAACGATCATACAACCACAGAAATCATGAACAGTTTATACAACCACAGAAATCATGAAAAGTTTATACAACCACAGAAATCATGAAACGTTTATACAACCACAGAAATCATGAAAAGTTCATACAACAAAAATCATGAAAAGTTCATTCAACCATTAAAATCATTTGAAATAACTGATTGTAAGTTTGTGTTTTGTTGCATCAAGTATTCACAGGGGAGACAATTTGATTTATCAGGTTACATTGTGTCAGTGTCCTTAACTACAAAATAAAAATATTGAACATGAACATTTTGATTGCAAAATCGGCAATAATCTTGCCATTTGGCAATAAAATATACATACATAATAGTATACGTGGCATGAGAAACAAAATGTAATATACACAAACTTTGTGTTAATTACATTAATAATAGGTTGACATTGTGTTATTTAGAGCAATGATAAACCAGCTAAGAAGCCCTATTTGGCTTTACTGGTACATCAGACATATCAAGATAAATGGTATTCTGATTCAATAGCGTTATTATTGCAACATTTACATAGTCTACTAACACGATCAATAGCATTGTAGCGGCCAGTTTCAATAGTCAAATCATGACTACTCAGCCTCAATCTAGACAGCATAACCTGTTGCAAGTTGTTTTTATTAATAGTATAACAAGATTTTTAAGTGTGAAATCATAGCATAATATTATTTAACATACCATCTACATCCGTTATGTTGAATTCCGTCGGACCGAACAAAATACTTCGACATAATCGAAGTTTGACTTAACGAAATTCGATATAAATGGAACCAGTTATATGTACAATGATAGTGTCTGAAACAGACTTTTATCCGACTTCGCGATAACCGGAGAATTCGAGATACCGGAGAATTCGACATAACCGACTTTGACATAATGGTTGTAGACTGTATTACATTGTTTTGTTCATTATCATTGAAAATTAAACAAACAGCTATAGGATTTAACTGCAATTTATTACAATTTTATTTGAAAAAACATTTAAAAATGCCAGTTTTTATATTCGAATACGATTTTCGAACATTCGTTAAAATAAATGCAATTCAAATCCATTGTTCAGTACATGACCTCACACAACTTATAATGGCGTATGTTTACACACTTTCTTGCACTTTCTGCAATTTTAATTGGCAGGTTGATTTTATTATTGTGCAGTTATTGATATAGCGGCTCCGACTGATTTCAACAAATGTCGACAATTTCATTGTCAACCCTTTATAAGTGAAGATAACTGGTGTGGGCCGTTGTCTAATGTTGCTAAAACTTGTGGCCCAAACCATTTATAGTTTCATGCTATGTATTGTATCTGTATGACATATTTACTATTGTATGTTCATGCTATGTATTGTATCTGTATCTGTATGACATATTTACTATTGTATGTTCATGCTATGTATTGTATCTGTATGACATATTTACTATTGTATGTTCATGCTATGTATTGTATCTGTATCTGTATGACATATTTACTATTGTATGTTCATGCTATGTATTGTATGTGTATCTGTATGACATATTTACTATTGTATGTTCATGCTATGTATTGTATCTGTATCTGTATGACATATTTACTATTGTATGTTCATGCTATGTATTGTATCTGTATGACATATTTACTATTGTATGTTCATGCTATGTATTGTATCTGTATGTGTATGACATATTTACTATTGTATGTTCATGCTATGTATTGTATGTCATGTGTATTGTATTGTATGTGTATGACATATTTACTATTGTATGTTCATGCTATGTATTGTATGTGTATGCTATGTATTGTATGTTCATGCTATGTATTGTATGTGTATCTGTATGACATATTTACTATTGTATGTTCATGCTATGTATTGTATGTTTATGCTATGTATTGTATGTTCATGCTATGTATCTGTATGTGTATGACATATTTACTATTGTATGTTCATGCTATGTATTGTATGTTTCTGTATGACATATTTACTATTGTATGTTCATGCTATGTATTGTATGTTCATGCTATGTATGTGTATGTGTTTGTGTATGACATATTTACTATTGATTTGCAATCAAATATGATTAAAATAAGTGAAGATTATGATTTGTAACAAAACTGCAAAAATCTATTTTTTAATACAAGACTCATAAAAACTGCAGCGAGGATGAAATGTACTTTCTGTGATTATGCTTTGACATGGCAGTACCCCATTCTGTATACTCCATATTCAAATCAGTATGAGCCATCGTAATTGTCAAAACTGACTACGGTATTCCCACATTTCCAGACTTCAAAAAATGGAACCTTTCTAGAACAACAACCTCTCTACAACAACCAATCTTGATGTATCCGAACGGTGTTTGCTGTGGAGAGGTTTGACTGTACATGTAAAATGTGTAACCATGAGTGAATGTAAAATGTGTAACCATGAGTGAATGTAACATGTGTAACCATGGGGTACATGTAAAATGTGTAACCATGGGTACATGTAAAATGTGTAACCGTGAGTACATGTAATATGTGTAACCATGGGTACATGTAAAATGTGTAACCATGAGTACATGTAAAATGTGTAACCATGGGTACATGTAAAATGTGTAACCATGAGTACATGTAAAATGTGTAACCATGGGTACATGTAAAATGTGTAACCATGGGTACATGTAAAATGTGTAACCGTGAGTACATGTAAAATGTGTAACCATGGGTACATGTAAAATGTGTAACCATGGGTACATGTAAAATGTGTAACCATGAGTACATGTAAAATGTGTAACCATGGGTACATGTAAAATGTGTAACCATGAGTATATGTAAAATGTGTAACCATGGGTATATGTAAAATGTGTAACCATGGGTATATGTAAAATGTGTAACCATGAGTACATGTAAAATGTGTAACCATGGGTATATGTAAAATGTGTAACCATGGGTACATGTAAAATGTGTAACCATGAGTATATGTAAAATATCAAATTCTCTGATTGAGTCTTGTGACTATCTTGCTGAAATATATTGCAAGATCATCCATTGGTTATAAGCATGTTGAAAAGTTATCCAAATTTGTTTGTACCAACCGAAGAAATATGTAATATCCATGTAAACCTGTTGTTGTGGCATCTCATACAACATACCGTACTAGATCTAGTCACGTTATACTTGTACACACTGCTTAGTTCAACACATTTACTGGGAATTGCTCTCATTTTCAAGTACCATAATATACACGATCACCATAAGTCGACATTTATCTCATCCAGAAATGGCATGATAGTAATATGTCGACTTATGGTCGAGATTCAAAAATCAGATAAATTTGGAATATTTTTTTATTATTATTTAATCATGTGAACTGTGATAATAAACTTACTTGAGAAGTAGATTTTACAGAATACTGCGAAAATGTATTAAGAAAAAACAAATTGTATTTCTATAATTTATTGAATAAATGATACATGTCTGCAATCACATGCTTATTAAATTCTTTATTTGACAATTATTTACATTATAGACCATAGGAATAGCTGATACACAAACTTCATAATTAGTGCCTTTTCATGATTTGTAATGGAATAACAAAGTCAATCAGATATCTCAAATTGAGTCCTGTTTCTTTCAAAAATGAGAGAAAAAGCCAATGTCGTAATGAATGTCTACACATTACTGTCGACTTATGGAAGGATCCAGATTAAAATTAACTTTTCAAGCAAAGACTTGACCATCGGACTTATGGACGGATCCAGATTAAAATTAACTTTTCAAGCAAAGACTTGACCGTCGACTTATGGAAGGATCCAGATTAAAATTAACTTTTCAAGCAAAGACTTGACCGTCGACTTATGGAAGGATCCAGATTAAAATTAGACTTTTCAAGCAAAGACTTGACCGTCGACTTATGGAAGGATCCAGATTAAAATTAACTTTTCAAGCAAAGACTTGACCGTCGACTTATGGAAGGATCCAGATTAAAATTAACTTTTCAAGCAAAGACTTGACCGTCGACTTATGGAAGGATCCAGATTAAAATTAACTTTTCAAGCAAAGACTTGACCGTCGACTTATGGAAGGATCCAGATTAAAATTAACTTTTCAAGCAAAGACTTGACCGTCGACTTATGGAAGGATCCAGATTAAAATTAACTTTTCAAGCAAAGACTTGACCGTCGACTTATGGAAGGATCCAGATTAAAATTAACTTTTCAAGCAAAGACTTGACCGTCGACTTATGGAAGGATCCAGATTAAAATTAACTTTTCAAGCAAAGACTTGACCGTCGACTTATGGAAGGATCCAGATTAAAATTAACTTTTCAAGCAAATACTTGACTGTCGACTTATGGAAGGATCCAGATTAAAATTAACTTTTCAAGCAAAGACTTGACCGTCGACTTATGGAAGGATCCAGATTAAAATTAACTTTTCAAGCAAATACTTGACCCTCGACTTATGGAAGGATCCAGATTAAAATTAACTTTTCAAGCAAAGACTTGACCGTCGACTTATGGAAGGATCCAGATTAAAATTAACTTTTCAAGCAAAGACTTGACCGTCGACTTATGGAAGGATCCAGATTAAAATTAACTTTTCAAGCAAATACTTGACCCTCGACTAAGAGTCGACTTATGGAAGGATCCAGATTAAAATTAACTTTTCAAGCAAAGACTTGACCCTCGACTTATGGAAGGATCCAGATTAAAATTAGACTTTTCAAGCAAAGACTTGACCGTCGACTTATGGAAGGATCCAGATTAAAATTAGACTTTTCAAGCAAAGACTTGACCGTCGACTTATGGAAGGATCCAGATTAAAATTAGACTTTTCAAGCAAAGACTTGACCGTCGACTTATGGAAGGATCCAGATTAAAATTAACTTTTCAAGCAAATACTTGACCGTCGACTTATGGAAGGATCCAGATTAAAATTAACTTTTCAAGCAAAGACTTGACCGTCGACTTATGGAAGGATCCAGATTAAAATTAACTTTTCAAGCAAAGACTTGACCGTCGACTTATGGAAGGATCCAGATTAAAATTAACTTTTCAAGCAAAGACTTGACCGTCGACTTATGGAAGGATCCAGATTAAAATTAACTTTTCAAGCAAAGACTTGACCGTCGACTTATGGAAGGATCCAGATTAAAATTAGACTTTTCAAGCAAAGACTTGACCGTCGACTTATGGAAGGATCCAGATTAAAATTAACTTTTCAAGCAAAGACTTGACCGTCGACTTATGGAAGGATCCAGATTAAAATTAACTTTTCAAGCAAAGACTTGACCGTCGACTTATGGAAGGATCCAGATTAAAATTAACTTTTCAAGCAAATACTTGACCCTCGACTTATGGAAGGATCCAGATTAAAATTAACTTTTCAAGCAAAGACTTGACCGTCGACTTATGGAAGGATCCAGATTAAAATTAACTTTTCAAGCAAAGACTTGACCGTCGACTTATGGAAGGATCCAGATTAAAATTAACTTTTCAAGCAAATACTTGACCCTCGACTTATAGAAGGATCCAGATTAAAATTAACTTTTCAAGCAAAGACTTGACCCTCGACTTATGGAAGGATCCAGATTAAAATTAACTTTTCAAGCAAAGTCTTGACCGTCGACTTATGGAAGGATCCAGATTAAAATCAACTTTTCAAGCAAATACTTGACCGTCGACTTATGGAAGGATCCAGATTAAAACCAACTTTTCAAGCAGACTTGACCGTCGACTTATGGAAGGATCCAGATTAAAATTAACTTTTCAAGCAAAGACTTGACCGTCGACTTATGGAAGGATCCAGATTAAAATTAACTTTTCAAGCAAATACTTGACCCTCGACTTATGGAAGGATCCAGATTAAAATTAACTTTTCAAGCAAAGACTTGACCGTCGACTTATGGAAGGATCCAGATTAAAATTAACTTTTCAAGCAAAGACTTGACCGTCGACTTATGGAAGGATCCAGATTAAAATTAACTTTTCAAGCAAATACATGACCCTCGACTAAGAGTCGACTTATGGAAGGATCCAGATTAAAATTAACTTTTCAAGCAAAGACTTGACCGTCGACTTATGGAAGGATCCAGATTAAAATTAGACTTTTCAAGCAAAGACTTGACCGTCGACTTATGGAAGGATCCAGATTAAAATTAGACTTTTCAAGCAAAGACTTGACCGTCGACTTATGGAAGGATCCAGATTAAAATTAACTTTTCAAGCAAATACTTGACCGTCGACTTATGGAAGGATCCAGATTAAAATTAACTTTTCAAGCAAATACTTGACCCTCGACTTATGGAAGGATCCAGATTAAAATTAACTTTTCAAGCAAAGACTTGACCGTCGACTTATGGAAGGATCCAGATTAAAATTAACTTTTCAAGCAAAGACTTGACCGTCGACTTATGGAAGGATCCAGATTAAAATGAACTTTTCAAGCAAATACTTGACCCTCGACTTATAGAAGGATCCAGATTAAAATTAACTTTTCAAGCAAAGACTTGACCCTCGACTTATGGAAGGATCCAGATTAAAATTAGACTTTTCAAGCAAAGTCTTGACCGTCGACTTATGGAAGGATCCAGATTAAAATCAACTTTTCAAGCAAATACTTGACCGTCGACTTATGGAAGGATCCAGATTAAAACCAACTTTTCAAGCAGACTTGACCGTCGACTTATGGAAGGATCCAGATTAAAAGTAACTTTTCAAGCAAAGACTTGACCGTCGACTTATGGAAGGATCCAGATTAAAATTAACTTTTCAAGCAAAGACTTGACCCTCGACTTATGGAAGGATCCAGATTAAAATTAACTTTTCAAGCAAAGACTTGACCGTCGACTTATGGAAGGATCCAGATTAAAATTAGACTTTTCAAGCAAAGACTTGACCGTCGACTAAGAGTCGACTTATGGAAGGATCCAGATTAAAATTAACTTTTCAAGCAAAGACTTGACCCTCGACTTATGGAAGGATCCAGATTAAAATTAGACTTTTCAAGCAAAGACTTGACCGTCGACTTATGGAAGGATCCAGATTAAAATTAGACTTTTCAAGCAAAGACTTGACCGTCGACTTATGGAAGGATCCAGATTAAAATTAACTTTTCAAGCAAAGACTTGACCGTCGACTTATGGAAGGATCCAGATTAAAATTAACTTTTCAAGCAAAGACTTGACCCTCGACTTATGGAAGGATCCAGATTAAAATTAACTTTTCAAGCAAAGACTTGACCGTCGACTTATGGAAGGATCCAGATTAAAATTAGACTTTTCAAGCAAAGACTTGACCGTCGACTAAGAGTCGACTTATGGAAGGATCCAGATTAAAATTAACTTTTCAAGCAAAGACTTGACCCTCGACTTATGGAAGGATCCAGATTAAAATTAGACTTTTCAAGCAAAGACTTGACCGTCGACTTATGGAAGGATCCAGATTAAAATTAGACTTTTCAAGCAAAGACTTGACCGTCGACTTATGGAAGGATCCAGATTAAAATTAACTTTTCAAGCAAAGACTTGACCGTCGACTTATGGAAGGATCCAGATTAAAATTAACTTTTCAAGCAAAGACTTGACCGTCGACTTATGGAAGGATCCAGATTAAAATTAACTTTTCAAGCTAAGACTTGACCGTCGACTTATGGAAGGATCCAGATTAAAATTAACTTTTCAAGCAAAGACTTGACCGTCGACTTATGGAAGGATCCAGATTAAAATCAACTTTTCAAGCAAATACTTGACCGTCGACTTATGGAAGGATCCAGATTAAAACCAACTTTTCAAGCAAAGACTTGACCGTCGACTTATGGAAGGATCCAGATTAAAATTAACTTTTCAAGCAAAGACTTGACCGTCGACTTATGGAAGATTCCAGATTAAAATTAGACTTTTCAAGCAAAGACTTGACCGTCGACTTATGGAAGGATCCAGATTAAAATTAACTTTTCAAGCAAATACTTGACCCTCGACTAAGAGTCGACTTATGGAAGGATCCAGATTAAAATTAACTTTTCAAGCAAAGACTTGACCCTCGACTTATGGAAGGATCCAGATTAAAATTAGACTTTTCAAGCAAAGACTTGACCGTCGACTTATGGAAGGATCCAGATTAAAATTAGACTTTTCAAGCAAAGACTTGACCGTCGACTTATGGAAGGATCCAGATTAAAATTAACTTTTCAAGCAAAGACTTGACCGTCGACTTATGGAAGGATCCAGATTAAAATTAACTTTTCAAGCAAATACTTGACCCTCGACTTATAGAAGGATCCAGATTAAAATTAACTTTTCAAGCAAAGACTTGACCCTCGACTTATGGAAGGATCCAGATTAAAATTAGACTTTTCAAGCAAAGACTTGACCGTCGACTTATGGAAGGATCCAGATTAAAATTAGACTTTTCAAGCAAAGACTTGACCGTCGACTTATGGAAGGATCCAGATTAAAATCAACTTTTCAAGCAAATACTTGACTGTCGACTTATGGAAGGATCCAGATTAAAACCAACTTTTCAAGCAAAGACTTGACCGTCGACTTATGGAAGGATCCAGATTAAAATTAACTTTTCAAGCAAAGACTTGACCGTCGACTTATGGAAGGATCCAGATTAAAATTAACTTTTCAAGCAAAGACTTGACCGTCGACTTATGGAAGGATCCAGATTAAAATTAGACTTTTCAAGCAAAGACTTGACCGTCGACTTATGGAAGGATCCAGATTAAAATTAGACTTTTCAAGCAAAGACTTGACCGTCGACTTATGGAAGGATCCAGATTAAAATCAACTTTTCAAGCAAATACTTGACCGTCGACTTATGGAAGGATCCAGATTAAAATTAACTTTTCAAGCAAAGACTTGACCGTCGACTTATGGAAGGATCCAGATTAAAATTAGACTTTTCAAGCAAAGACTTGACCGTCGACTTATGGAAGGATCCAGATTAAAATTAACTTTTCAAGCAAAGACTTGACCGTCGACTTATGGAAGGATCCAGATTAAAATTAGACTTTTCAAGCAAAGACTTGACCGTCGACTTATGGAAGGATCCAGATTAAAATTAACTTTTCAAGCAAAGACTTGACCCTCGACTTATGGAAGGATCCAGATTAAAATTAGACTTTTCAAGCAAAGACTTGACCGTCGACTTATGGAAGGATCCAGATTAAAATTAGACTTTTCAAGCAAAGACTTGACCGTCGACTTATGGAAGAATCCAGATTAAAATTAACTTTTCAAGCAAAGACTTGACCGTCGACTTATGGAAGGATCCAGATTAAAATTAACTTTTCAAGCAAAGACTTGACCGTCGACTTATGGAAGGATCCAGATTAAAATCAACTTTTCAAACAAAGACTTGACCATCGACTTATGGAAGGATCCAGATTAAAATCAACTTTTGAAGCAAAAATTTGACCCTCAACTTATGGCCGAGATTGACATGTGGTCGGGTATATATACGGTATTTTTGATCCATTAATTTGGACATGTCCATTTATATCTCTCATCAAAATGAATTTCTGAGGAGCACATTCTGGGTTTTAAACTCAGAGAGAGAAATCGTTAGAAGGAAGAAAGGTAATACAGTAGGAACATATTTATGTTAGAATCCTAACGCTTACTCAATGACAAAACAACACTCTGTACACATAACAAACATACCAAAAACACAAGTAGTGAGAAAAACAACAGTGATAACTTATTAGGTCATTGTATCAGCCAAATACATATCAGCATTTACAAATATAACATTCAGTTTCTACAGATTTTCTCTTGTAGAAGGTGACGCAGAAGTTGAAGCTTTGAATGTAACTAATTGCTTTTAGTTTATTATGTGCGCTTCAGTAGCCAAAATATGCGCTATGCATTGTCAGTCATATAGCCGAGTATCTACACAGTATGCCCTCGTTCCAACATGTGAGGTGGAGGGTTATGTATATGTACATTAGATAGTACAATCCTCGAACTTGTGACATTGTACAAAACCTGAGCACTATCTCATACATAAACATACATAATTATATATTGAGTCACATAACTGAATAAACCTATTAACCCTTTCAACACCACAAACCTCTAAATAGGCTCACAAAAAGTGTAGATCCAGATGAGCCGGCTCATGACGAGCCATCTCATCATGATCTGCACTTTTTGCCAGTAATATTACTATTTTTAAACAAAATTACCCATTTTGATAAATTAACTGGTCCAAATTTCATTTTCTGATTAATTTATTGGTTTAAAAATATCATGGATCAGTCCATGTGAGTTACTTGGTGTTGAATGGGTTAATTACATGTAATCGGCTGTTTTTCTGCTGCAATTACTAAGTAGTTGGCTGATAACCGGGATTAATAAATTGTTATTCAACAATATCCCATCGTACCTGTTCTTTGCTAGCATACTTGTCCGGCGGTTGCGACACACTGGCACGCATGTGTACTTCATACCGCTCGCAAGTATGAGCAGCCGCGTCATCAACACCACCACCATGACACTATTTCGTATCGAAGGAAATAAACAACTTAGTTACATAGTTTTATTATTACGCAAGATATGCATCTTGGAATTAGTAACATGGACAGAATACATTTGCTGGACAGGTAGATTATTTTGTACTAACACTATATACCATTACAGGAAGCGATATATTGTCATGGTGTGGACAAAAGTAACAAGAAAGCATTAACTGAAGTAAATGAAATAACTGTTCATTGCTTTAATAATTGAAACTCACAGTGTCTCTCTTCTGAAATATAATGTATCATTTTAAAACATCATTGGAAATCACTCAATCATCTGTACATGTGGTTTCTATAGGTAACCGAGGGAATGGTTTCTATAGGTAGCCGAGAGAATCGTTTCTATAGGTAACAGAAGGAATGGTTTCTATAGGTAGCCGAGAGAATGGTTTCTGTAGGTAGCCGAGAGAATGGTTTCTGTAGGTAACCGAGGGAATGGTTTCTATAGGTAACAGAAGGAATGGTTTCTATAGGTAGCCGAGAGAATCGTTTCTATAGGTAACAGAAGGAATGGTTTCTATAGGTAGCTGAGAGAATGGTTTCTGTAGGTAACTGAGGGAATGGTTTCTCTAGGTAACAGAGGGAATGGTTTCTATAGGTAGCCGAGAGAAGCGGTCCTATAGGTAACAAAGGGAATGGTTTCTATAGGTAGCCGAGAGAAGCGTTTCTATAGGTAACAGAGGGAATGGTTTCTATAGGTAGCCGAGAGAAGCGTTTCTATAGGTAACAGAGGGAATGGTTTCTATAGGTAGCCGAGAGAATCGTTTCTATAGGTAACAGAGGGAATGGTTTCTCTAGGTAACAGAGGGAATGGTTTCTATAGGTAGCCGAGAGAATCGTTTCTATAGGTAACAGAGGGAATGGTTTCTATAGGTAGCCGAGAGAATCGTTTCTATAGGTAACAGAGGGAATGGTTTCTATAGGTAACAGAGGGAATGGTTTCTATAGGTAACAGAGGGAATGGTTTCTATAGGTAACTGAGGGAATGGTTTCTATAGGTAACTGAGGGAATGGTTTCTATAGGTAACAGAGGGAATGGTTTCTATAGGTAACAGAGGGAATGGTTTCTATAGGTAGCCGAGAGAAGCGGTCCTATAGGTAACAAAGGGAATGGTTTCTATAGGTAGCCGAGAGAAGCGTTTCTATAGGTAACAGAGGGAATGGTTTCTATAGGTAGCCGAGAGAAGCGTTTCTATAGGTAACAGAGGGAATGGTTTCTATAGGTAGCCGAGAGAATCGTTTCTATAGGTAACAGAGGGAATGGTTTCTCTAGGTAACAGAGGGAATGGTTTCTATAGGTAGCCGAGAGAATCGTTTCTATAGGTAACAGAGGGAATGGTTTCTATAGGTAGCCGAGAGAATCGTTTCTATAGGTAACAGAGGGAATGGTTTCTATAGGTAACAGAGGGAATGGTTTCTATAGGTAACAGAGGGAATGGTTTCTATAGGTAACTGAGGGAATGGTTTCTATAGGTAACTGAGGGAATGGTTTCTATAGGTAACAGAGGGAATGGTTTCTATAGGTAGCCGAGAGAATGGTTTCTATAGGTAACAGAGGGAATGGTTTCTATAGATAGCCGAGAGAATGGTTTCTAAAGGAACAGAGGGAATGGTTTCTATAGGTAACAGAGGGAATGGTTTCTATAGGTAACAGAAGGAATGGTTTCTATAGGTAACAGAGGGAATGGTTTCTATAGGTAGCCGAGAGAATCATTTCTATAGGTAACAGAGGGAATGGTTTCTATGGGTAACTGAGGGAATGGTTTCTGTAGGTAACCGAGGGAATGGTTTCTATAGGTAACAGAAGGAATGGTTTCTCTAGGTAACCAAGGGAATGGTTTCTCTAGGTAACCAAGGGAATGGTTTCTCTAGGTAACCAAGGGAATGGTTTCTCTAGGTAACCGAGGGAATGGTTTCTATAGGTAGTCGAGAGAATCGTTTCTATAGGTAACAGAGGGAATGGTTTCTCTAGGTAACAGAGGGAATGGTTTCTGTAGGTAACCAAGGGAATGGTTTCTATAGGTAACAGAAGGAATGGTTTCTCTAGGTAACCAAGGGAATTGTTTCTCTAGGTACCCAAGGGAATGGTTTCTCTAGGTAACCAAGGGAATGGTTTCTCTAGGTAACCAAGGGAATGGTTTCTCTAGGTAACAAAGGGAATGGTTTCTCTAGGTACAGAGGGAAAGGTTTCTCTAAGTAACATAGGGAATGGTTTCTCTAGGTAACTGAGGGAATGGTTTCTCTAGGTAACCGAGGGAATGGTTTCTCTAGGTAACAGAGGGAATGGTTTCTCTAGGTAACAGAGGGAATGGTTTCTCTAGGTAACAGAGGGAATGGTTTCTCTAGGTAACAGAGGGAATGGTTTCTCTAGGTAACAGAGGGAATGGTTTCTCTAGGTAACAGAGGGAATGGTTTCTGTAGGTAACAGAGGGAATGGTTTCTCTAGGTAACAGAGGGAATGGTTTCTCTAGGTAACAGAGGGAATGGTTTCTGTAGGTAACAGAGGGAATGGTTTCTATAGGTAGCCGAGAGAATCGTTTCTATAGGTAACAGAGGGAATGGTTTCTATAGGTAACAGAGGGAATGGTTTCTATAGGTAGCTGAGAGAATCATTTCTATAGGTAACAGAGGGAATGGTTTCTATAGGTAACAGAGGGAATGGTTTCTATAGGTAACAGAGGGAATGGTTTCTATAGGTAGCCGAGAAATCGTTTCTATAGGTAACAGAGGGAATGGTTTCTATAGATAGCCGAGAGAATGGTTTCTAAAGGTAACAGAGGGAATGGTTTCTATAGGTAACAGAGGGAATGGTTTCTATAGGTAACAGAAGGAATGGTTTCTATAGGTAACAGAGGGAATGGTTTCTATAGGTAGCCGAGAGAATCATTTCTATAGGTAACAGAGGGAATGGTTTCTATGGGTAACTGAGGGAATGGTTTCTGTAGGTAACCGAGGGAATGGTTTCTATAGGTAACAGAAGGAATGGTTTCTCTAGGTAACCAAGGGAATGGTTTCTCTAGGTAACCAAGGGAATGGTTTCTCTAGGTAACAGAGGGAATGGTTTCACTAGGCAACAGAGAGAATGGTTTCTCTAGGTAACCAAGGGAATGGTTTCTCTAGGTAACCAAGGGAATGGTTTCTCTAGGTAACCAAGGGAATGGTTTCTCTAGGTAACAGAGGGAATGGTTTCACTAGGCAACAGAGAGAATGGTTTCTCTAGGTAACCAAGGGAATGGTTTCTCTAGGTAACCAAGGGAATGGTTTCTCTAGGTAACCAAGGGAATGGTTTCTCTAGGTAACAGAGGGAATGGTTTCACTAGGCAACAGAGAGAATGGTTTCTCTAGGTAACCAAGGGAATGGTTTCTCTAGGTAACCAAGGGAATGGTTTCTCTAGGTAACCAAGGGAATGGTTTCTCTAGGTAACAGAGGGAATGGTTTCACTAGGCAACAGAGAGAATGGTTTCTCTAGGTAACCAAGGGAATGGTTTCTCTAGGTAACCAAGGGAATGGTTTCTCTAGGTAACCAAGGGAATGGTTTCTCTAGGTAACAGAGGGAATGGTTTCACTAGGCAACAGAGAGAATGGTTTCTCTAGGTAACCAAGGGAATGGTTTCTCTAGGTAACCGAGGGAATGGTTTCTCTAGGTAACAGAGGGAATGGTTTCTCTAGGTAACAGAGGGAATGGTTTCTCTAGGTAGTCGAGAGAATGGTTTCTATAGGTAACAGAGGGAATGGTTTCTCTAGGTAACAGAGGGAATGGTTTCTCTAGGTAACTGAGGGAATGGTTTCTATAGGTAACTGAGGGAATGGTTTCTGTAGGTAACCGAGGGAATGGTTTCTCTAGGTAACCAATGGAATGGTTTCTCTAGGTACCCAAGGGAATGGTTTCTCTAGGTAACAGAGGGAATGGTTTCTCTAGGTACAGAGGGAATGGTTTCTCTAGGTACAGAGGGAATGGTTTCTCTAGGTAACCAATGGAATGCTTTCTCTAGGTAACTGAGGGAATGGTTTCTCTAGGTAACAGAGGGAAAGGTTTCTCTAAGTAACATAGGGAATGGTTTCTCTAGGTAACTGAGGGAATGGTTTCTCTAGGTAACAGAGGGAATGGTTTCTCTAGGTAACCAAGGGAATGGTTTCTCTAGGTAACAGAGAGAATGGTTTCTCTAGGTAACATAGGGAATGGTTTCTCTAGGTAACAGAGGGAATGGTTTCTCTAGGTAACTGAGGGAATGGTTTCTATAGGTAACAGAGGGAATGGTTTCTGTAGGTAACAGAGGGAATGGTTTCTCTAGGTAACTGAGGGAATGGTTTCTATAGGTAACAGAGGAAATGGTTTATGTAGGTAACATAGAGAATGGTTTCTCTAGGTAACTGAGGGAATGGTTTCTCTAGGTAACAGAGGGAATGGTTTCTGTAGGTAACAGAGAGAATGGTTTCTATAGGTAACAGAGGGAATGGTTTCTGTAGGTAACATAGAGAATGGTTTCTCTAGGTAACAGAGGGAATGGTTTCTCTAGGTAACAGAGGGAATGGTTTCTCTAGGTAACAGAGGGAATGGTTTCTCTAGGTAACCGAGGGAATGGTTTCTGTAGGTAACAGAGGGAATGGTTTCTGTAGGTAACCAAGGGAATGGTTTCTCTAGGTAACCAAGGGAATGGTTTCTCTAGGTAACAGAGGGGATGGTTTCTCTAGGTAACAGAGGGAATGGTTTCTGTAGGTAACATAGAGAATGGTTTCTATAGGTAACAGAGGGAATGGTTTCTCTAGGTAACTGAGGGAATGGTTTCTATAGGTAACAGAGGGAATGGTTTCTCTAGGTAACTGAGGGAATGGTTTCTATAGGTAACAGAGGGAATGGTTTCTGTAGGTAACATAGAGAATGGTTTCTCTAGGTAACAGAGACAATGGTTTCTCTAGGTAACAGAGAGAATGGTTTCTGTAAGTAACATAGAGAATGGTTTCTCTAGGTAACAGAGGGAATGGTTTCTCTAGGTAACAGAGAGAATGGTTTCTGTAGGTAACATAGAGAATGGTTTCTCTAGGTAACATAGGGAATGGTTTCTCTAGGTAACAGAGGGAATGGTTTCTGTAGGTAACATAGAGAATGGTTTCTCTAGGTAACAGAGGGAATGGTTTCTCTAGGTAACAGAGAGAATGGTTTCTGTAGGTAACATAGAGAATGGTTTCTCTAGGTAACAGAGGGAATGGTTTCTGTAGGTAACAGAGGGAATGGTTTCTCTAGGTAACAGAGGGAATGGTTTCTGTAGGTAACAGAGGGAATGGTTTCTCTAGGTAACTGAGGGAATGGTTTCTATAGGTAACAGAGGTTTCTGTAGGTAACAGAGGGGACAGGAGATTATTTCATTACAGAAAGTGAATATGGATTCTCTACATCAAAGAGTGAATGGTTTTATTAAATAAAGATGGAATGGCATCATTAGTGGATGTTATTTCATTAAATCCAGCAACAAATAAATGCCAGCATGTAAAGGGCATACTGCTGAATGTACATATCTGTGACGAGTGGAGAAGCGCTTCTGCCAGGCAAGGGACTTGTAGAAATGACTGTCCCCTACCCATGGAGTCTGACTTGTAGTAATGACTGTCCCCTACCCATGGAGTCTGACTTGTAGAAATGACTGTCCCCTACCCCTGGAGTCTGACTTGTAGAAATGACTGTCCCCTACCCATGGAGTCTGACTTGTAGAAATGACTGTCCCCTACCCATGGAGTTTGACTTATAGGAATGACTGTCCCCTACCCATGGAGTCTGACTTGT
The DNA here is from genome assembly GCA_014843695.1 of Archivesica marissinica. Lineage (NCBI taxonomy): Eukaryota > Metazoa > Mollusca > Bivalvia > Venerida > Vesicomyidae > Archivesica > Archivesica marissinica. Next base: position 47,731,441 of record CM026387.1, read on the forward strand.
AGAAATGACTGTCCCCTACCCATGGAGTCTGACTTGTAGAAATGACTGTCCCCTACCCATGGAGTCTGACTTGTAGAAATGACTGTCCCCTACCCATGGAGTCTGACTTGTAGAAATGACTGTCCCCTACCCATGGAGTCTGACTTGTAGAAATGACTGTCCCCTACCCATGGAGTCTGACTTGTAGTAATGACTGTCCCCTACCCATGGAGTCTGACTTATAGGAATGACTGTCCCCTACCCATGGAGTCTGACTTGTAGAAATGACTGTTCCCTACCCATGGAGTCTGACTTGTAGAAATGACTGTTCCCTACCCATGGAGTCTGACTTGTAGAAATGACTGTCCCCTACCCATGGAGTCTGACTTGTAGAAATGACTGTTCCCTACCCATGGAGTCTGACGCCAATTAATATCAAATACAATTATTTAGCATAATTATAGCCTACAAAGACCAGTTCTCGGAACAAGTATCCGACCTTCTGAATCACAGCCGCTGCAACTGACTGGTTTGTTCTTACATATACAACAGTAAAACCCCTCAAAGCCGGAAGCCCTCTAAACTGAAATTCCCTCCAAACCCAACACATTCCTTGATCCAGAATTGTTCCCTCTTTGTTCATTGTAAAAAAAACCTCTGTATTTTGGAACCCCTCTTTTCCAAATTCTGAACACATTTTAAGAGAAATATATACATTTACATAATTTATATAAATAACCCCTGTAAACGAACAGTAACTAAATGTCCTGTCTTGAGATCAAAATTAATATGAAATTGAATATTCTTTTATACAAACAACGTTCAGCTATATAGTTATTATTTCAGATTATTGTCTTGTACAACTTAAAGTTGATCAATGCTTTATAAACATGTCTCAGCCTCCATCTAACCATTGCAGAGTTGGATTGTTAATTTACAAGAAATCTACCCCCTATGAATACCCCTCTAAACCGAACTTTACCTCGGTCCAGTTTAGAGGGGTTACACTATATTATTATAAACCAATAAAACCCTGCACCAACCCATCAACATTTACCTCCTTTTGCAATGTTCCTTGTTTCTCTATAACAGGTGCATTTCCAATAAAACTCATGTAAGGTCTCGGAAGAAGCTGAAATTTCAACATCATCACAATATTTTAGTAATATATATACAAGACATGTTCTGACTGTCAGCTGATGATACTATACAGATTTATAATGTTTTAAAACTGTAACCGTGCATTACGTGCAGGTTTTCTATAAACAAACTTCATTGCTATTACATATATATACTGATATCATAAAACAACTGTGCACTTTTATATTGAGCGTTACTTTTTCGCTACAAATTTTAGAATTACTGGTACGGATTTTACTATCCTGAGTGAAGAAAATGATCAGTCACACATTGCACTAATTTACCCAATATTTCACACATTTTGATACCAAATTTGCCTATATATTTTTCTAAAACGATATCAATTTGACCTAGGCAAGTGCACAGCTTCCTTTTGGTGTCAGTATATATACGTTTATATAACGTTGACGATAATGGTAACGTTGGTAACGATGGTGACAATGACGGACGATGCTATGATGATGATGTTGATATGATAACAATTCTGATGATATGATGATGATGATATAATGATGATGATATAATGATGATGATATGATGATGATGATATAATGATGATGATATAATGATGATGATATAATGATGATGATATAATGATGATGATGATGATATAATGATGATGATATAATGATGATGATATAATGATGATGATATAATGATGATGATGATGATGATGGAATTATGATCATGTCTCTCTATGTTACATATATTTTCAAACAGTACCAAAATATCTACCTCTGTTTTAGGTCCAAACTTCTTCAGATATGACTCGGCAGCAGCCATGATTAATTCCTAGGCAGATATTCCCTATATTAATACTGTTTGTCAAGTTTGTTTTACATGCTATGTCCTCTCTGACAAAGCTATGCTCTAGATAATGAAGAAATGCGTGAAAAATGATATATATCTGTAGGCACACAAACGCACACAAGACATCTGATCAGCTTGCATATTTCACATCAAACCATCTGACTTTTCACAATGAAAATGATATTGTTTCATCTATATTTTACACTAAGCAACTAGTAATGGACAGGTGAAAACTGGAAACAAGCTCTATTACATTTCTCAACTTTTATTTTGCTTTTTAAGAATTGGGCATCTTTATACATTTTATCATTAAATCACATTTGCAAACAACATAGATCCAGATCAGCCGCGGCATAATGCCATGTCTGATCAGGATCTATATTGTTTGCTATTCAGCCAAGTGTTTTAACTTCACTATCCGAATAGCAAACGGCATAGAGACTGATCAGACGGAACGTTCTGTGCCGTCTGATCTGGCTCTATGCTGCTTGCAAAAGTGATTTGAACTGCCGCCAGCGTGCAAGAGTTAAATCTAAATGCTGAACTCATCATATTGAACTATTTACATCGCTATTGCATTTCCTTCGATGAACGTATATGCCCTGATTAAATACAATTTCCTATGAGTGTTCCCAATATACAGCTGACATGTGCACTCAAAGTTATGCGCATTCGCAGTGTTAGGCAGCGTTCGTCGCGAGAAAAAGTGTGTCTTATAGTTTACGCTGTTCCAAGGATCATCTAATTACCAGATCCCAGCCACACGGTAAGTCGCAAATTTGGACTAAATATCTTTTTTTCTTCAAAAGTGTGACATATTTGTTCTTTGTGTCATAAAAAAGAATAATTAATGTAAATATATATCCGACCTCCTTCACTTTAAACGCACTCAATGTAGTTCATACCCCAATGGAAACTATTAACTCGCGATTCATTCCTTAACTATTCTCCATTATGCTTGCAATGCATGCATGCTATACATCATCTATATTTTGCATTCATTTTGGTTATCTATATAAGTAATTGTCTGTATATCCATATAAATGATTGCCCGATATCTTTCTACACAAGATAATCCTACCGTACAAGAGAAACTAAAAGGAATTGCCCCTATTATTAAAATCTACTGTAGAGATTGAACTATTTGAAGAAAGTAAAATTTCACTTTTTATGTTAAAGAATGATGTTAATACCAAATTCTACCTAAAGAAAGAATCTATATTTAATATAGATCTATACCCTAGTAATATTGAATACAAAGGAGTACGTGCGATTTTGGTCGAAATCTGCCCAAGTTTTAATGAAACATTGATAATGGATGCTAATACTAAACATTAGTAAGACATTTATTTAATTCTTCATCTCTTTGAAATGCTAAACAGTCACCCTGGTGGGTCCATAAAACATCAAGCAAAACTCTATAGAAAATGTACAGAAAAATTATTCATTATTTTTAAAACTTAGGACCTCTGAGAGAATACTGAAGATCGGTTCTAATCAGTACCAGATTGAATATTTTGCTGACAAACATCTAGTTCAAGAGGTGTTATTGTATCAAAATCAATGAGGATTTATCCATTTTGTACGATTTTGGCTTGAACTCGCCTACATTGGGTTCTAAGAACACACAATGTCATGAAATGGTGTCAGATCTGTCATATGTCATGAAATGGTGTCAGATATGTCATGACATGGTGTCAGATCTGTCCTGTCATGAAATGGTGTCAGATATGTCATATGACATGGTGTCAAGATATGTCATATGTCATGAAATGGTGTCAGATATGTCATGAAATTGTGTCAGATCTGTCATGACATGGTGTCAGATCTGTCATGTCATGAAATGGTGTCAGATCTGTCCTAATTGTCATGAAATGGTGTCAGATCTGTCCTAATTGTCATGAAATGGTGTCAGATCTGTCCTAATTGTCATGAAATGGTGTCAGATCTGTCCTAATTGTCATGAAATGGTGTCAGATCTGTTCTATGTCATGAAATGGTGTCAGAGCTGTCCTAATTGTCATGAAATGGTGTCAGATCTTTCCTAAGTAGCCAGGCAAGGGAATCACAGAAAGTGGCTACTTAGCACAGATGGATGCTTAAACAAGGCCGAATAACAGGTTGCATATCAGGAAACTGGTTGATTAATACATGATGGCTGCTCAGTACAGGTTTGACAGTAAAATGAACTACCCATTATGACCACTCAGGTTCTGTATACTGCATCAAATAAGAATTACCAGGTGACACTACATCGGTGAAAATGCAAATTTCTACAGAATTCATTTTCCTATTATAATGTATAATTGTTTTCCAAATATTTACCTCAGATGCTGAGTATTTCAACTAAATAAACAAACATCGTATACGAACGTTTGTTGACATAACAAAATAATGTAAATAGGTTCAACATGCATGAGTAATGCAATGTGTGTATCCTGAATAACACGATTTATGGTACAGATTTACCATTATATCTCACCCTTTGTGCATGTGCATATTTATTTTTTAAACTAATACGATTTAAAATATATCTAAACGACAGTAGCACTGCTTGGTATAGACTCCAATAATAAATAAACATCAATTCAGGAGAGTAGCTGACCGTTATATGAAATCCTACTTTCACTTTTGAGAGTTTGTATACCACAAAAACACTTTTTATGTATAGAAAGTTAGTGTTCAAATTATTTTTGCATGGTACACTTTAAGAATTTTAATATTGCTGTGAGCGAGTGGTTTAGATGATAGATTTCTTCAAGATCAAGTGTTCGTTTATCAACAATAACAATAGAGTGCAGGAGAGATATAAAACTCTGTGCGTTCAGGGTTTATGCACCCTCAATATGTCTTTATGTCTGTGAATTAATGTTGATCATGTCAATTTCAATAAGATAAGAGAAATATATAGGATCTTACATACATGATAAATTCATAACATATTTTATGAAACGATAAAAATAATGTTGCTAATTTCATTTTGGCGTCCGCGCAGTGTCATAACGTCACTAAATTATCATGATGTCACTACGCAAAGCAGTATTATATTTATGTTTTTAAAAAGTGCTACAAAGACTTCTTTTAAATAGTAGTTTGTCTTACCATCAATGTTATGTACCAATAGAATTATGCAGCTTAATTTACAAATTATTCTAACAACCAAGAATCCTTCCAGGTGTTATTACACATGTGTACATATAAGAAAATATGTGATGGCTGTATGAATCTGAATACAACCAAATTTGAATACAACCAAATTTACCAAATGTGATAAATGTAGGGATGGCAATGAATAGCGATTTTGCTATTCGAATATTCGGTCTAGAAGGTATTCGAATATAAGATAGAATTCTATCAAAAACTCAAAATCACTCAAACTCCCATAAAATGTGCCAAATTAACCTAATTTCTTCCTGTATGGTCATGCAAATAAGACGCCGACTCATTCAGTTATTGTTATCGGCCATGTTATATACATGGGTGTTTTCAGAAATGAAGCTATTGTCATTTTATGAAACTGCTTTCCATAGAATGGTGTTTCTTTTTCAAATGATTATGCAGATTTATATTGTACCCGAATATGTTAAATCCAATTTGCATAGATTACACCTAGCAGTTTTCTTATTCTCAGAACGATTGAAGGCTTTCCAAATGTGTGACTGAGCGGGCGTCAATTTTGAGGACAATATCATAAAAATCGTAATTTAAATAGTATGTTTTGGGTAATATTGAGCAGTTAATTAAATATTTAAGATACATGGGGGTTGATGTTGTTGCAAAGTGTATGTAATATTTCAAAGGAATGTTCTTGTCTAAACATTGTGTGTGTTTTATGTTTATTTATCGTCGCTAATGGTTGCCCATATCAGCGACGCCTCCTGAAGAGATTAGTCATTTTCGATTTTTGGAGGATAGTGCAATGATACAGACAGAGACCCATTCCAGAGTCTCCTAATACCTAAATGTACTGTCTACAATATTGCTAATATCTCTCAATATTGCGACTTTCATCAGATTCTAATTAAGCTATTATCTGAACAAATTTATATAGAATTTGTTTTCAAACAGAATAGAGCCAAAGTATCACACAACCTGTAGTATGCTAGACTGGATTATAGTAGGGTTGGTTGTTTTTCAAGTGTGCATACAAAGTCCTGTACAGTGTTTACAACTTGAATGAAAATGTCTGTCAAACAGTTTACCAAATTTAAGCATTTCAAAAAACTAAATGTTAAAATATGCATCTAAGCATTCCTAAATGCTAACTGGCAAAGATACTAATGGACCTTTACCCAAAGTGCTGTAAAAGAGTGCATTTAACAAAAATGCATTTGGACTAAATATTTATGTTTCTCTGTAGTTCTAGCAACTTGAAGGCATGTTTTAGACTGGGTTCCAGTCTGTCGATTTTTCACTTTTTAACTTGCAAAATGACTGTCTATCAGAATGATCATAAACTCAATATGGCTGGCCCAATTGATAGTCGAAATATATTTATTTGACTGACCAGGCAAAATATATCAATGCCTGTTCCCAGGCTAGGTATGCAGAAGTCATTACTGAAAACATCAGAAATATCAACTAATCCATTGAACAATCTTAATCAGATCAAATTCTGCAACAAAATGACAACTGTTTCTGAAAGGAAGTAATTTCAAAAAGATCAGAAACATGAAATAAATATGTACCAAGTAACGAGAAAGCCCTGATGAAAGCCCTGGTGAAAGCCCTGCTCCGTCACATGTCAGACTCCTCTGATATGCCGGACATGTTTTATTCCTAATCAATTCATCACAAATTTCTGTAATACTAAAATCACATTCCTGTTTCAATTTGGACAGTTCTGACTGATCCTTTATAAACCTCAGTGTGGTTTTGGTTGACAACTCTTTTAAATGAAATTCTTGCAGATAAGGAGAGCATGAGATGCTGAAAGTAGTTTCGGACAAAAATACCGTAGCTATAGCTTTTGCGATCTGATCATCAACGACTCGCTCTGTGTTCATCTTTTGACCTGTCAGCTGAAAAATTGGGCCTGTGATCTCCCCACATGGTGGAACAGACACCGATGAAGAGCCGTTAACAGATGATGGTGATGCATGCGGTGCCCTTCTCTTCAGTTTGGATTTGGTATTCCAGCCGATTTCTGTGATATTAGGAAGAGTACTTTCCTTCTCCCTTTGTTCCATATTTCTCACTGATTTTGCGTAATACAATCCACAATATTCACATTTATTTCTTGCTTCAAATACTTTTACAAGCCCAACTTGACCAGTAACAGCAAAATGCAATGTTTATGAAGAAGATTCAATACCCGTAGCCAGCCAGATCTATATTTGCTGTGACATAATTGTTCACTGCCTTGACAGCCAGATGTTATACATATGCTGTGTCATAATTTTTAACTGCCATGTCCTGGTTCTAGCTTCTGTACTTTTCCAACTATCTGTCTTTTTTGATAGTTCACTTTGAACATCAGTTTAAACACATAGATCCATTTCTATTAGTATTTCGTTAAACACTAAACAAGCATTTTTCAATATAGAATGTGAACTTAGCTTTGTCTATATCTTTTACAAGTGAGTTCTAAAAGTACTTCAAAGAAACTATTAGTCTTAAATCACCATCCGATTCTTCAAACATCAGAAAAAATAGCCACCACTTAACTTATATTATCATTTTCAAACAGGTATGAAGATAAACTGATTTAGCTGTTACATCAGAAGCCCACTTTAAATAGGAGTTATGTCGTTAAGATAAGTTCTACATTGTTAATAAATCTGAGAAACTGACTTCCATTAATCAAAACACATTTTAATAATACACTTATCTTGTAATGAATTTACAAATCCTCATGTCAATGTGTACAAATCCATGCAACAGTTTCAATGCATTTATCATGAACAATAGCATAGTTCATGCTTGCATGTGTTTTTAGCCCGTTAGACTTGTACACATATTTCTCGAAATCAATCAGAAGTCCAATTAAATCAATCAAAAGTCCAATTAAATCAATCAGAAATCCAATTAATTCAATCAGAAGTCCAATTAAATCAATCAGAAGTTCAATTAATTCAACCAGAACTCCAATTAAATCAATCAGAAGTTCAATTAAATCAATCAGAAGTCCAATTAATATAAGATTTTCAATTTCTCACGTTGACGAAAATATCTGAATGGAACGTGATCTTGTCAATTATTCTTCCATATTTGCAGACATAATTCTAATAAAATCACAAAAGGATATCTAAAAATAGTTATTTGCCAAGTGTTAATGAAAAATTTCATCAGCTGAAAATATTTGTCATCTTAACCAGAACTTAAAAACACACTACTTGGCAGCCTTACTTATAAAGTGAATAAATATTGGTGCTGTTTGAGGAGACAATGATATGAAAGTTGTAACACTGCACCAAATCATGGTGCATCTGCTATTTCATTCAATACCTATATAATTATGTACCTTCCATCACTGGAATAAATAAAATAATAAAATGTCCCTGATATTTCTATTGCAATAACCATGGTATTAGTGTTTAGTGTCACTGATAGCAGTCCTCTGGTCTCAATTTAATATATATCAATACTTGTATATTTGCAAAACATATCAACATATCCCTGCCCTCCCAACTGATTTGTTCATAATACAGTCAAACCTGTGTCAGTGGCCACATCTATTAAGCAGCCAACCTGTATTAAGCAACCAGTTTCCAGATTCTCAATATGTTGTTTTATTATATATTTGACTTCTATTAAGCAGTGCTAAGCAGCCATTTTCTGAGATTCCCTTGGCTGGCTGCTTAAGACAGGTTTGACTGTAATGGTCTATCAGCGTCACTGTAATACACACATTACACAGATCATTTGCATGAACAAACATGATACAATTAGAAATCAAACAATTAAGGAATCTCAAGGGACTCATGTCCCATATTAATTTCACATTAACCCTTATTTTTGAAGATCACTACAAATATGTTTTTGTTCTGGATTTAAGGTACCAGGGTACAGAGGTAAATTGTTATCATTTTTCAGTTTGTAATTTATGGAAATACACCATAAAAACAAAATTGTCACTTTATTTATATTCCACTAGTCAAAAACATGCTAAGAATCATCATTTTATAATGACAGTAGTTCATGCTTTAAAATTACACGAAAACAAAATTGTTATCATTAATTTTTGTTTGCATGCATTTAGACATGGCCATACCATGAAACATCAAGTTTACGAAACCATTCAATTTTTCATTCCTTCTTGACATGAACAAATAAATGCAAATGTTTTTGTTTTTTATTTATAAATATTATTATGATTGACATGAGTAATCATAAATTCAATTTCTCCAAAATTATCACCAATTATCTTAAGAACGCTTGCAAAATTAATTATCCTCTGATAATTTATTCAATCACTCTTCAGCACCAATCCAATAACTGATTTGTTCAAACAATCCAATTTGAACACGCTTCTCATAGTTCCTAACATTAAAACATGTATTTCACATGTGCATGTCCTTCTTGTATATTAAATACCGAAATTATTGATCACAGCCTGAAACACATTTTTCAATTGTCATAGTCTCGCTTCACATGCCAAACGTATGAATCGCCCTTGCCAATCACGTCTTTAATGTTAGAAATCTGTCGTGGGGCAACTGAACGTGGTAAAAAAAACCCTTAACAGAGTTCCCTCGGCAAATAAACAAAATAAACACAATCAACGAAAGTGAAAATGCGTAAGAAAAATGTCTCAAATTATTGTAAATAATGTCTAATAGTGCAAACAATAATCTCTCCCCTACTTTTCGTGTAATTTATTGTATAATTACAATCTTCTCTTGAAATTACTTTCATTCATTTAACCATTGTACTGTTTACAGAGATTATGTCAGCAAGAAATGGAATTTGGCCTAAAATTGACACTAACCAAATTAAAGAAGTGTCTTTAAAAAGATTGTAATTTAAATGTTTTCCAAATTTAGTCAAAGTCACGGGAACATAATTATATTCTTTTGTTTATCTTTTTAATTCCCGCAGTTAAACTCTTCACAGTTCCTAAGTTCCTTAGCTAAAGTACGTTCTTCAATATTATGCTTAGGTTTCAAATTATTTATAATTTATTCAAGTATGTTATTCCAGTTTATTTAGTAATTTATTGAATTTCATATGTGACTGAGAAAATGGAGCCAAACGAGGAAAATTCATGTGTATAATTTATTGAATTTCATATGTGACTGAGAAAATGGAGCCAAACCAGGAAAATTCATGTGTATAATTTATTGAATTTCATATGTGACTGAGAAAATGGAGCCAAACGAGGAAAATTCATATGTGTATAATTTATTGAATTTCATATGTGACTGAGAAAATGGAGCCAAACCAGGAAAATTCATGTGTATAATTTATTGAATTTCATATGTGACTGAGAAAATGGAGCCAAATGAAGAAAATTCATATGTGTATAATTTATTGAATTTCATATGTGACTGAGAAAATGGAGCCAAACCAGGAAAATTCATGTGTATAATTTATTGAATTTCATATGTGACTGAGAAAATGGAGCCAAACGAGGAAAATTCATATGTGTATAATTTATTGAATTTCATATGTGATAGTGACTGAGAAAATGGAGCCAAACGAGGAAAATTCAAAGTTCGAAATTTGAATAATTGTAACTGTCTGAACCAGCAATGTTCAAGTAAAGCTTAAGTCTTAATAAAGCATTCTTCTTCTTCATGTATTATGTTCATAAGTTTGTCACATACAAGATAGAAACCTGTTGCAATTCAAATATGTGGCATTGTGGAAGTCGTGATAGCGCAGTGGATGCGCGTTCACTTCAGGTGCGAAAGGTCCGGAGTTCGAGCCTCGCTGGAGCCGTTACGATTGTGCCCTTAGGCAAGACATTTAATTTCCACGTTGCCTCTTCTCTCTCCCTCGTGGCGATGGATTCCATCAGGAATGAGGTCTCGAGAGTGATTAATATAAGTTGTAAGAACTTGTTTCGCAATCGAGCTAAAATAAATTTGTATAAGCTAAATATGTGGCATTTGGAAAGTCACAATGTCAAATTTGAAGATGATATAGGGACGTCTCCAGTAGCAACAGCTACAATCATATAGAGACTTTGCACGTGTATGTGGTTGATGAAGACCCACGGTTTCCCTATGAGTATTATACCTGGAATGGACAAACAACCTGCCATCTCCGAGCTGCTGGATACCATTTTCACTTTACCGTATCTACTTGTCTATAAGACGATCTCGACTATAAGACGACCCCCCAACTTTGGTCTTAAACCAGTGGTATTTTGCATAGACCCGCATATAAGACAGGTTGAGAAATGGAAACCACTCAGAAGATCAAACAAATTGTACTGTAATAGGAACTGTACATTATGTCAGATCATAAAAATATGCACTGATGCACAACAATAAAATTGATTTGCTAAAATGCTATCGACAAGTTTACAGATAGAGCTGTGAAAGTCTATGCTTTTGTACCCTTCAGTTATTTCAAAGGTCATCAATTATTAACATATTTCCCTTTTTTTTTTTAAAAATGATCACCTGTTTTTAAGATGGGATGCCATTTGAGACAATAATCTGGTGATAAAAATCCGGAAACTTTATGGTTTCACAAAAAATAAAATTGAATGAATGAATGAATACAAACTGTATCTGGAAAAGTAAGTTTTTACGAATTAGCTAGTGCTGAATAACATCTTATAGGCGAGTAGGTACGGTATTTATTATACACTGATTGCGAAATCAGTCTTAACAACTTATATTTATCATTATTGTTGGTGCAGTTGCATGCATATATATTATGTGATTCTTCTGTGGGCAGAAGCTCAAGTACCTGTAGAACAAGACAAACAACTTCGACACAAAGTGGAAGTCGTGATAGCGCAGTGGTAGTGCGTTCGCTTCGGGTGCGAAAGGCCTCGAAGATCGCGCCCCATTGGGGCCGTTACGATTGCGCCCTTAGGCAAGACATTTACATTACACATGCCTCTTCTCTCTCCCTCGTGGCGATGGATTCCATCAGGAATGAGGTCTCGAGAGTGATCAATATAAGTTATAAGACCTTGTTTCGCAATCAAGCTAAAATAAATTTGCATAAACTAAACACAAAGGTCCCCTAGATATTAGTGTTGATTCACAATGTATGCTGCAGATCCTAAACTATTATAACACTGAAGATTTCCTATATACTCGGATAACTTGGAATTTGTAAATTCTTGGGTAATTTGGAGCTGCTGGTGACATGCGAATGGTTAATTTAAATGAAGGTAAATTTGCTACAACACAATATAAAGGAAATTACAAATGTTACAAACGGAAATTACACCCTACCTGTTTTCAATATGGCATTTATCAAATATTGGTAATCTTTATTTACATATCATCATTGTACGTAACGAGATGTAAATAAAGATTACTACTACTACTTTATCAATATAAAATGTCTAAATGTAAACAACCAACTTGAATTTTCAATGGAAAGGTAAATTTTACACATATAATTTGAGTATTTGGGAATTTGAGCTCATTTAAACGTATTACCGAACTACAACCATCGAAAAAGTAGCTGTGGTCTAAAACACTTCTGTAACCATAGTTACTACTGTGCTGCATGTGCCTATTAATTTATGATATTAATAATTGGCTTAATATATGGTATATGATATTGTAGTGTAATATAGTTTTAGTAAATAGTGTAAATACAGTCAAAGCTGTGTCTTAAGCAGCCAGCCAAGGGTATCGGGAAACTGGTTGCTTAATACAGGTTGGCTGCTGCTTAACGGAGGTGACAACTAACACATGTTTAACTGTATATGGTATGTGATTGGAGTTCAATATGGTTTTGGTAATTAGTGTAAATATATAATATGTGATTGCGGTGTAATATGGTTTTAGTAATTAGTGTAAATATATAGTATGTGATTGCGGTGTAATATGGTTTTAGTAATTAGTGTAAATATATAGTATGTGATTGCGGTGTAATATGGTTTTAGTAATTAGTGTAAATATATAGTATGTGATTGTGGTGTAATATGGTTTTAGTAATTAGTGTAAATATATAGTATGTGATTGCAGTGTAATATGGTTTTAGTAATTAGTGTAAATATATAGTATGTGATTGCGGTGTAATATGGTTTTAGTAATTAGTGTAAATATATAGTATGTGATTGCGGTGTAATATGGTTTTAGTAATTAGTGTAAATATATAGTATGTGATTGTGGTGTAATATGGTTTTAGTAATTAGTGTAAATATATAGTATGTGATTGCAGTGTAATATGGTTTTAGTAATTAGTGTAAATATATAGTATGTGATTGCGGTGTAATATGGTTTTAGTAATTAGTGTAAATATATAGTATGTGATTGCGGTGTAATATGGTTTTAGTAATTAGTGTAAATATATGGTATGTGATTGGAGTTCAATATGGTTTTAGTAATTAGTGTAAATATATGGTATGTGATTGTATGATAACATTGTTTTAGTAATTAGTGTAAATATATGGTATGTGATTGTATGATAACATTGTTTTAGTAATTAGTGTAAATATATGGTATGTGATTGTATGATAACATTGTTTTAGTAATTAGTGTAAATATATGGTAAGTGATTGTATGATAACATTGTTTTAGTAATTAGTGTAAATATATGGTATGGATTGTATGATAACATTGTTTTAGTAATTAGTGTAAATATATGGTATGTGATTGTATGATAACATTGTTTTAGTAATTAGTGTAAATATATGGTATGTGATTGTATGATAACATTGTTTTAGTAATTAGTGTAAATATATGGTATGTGATTGTATGATAACATTGTTTTAGTAATTAGTGTAAATATATGGTATGTGATTGTATGATAACATTGTTTTAGTAATTAGTGTAAATATATGGTAAGTGATTGTATGATAACATTGTTTTAGTAATTAGTGTAAATATATGGTATGTGATTGTATGATAACATTGTTTTAGTAATTAGTGTAAATATATGGTATGTGATTGTATGATAACATTGTTTTAGTAATTAGTGTAAATATATGGTATGTGATTGTATGATAACATTGTTTTAGTAATTAGTGTAAATATATGGTATGTGATTGTATGATAACATTGTTTTAGTAATTAGTGTAAATATATGGTAAGTGATTGTATGATAACATTGTTTTAGTAATTAGTGTAAATATATGGTATGTGATTGTATGATAACATTGTTTTAGTAATTAGTGTAAATATATGGTATGTGATTGTATGATAACATTGTTTTAGTAATTAGTGTAAATATATGGTAAGTATATGCAATGTGGTTTTATTATATTATGTATATTGTACATGTTAAGTGAGTCGGCTTTAAAAGCTCATTCTAAGAGCTTATATTGTTTTGTTTGCACACATAATTTCAATGCAAATGCCTACAAAGTCTCGAACTACCAACCATTTAGTTCACCCTGTGCAGCCAAGTGCAACAGCTTGTCTTTACTTTGAAAATATTGGTAACACAGAACCTGCAAATTGATAGAAATATGTTCATGTTTTGTTTCGTGTTCAACTTTTCACTTTAAAGGACTTTTGTTGCATTGGGTTGCATAGGGTGTAGTTCAACATTCAACACCAAGTAACTGACATGAACTGGTGCATGATATTAACCCATTCAACACCAAGTAACTGACATGAACTGGTGCATGATATTAACCCATTCAACACCAAGTAACTGACATGAACTGGTGCATGATATTAACCCATTCAACACCAAGTAACTGACATGAACTGGTGCATGATATTAACCCATTCAACACCAAATAACTGACATGAACTGGTGCATGATATTAACCCATTCAACACCAAGTAACTGACATGAACTGGTGCATGATATTAACCCATTCAACACCAAGTAACTGACATGGACTGGTACATTCAACACCAAGTAACTGACATGGACTGGTACATTCAACACCAAGTAACTGACATGAACTGGTGCATGATATTTTTAGACCAATAAATTAATAAGATTACAATTGGACCAGTTCATTTATCAAAATGAGTAATTTTGTCTAAAAATAGTAATATTACTGGTAAAAAGTGCAGATCCAGATGAGACGGCTCATCATAAACCGACTCATCTGGATCTACACTTATTTAGAGGTCTAGGGTGTTGAAAGGGTTAACGGAATGTTGTTGCATTGGTTAAGGGTTTAGTAAGGAACTTCTCTATTATTACATTGTTTAATGATTTGAACAATGGCCTAGTAAGTAAAGTAGTAAACCCTGCAAGGCAAATCAATGGAGCTTATATTTTAATAGTATTTCCCTATATAGAAGTAAAATTATCAATCTTCAATCATTCTCCCAATTGTTTGGTCACAATCTTATCCTTTGTGTACTGTTGATTTAGGCTATTACAAGGTCACTGTATGTCAAACAGCTTTGCAATGATCACAAGAATTAAAGGATAAATCTTAATAACTTTCAACTCAAGATACTTCAAATGTGTATGTTGGCAGTTGAAGTGGTGTCTGAAAGTCAATATCTCACATGTGAAGTGTAACAGGCCCGTAGCCAGCCTCAAAAAAAGTTAGGTGCCTAATGGTTAATTAATGTAACCCTTTCCCTCATAGAAGCACCTCTTGACGCCACTACAAATACGACATACATTGACAATGCAGTAGCCAAACCAATGCTCATAATAAAGGCCAGAATCTCATGTAGTCCCAGTAATATCTATAGAGGTGAGATAGATATGGCGACTACTTATCCACTGCATTCTGATGACATTTACGACTTACATTATGGTATGAATTATATGCTATATTGGAATTTATTGAACAAATTGTTAGCTGGTATCCCACGGTGCATTGTTCTCACATATAGACAGGCTTTTCACGCGGTATTGGGGGTGTGAGATAAATCTGTCTAACCATAAGACAAGGGGACTACTTTATGCTAATTAGATATCACAAACAAGTCCGGTAGTTTCCATTTATTTCCGAGTCCAAATTTATACCATTTCATTGGATAACGGTAAAATCCGAACACTGCTGTGAAATTACGCTACTATAATAACAACGATACATCATCGATGATGCAATCAATGACGTATCACTACCATTCATGTGTTGTTCATGTGCCTACTACTATTACCATTTGGCCCACAATGCACTTGCATTGTTTGTAAGCATCCTGCCTGTAATCATAGTATGAATGATCTCCCTTTAAATCTTGTTATTTATTAGTTCCTTTTAGTATGATCGTTAAAGTCATAGATTATTTGAATCTTTTACCCATGTTGGATGTATAGGTTTAGCATTAAAGAAATTAAACCATTAAACTATACATGTACATGGTGTTTACTTTTAAGTGACAATCGACAATGTGAGTAAATTGTCACATTCCAATGACCTCATCACTTTATGGTAAATTCATACGCTATTCATGCGTGGTTATTGCGTGGCATAATTTGTAAAGTGCATCAAAAGCATAAGAAAGGTGAGAAAATAAATCTACCACATGATCATCCATAGAGTTAGAGTGAGAAATCCCACCCCAGGGCTGAAGATGCATGCAAAGAACTCATCCATCCGGTGGAATTACCGTATCTGCAACTCGGTAGCAACCTGATAGGTGCTAGATTCTTTATCTCTAGCCAGACAAATTTGTGGATTCTTAGTGAGATAAAGGACAGCAATTCTGATATAGACGGGCAAACTACCACACTATGGTGCTACATATTTATTTTAAGCTTCATGAAGTTCTACCCATTGGCTACTGAGAATTGGACAGACGCATGTCCCGGCCTCATGTCCCGGCCACATGTCTGGCCTCATGTACGGCCTCATGTCCCGGCCACATGCCCCGGCCTCATGTCCCAGCCACATGTCTGGCCTCATGTCCCGGCCTCATGTCCTGCCTCATGTCCCGGCCTCATGTCCTGCCTCATGAATGTGTACTTAAATGGCTAACCTTTTATTCTCAGCCATGTAAAATAAAATAAAATCAAAATAACAGCTAACCATAGACCACTAGACAATAGATTTATCATTCTCCTAGACACATAAGTACCTATTAACGTGAGCTTACAGATGCACATACACACGATGCCAACACAATATCCCTTGCTGTATTTCAGAAGGGGGGAGAATAAATCTTGACTTGTTCTGAATACAATTTCAGTGCCAATACATCTCCACCCCTGTAATGACTACAGGTTTATAACAGGAAACACTTCTACGTTGTTTCTTATTACACATGAAGATATTTAACCCATTTCATTCTAGATACATTTAAAGGCTTTTGCAAACAACATAGATCCAGATCAGCCGCAGCGTGACGCTGCGTGCTGATCAGGATCTATGTTGTTTGCTACATAGCCAAGTGTCTTAGCAAGATCATCTGAATAGCAAACAGCATAGAGCCTGATCAGACGGAACGTTCCGTGGCGGTTGATCAGGCTCTATGTTCTTTGCAAATACTGTTTGAACGGTATCCAGAATGAAATGGGTTACCTACTGTTGAACACTGAATGTATGGCACAGAGAAATAATGTCCCGTGATGCACAAACACTCGCACAGCACTACATGTGTCTAACAGCATGACATTATCTGTTCTCTCATTCAGTTATTACCAGGTAACTAAGTATAATTTATGTTCACATAAAATAATTTATTGCGATGTCCTGGTATATTCGTTTAAATTTAATTTAATATTACTAATTTTTCATTAAAGATAATTTGCGATGTCTATAATCAGCCAATGACAAGTGCCGTAAAGATACTCTAGAATAATCGTCCAATCAGATATTGGCGTTTTTTCATTTGCCAAGTTTTGTTAAAAATTCACAATATGTTGTAAACAACATATTTTAGTTATGGCATACTAACATATTAAAAATGCCCGTTTTGCAACCATTGATGTGTTGTTACTTTTTTAACAAACCTAGCTTCACAGCAGTTTGTGATCGTTCTTTGTCAGTCCCAGCCAGAAAAGCCATACATGACAATATTTTCTATCAATTCCTGTGAAATACTTCCAGTTTGTTCTGACTGATACAATGTACATGTATACTGAGTCAAAAAAGAAACGATACCAAACTAAAAATGATGTAAAACGGATAAAACCATAGAAAGGTTTAATATATTATTACGTATCAGTACCGGGTATCTTATTGCAACGTCAGCCAACCATAAACACAGGTAAATAAACACCCGATAATCCTGGAACGCCGAATTTCCGATTTGCACGTGCTCCTCAACAAAGACAACTTCCTACACATGTACAAATCGGAAAACCGGTTTATTGTACTGGTATTGCATTATCATCGAGGAAAAACACCTTACATACCCATTGTTACCTCTAACAAAATGCCTAGGCTAAACCGCAATCAGAGAATGCGTGCCATTGGCATGATTGACGGCGGTTTACGTCAGCGTGATGTCGCAAATCGACTCGGGGGTTACGCGGATCACGATAACACGTCTACTTCGACGTTATCGAACACATGGATCGGTGGACGACTGTCCAAGATCTGGTCGACCACGTGTGACGACGCGTGAACAGGACTGTCACATTCGGACGTCACATTTACGTGACCGGTTCCTACCTGCTACGCACACAGCTGCCGTTACTCCTGGGATGACCAACAATCGCATCAGTGCACAAACAGTCAGGAACCGGCTCGGTGAACGTGGCATTCGTACCTATCGGCCATACGTTGGACCCATCCTGACGTACGGCGGGAATGGACGACGGAACATGCTCGCTGGACTCGGTTACAGTGGAATTCGGTGATGTTTAGCGATGAATCGCGGTTCTGTTTGCGTCGAGCGGATGGCAGAGAGCGGGTATATCGCAGACGCGGTGAACGTTACGCCGATGCATGTGTACGTCAGGTCGATCTGTTCGGGGGCGGAAGCGTTATGGCGTGGGGCGGTATCACCTTCGGCAGTTGCACTGAACTGTTAGTGGTGGACGGGAACCTAAACGCCCAGCGGTACTGTGATGAGATCCTTGCACCAGTTGTTGTGCCATTCTTTAACGCCAACAGAAACGTCACACTGTTCCAACAGGACAACGCCAGGTGTCATACTGCTCGGATTTCCACCACATTATTGGAGCAGAACAATATTGAAACCCTGCCGTGGCCTGCTTTGTCACCAGACTTGTCACCCATAGAACATTTGTGGGATACGTTAGACCGCCGCGTCAGACGACGTCAGCCGGTAACGTTAAACCAACTGAGGGATGTTTTGCGTCAGGAGTGGACAAATATTGACCAGCAAGATATTCAGACACTCTTCCGTTCGATGCGACGGCAGTGCATTGCAGTGAGAGACGCAAATGGTGCCCATAATCGGTATTGACGTCTGTGTGAAAACTCCATTAGACCCCTGTCCGACGAATTACGTCATCACGCAGCAGACAGTTTCGGAGGCTCATTATGCTTTATGTGCTCCTCTTTCAAACATGTTGGACTATCATCTTATGAATTTTCAAAGAATTTTCTTAATAAATGTTGAAATTATAGACACATAAACACCAGGTATCGTATCTTTTTTGACTCAGTATATGTGCATGCATAGTGCAGCACAATAAATAAGATAGTTTAGAGCTTATTTATGTTGTGTGCTTCACTAATCAAACTGGCTTTAAGGTGGTGACATTTTATAGCAAAAGGCTTTGAACTCGGGATTAATTTCAGGATGAAGTGTTACAGAACCAATTTGAACCATTCTTTTGAGCTTGTTTGACTATTTTGAAGTTTAAACATATACATGTATGGCACTCAACAAGCAACAACAATTAATATTAATTTTTATCAAAATTTGCAAAAAAATGTATTCTGTTTGTTTTACATGTAATTTATTGGAATAAATGCTGTTTAGACTAACAATCTATCCTCCAAAATCTAAAATGACTAATCTCTTCAGGAGGCGTCGCTCATATGGGCAACCAGTAGCGACGATAAATAAACGTAAAAACACACATCAGACTAACAAGCAACTGCAGTACCTAATAATATGTACCTGTTTTTGTGGTACCCATTTATTGAGGGAGTCCACCCAGACAAGCTTCTCCTTGGTTCTGTCAGAGTACACATAGGCCTCATCCAACTCGTCCCCGCTGTCCCCTCCCTGTAATATACAACAACAGCAATCCATGTTGGGCTCTGTATTTCTGTATATGTTGCTGGCCTACGAAATCAGGTCAAAGGTAATATCATGGACAGTCAAATAGGAAGCATGACATGTCTTCTTACGATACGTCTGACGTCACATGGTGGAGTGAACATCTTACGATGTGCCTCAGATGCTTGGCCATTTAAGTAGATAGTGATACCTTGCTTGGAGGTTAGACACCTGGCTTGGAGGTTAGACACCTGGCTTGGAGGTTAGACATCTTGCTTGGGGGCTAGACACCTTGCTTGGAGGTTAGATACCTTGCTTGGAGGTTAGACACCTGGCTTGGAGGTTAGACACCTTGCTTGGAGGTTAGATACCTGGCTTGGAGGTTAGACACCTGGCCTGGAGGTTAAACACCTGGCTTGGAGGTTAGATACCTGGCTTGGAGGTTAGACACCTGCTTGGAGGTTAGATACCTGGCTTGGAGGTTAGACACCTTGCTTGGAGGTTAGACACCTGGCTTGGAGGTTAGACCTTGCTTGGAGGTTAGACACCTGCTTGGAGGTTAGACACCTTGCTTGGAGGTTAGACACCTGGCTTGGAGGTTAGACACCTGGCCTGGAGGTTAACACCTGGCTTGGAGGTTAGACACCTGCTGGGGTACACCTGGTTGGAGTTAGACACCTGGCTTGGAGGTTAGACATCTTGCTTGGGGTTAGACACCTGGCTTGGAGGTTAGACACCTGGCTTGGAGGTTAGACATCTTGCTTGGGGGTTAGACACCTTGCTTGGAGGTTAGACACCTGGCTTGGAGGTTAGACACCTGGCTTGGAGGTTAGACATCTTGCTTGGGGGTTAGACACCTTGCTTGGAGGTTAGATACCTGGCTTGGAGGTTAGACACCTTGCTTGGAGGTTAGACACCTTGCTTGGAGGTTAGATACCTGGCTTGGAGGTTAGATACCTTGCTTGGAGGTTAGACACCTTGCTTGGAGGTTAGATACCTGGCTTGGAGGTTAGACACCTTGCTTGGAGGTTAGATACCTGGCTTGGAGGTTAGACACCTTGCTTGGAGGTTAGACACCTGGCTTAGAGGTTAGAAACCTTACTTGGAGGTTAGACACCTTGCTTGGAGGTTAGATACCTGGCTGCACTGGCTTAGAGGTTAGACACCTTACTTGGAGGTTAGACACCTTGCTTGGAGGTTAGACACCTTGCTTGGAGGTTAGATACCTGGCTTGGAGGTTAGACACCTGGCCTGGAGGTTAAACACCTGGCTTGGAGGTTAGACACCTGGCTTAGAGGTTAGACACCTGGTATGGAGGTTAGACACCTGGCTTGGAGGTTAGATACCTGGCTTGGAGGTTAGACACCTTACTTGGAGGTTAGATACCTGGGTTGGAGGTTAGACACCTTGCTTGGAGGTTAGACACCTGGCTTGGAGGTTAGTCACCTGGCTTAGAGGTTAGATACCTGGCCGCAGGCTAGACACCTGGCTTGGAGGCTAGATACCCTGGCCGCAGGTTAGACAACTGGCTTGGAGGTTAAACACCTGTGTTGGAGGTTAGACACCTTGCTTGGAGGTTAGACACCTGGCTTGGAGGTTAGACACTTGAGTTGGAGGTTAGACATCTTGCTTGGAGGTTAGACACCTGGCTTGGAGGTTAGTCACCTGGCTTGGCAGTTAGACACCTGGCTTGGAGGTTAGGCACCTGGCTTGGAGGTTAGACACCTGGCTTGGAGGTTAGATACCTGGCTTGGAGGTTAGATACCTGGCTTGGAGGTTAGGCACATGGCTTGGAGGTTAGATACCTGGCCACAGGTTAGACACCTGGCTTGGAGGTTAAACACCTGGGTTGGAGGTTAGACACCTTGCTTGGAGGTTAGACACCTGGCTTGTGGTTAGACACCTGGCTTGGAGGTGTCTTCTGGCTTGGAGGTTAGACACCTGGCTTGGAGGTTAGTCACCTGGCTTTGGGGTTAGACACCTGGGTTGGAGGTTAGACACCTTGCTTGGAGGTTAGACACCTGGCTTGGAGGTTAGTCACCTGGCTTGGAGGTTAGACACCTGGCTTGGAGGTTAGACACCTGCTTGGAGGTTATACACCTGGCTTGGAGGTTAGTCACCTGGCTTGGAGGTTAGACACCTTGCTTGGAGGTTAGTCACCTGGCTTGGAGGTTAGACACCTGGGTTGGAGGTTAGACATCTTGCTTGGAGGTTAGACACCTGGCTTGGAGGTTAGTCACCTGGCTTGGAGGTTAGACACCTGGCTTGGAGGTTAGATGCCTGGCTTGACGGTTAGATACCTGACCACAGGTTAGACACCTTGCTTGGAGGTTAGATACCTGGCTGGAGGTTAGACACCTGGGTTGGAGGTTAGACATCTTGCTTGGAGGTGAGACACCTGGCTTGGAGGTTAGTCACCTGGCTTGGAGGTTAGGCACATGGCTTGGAGGTTAGATACCTGGCCACAGGTTAGACACCTGGCTTGGAGGTTAAACACCTGGCTTGGAGGTTAGACACCTTGCTTGGAGGTTAGACACCTGGCTTGGTGGTTAGACACCTGGCTTGGAGGTGTCTTCTGGCTTGGAGGTTAGACACCTGGCTTGGAGGTTAGTCACCTGGCTTTGGGGTTAGACACCTGGGTTGGAGGTTAGACACCTTGCTTGGAGGTTAGACACCTGGCTTGGAGGTTAGTCACCTGGCTTGGAGGTTAGACACCTGGCTTGGAGGTTAGACACCTTGCTTGGAGGTTATACACCTGGCTTGGAGGTTAGTCACCTGGCTTGGAGGTTAGACACCTTGCTTGGAGGTTAGTCACCTGGCTTGGAGGTTAGACACCTGGGTTGGAGGTTAGACATCTTGCTTGGAGGTTAGACACCTGGCTTGGAGGTTAGTCACCTGGCTTGGAGGTTAGACACCTGGCTTGGAGGTTAGATGCCTGGCTTGACGGTTAGATACCTGACCACAGGTTAGACACCTTGCTTGGAGGTTAGATACCTGGCTGGAGGTTAGACACCTGGGTTGGAGGTTAGACATCTTGCTTGGAGGTGAGACACCTGGCTTGGAGGTTAGTCACCTGGCTTGGAGGTTAGACACCTGGCTTGGAGGTTAGATACCTGGCCACAGGTTAGACACCTGGCTTGGAGGTTAAACACCTGGGTTGGAGGTTAGACACCTTGCTTGGAGGTTAGATACCTGGCTGGAGGTTAATCACCTGGCTTGGAGGTTAGACACCTTGCTTGGAGGTTAGACACCTTGCTTGGAGGTTAGACACCTGGTTTGGAGGTTAGACACCTGCCTTGGAGGTTAGATACTTGGTTTGGAGGCTAGACACCTGGCCACAGGTTAGACAACTGGCTTGGAGGTTAAACACCTGGGTTGGAGGTTAGACACCTTGCTTGGAGGTTAGACACCTGGCTTGGTGGTTAGACACCTGGCTTGGAGGTGTCTTCTGGCTTGGAGGTTAGACACCTGGCTTGGAGGTTAGTCACCTGGCTTGGGGGTTAGACACCTTGCTTGGAGGTTAGACACCTTGCTTAGAGGTTAGACACCTGGCTTGGAGGTTAGACACCTTGCTTAGAGGTTAGACACCTGGCTTGGAGGTTAGACACCCTGCTTAGAGGTTAGACACCTGGCTTGGAGGTTAGATACCTGGCTTAGAGGTTAGACACCTGGCTTGGAGGTTAGACACCTGGCTTGGAGGTTAAACACCTGGCTTGGCAGTTATAAAACTGTTCTCCAATCTCAAATTGGGTTTCAGGCTTTCTGATTATTTAAGTTGGAGATTAAATCATTGATTCTAACTGATCATATCACTGGAGGTTGAGATGTGAACCACGTTTTATAGCATCAGAGCCTGGTGGCATGACTCGTAATAAATAGCAATAGGAGAACATTGTTGGAACCGAGTCCGATGGATGCTCCCCAGAATGGGTGATAGACTTCTTGTCTGCAATAAATACGCAGTGTAGGGGAGATAAAAATATTGATGACAAAGGTGTGGTTCCTGCGCTCTACACTTCCTCCCAATGACTTTTATTAAGGCTTGATTCATTTGGTTTAAACATGTTTATTTATCAGGATACATGTAATATACATTGAGAAATAGACATAGAAACATAAATTTATATCGGGATATGTGGATGGAACTGAAACACACGGATCTGTAGTCCTGTGGTATCACGTTGGACTGGTAATCCAGGGATCGCAGGTTGGATCCCCCGTCTGACCCTAATAAAATTAACAGTCTTTCAGATGGGACGTTAAACCGAGGTCTTGTGTCGGTGCTTTACACCGTGCACGTAAAAGAACCAGAGGCAACTCTGCAATGGGTATCTGTCTGTATCATTGCACTATTATCCAAAAATCTAAAATGACTAAGCTCTTCAGGAGGCGTCGCTCATATGGGCAACCGGTAGCGACAAAAAAAAAAAAATTATGTGTGTGTTTTACGTTTCTACGTCAGACGGGGGTTCGAACCTGTGATTCTATCAAAATGGTGTTAATGACCTGATAACATTATTTTACAAATAAGTACCCATTGCATATACTGTAGGAGATCTGTCGAGATATAGTCATTTAATAATTACATTAAGCGAAAGTGGAATAATTGCTAGCATGTTGTATAAAGAAAACAACGATAAAAACAGTGGAAAACACTTAATAGGATCTATCAAACGATATGTTTTAACAATTGCTAAACACCCTTTATTATATTATTTACAACGATTGCTAAACAAGCTTTATTATTTACAATGCTTTGCTAAACAAGCTTTATTATTTACAATGCTTTGCTAAACAAGCTTTATTATTTACAACGATTGCTAAACAAGCTTTATTATTTACAACGCTTTGCTAAACAACCGTTATTATTTACAACGATTGCTAAACAAGCTTTATTATTTACAACGCTTTGCTAAACAACCGTTATTATTTACAACAATTGCTAAACAACCTTTATTATTTACAATGATTGCTAAACAAGCTTTAACAACATAAATTAAGCCCGATAGTGGAGTAAGAACGAACATACATGAAAATGTGTGTGAATGTATCTCAGTGTATCATAGAGTATTATAGTGTACCCTGGTGCATACAAGTGTATCATAGTGTATCATAGTGTACCATGGTGAATCATAGTGTACCATAGTGCATACAAGTGTATCATAGTGTACCCTGGTGAATCATAGTGTACCCTAGTACATACAAGTACATCATAGTGTATTATAGTGTATCATAGTGTACCCTGGTGAATCATAGTGTACCCTGTTGCATACAAGTGCATCATAGTGTATCATAGTGTACCCTGGTGAATAATAGTGTACCCTGGTGCATACAAGTGCATCATAGTGTATCATAGAGTATTATAGTGTACCCTGGTGAATCATAGTGTACCATAGTGCATACAAGTGCATCATAGTGTACCCTGGTGAATCATAGTGTACCATAGTGCATACAAGTGTATCATAGTGTACCCTGGTGAATCATAGTGTACCCTAGTACATACAAGTACATCATAGTGTATTATAGTGTATCATAGTGTACCCTGGTGAATCATAGTGTACCCTGTTGCATACAAGTGCATCATAGTGTATCATAGTGTACCCTGGTGAATAATAGTGTACCCTGGTGCATACAAGTGCATCATAGTGTATCATAGAGTATTATAGTGTACCCTGGTGAATCATAGTGTACCATAGTGCATACAAGTGCATCATAGTGTACCCTGGTGAATCATAGTGTACCATAGTGCATACAAGTGTATCATAGTGTACCCTGGTGAATCATAGTGTACCCTAGTACATACAAGTACATCATAGTGTATTATAGTGTATCATAGTGTACCCTGGTGAATCATAGTGTACCCTAGTACATACAAGTGCATCATAGTGTATCATAGAGTATTATAGTGTACCCTGGTGAATCAGTGTACCCTAGTGCATACAAGTGCATCATAGTGTATTATAGTGTATCATAGTGTACCCTGGTGAATCATAGTGTACCATAGTGCATACAAGTGTATCATAGTGTACCCTGGTGAATCATAGTGTACCTTAGTACATACAAGTACATCATAGTGTATTATAGTGTATCATAGTGTACCCTGGTGAATCATAGTGTACCCTAGTACATACAAGTACATCATAGTGTATTATAGTGTATCATACAGTATTATAGTGTACCCTGGTGAATCATAGTGTACCCTAATGCATACAAGTGCATCAGTGTATTATAGTGTATCATAGTGTACCCTGGTGAATCATAGTGTACCCTAGTGCATCATAGTGTATCATAGTGTACCCTGGTGAATCATAGTGTACCCTAGTGCATCATAGTGTATTAGTGTATCATAGTGTACCCTGGTGAATCATAGTGTACCCTAGTGCATACAAGTGCATCATAGTGTATTATAGTGTATCATAGTATACCCTGGTGAATCATAGTGTACCCTAGTGCATACAAGTGCATCATAGTGTATTATAGTGTATCATAGTGTACCCTGGTGAATCATAGTGTACCCTAGTGCATACAAGTGCATCATAGTGTATTAAAATGTATCATAGTGCATCAAAATGTATAATAGTGCATCATAGTGTTACTATAACCTGAATAAGATGAAGACTAGGGAATGGATACGTCGGCCGTATTCGTGTCGGCTCCGATCGCACAGCTTGCCTGCTAAGCTCGGAACCAGTGTCTTTATTGAAGTTATGCCAAGTTATAGATCTACCCTGCTGGCCAATGTGACTTCCAGGATGGCCAGTGTAACCCTGCAATCATACAATACTGGTTTATACACCACTAAACATCACATCACATGTTGGTTTCATGTCCTACGTACATTGACATATATATATATATATGGGGTTTAACCCTTTCAACCCCACAGGCCTCTAAATAGGCTTATGAAAAGTGTAGATCCAGATGAGCCGGCTCGTAACGAGCCGTCTCATCAGGATCTGCACTTTTTTGCCAGTAATAATTGTTACTATTTTTAGATAAAATTACCCATTTTGATAAATGAACTGATCCAAATGTAATTTTGTTATTAATTTATTGGTCTAAAATATCATGGACTAGTCCATGTCAGTTACTTGGGGTTGAAAGGGTTAAAGTCACACCAACAGCTTAGGTCATACGGCGTCTCTCCAGCTATTATTGGTGGAGGAAGGAAGACGCTGCCCCAGGTGCCACTATGAGCAGTATTTCAGGCACGGACCAGGGTACCCGAGTAGAACCACCAACCTTCCATAAGCCAGCTGGATAATTTCCACACATGAAAGAATTTGAAACCCGCAGTGAGATTCGAACCTACAGCGGTGAGAGGCAAATGATTTGAAGTCAATGACCGCTAGGCCATGGAGGCACCTTGAAGGATCATACCAGGAAATTGAACTATCACACATGCTGGAATCACAGACACCCTGTTAGTGGAAGTCATGATAGTGCAGTTGATGCTCTCGCTTCAGGTGAGAAAGGTCCAGAGTCCGAGCCTCACTGGAGCCGTTACGATTGTGCCTTTAGGCAAGGCATTTAAATTCCATGTAGCCGCTACTCTCTCCCTTGTGGCGATGGATTCCATCAGGAATGAGGTCTCGAGAGTGATTAATATAAGTTTTAAGAACTTGTTTTCGCAATCGAGCTAAAATAAATTTGTATAAACTAATCACATACAAAGGGTAGAGAACGGATCAGTCACATTGTATTTCCCCACATAGGTGCTTGTGCTAAATATACGTTCCTTCAATTATCAATATTATAATCACTGCTTACACAAAGACAGGTTTATATAAGTCTTCTTAGGCAATCATTAAACATGGATTAAAATGGAAGCCAACACGTCTCTGTATTTCAAAAGTAAATATTCCAATAACTCTACAATAGAAGCAAGTATAATAACTGCACAACACCATATATCTGGAGACCTGCCTTCTCTATGTGTGCAATTATGCCAGTCTATGTCAATAGATACAGTCAATAATCAGTGTTTATTAACTAACAAGACAGAGATACGGTATGCTTGTAAAGCATGCATGGCCCCTTAATATACCGGGGTTTATCACACAACTATGGTTAGAAGGACATCAATTTCAAGTTGAAGCCCCAGGTGACCCTCACAGCATTGTTTCTGGGACGGGGTAGAATCAGCTGGAAATGCCCCATCGTTTCTAGGACGGGGTTGAATCAACTGTAAATGCCCCCATTGTTTCTGGGACGGGGGTAGAATCAGCTGTAAATGCCCCATTGTTTCTGGGACGGGGGTAGAATCAGCTGGAAATGCCCCATTGTTTCTGGGACGGGGGTAGAATCAGCTGGAAATGCCCCATTGTTTCTGGGACGGGTAGAATCAGCTGGAAATGCCCCATTGTTTCTGGGACGGGGTTGAATCAGCTGGAAATGCCCCCATTGTTTCTGGGACGGGGTAGAATCAGCTGTAAATGCCCCATTGTTTCTGGGACAGGGTAGAATCAGCTGGAAATGCCCCCATTGTTTCTGGGACGGGGTTGAATCAGCTGTAAATGCCCCATTGTTTCTGGGACGGGGTAGAATCAGCTGGAAATGCCCCCATTGTTTCTGGGACGGGGTTGAATCAGCTGGAAATGCCCCCATTGTTTCTGGGACGGGGTAGAATCAGCTGGAATGCCCCCATTGTTTCTGGGACGGGGTAGAATCAACTGAAATGCCCCCCATTGTTTCTGGGACGGGGTAGAATCAGCTGTAAATGCCCCATTGTTTCTGGGACGGGGTAGAATCAGCTGGAAATGCTCCCATTGTTTCTGGGACGGGGTTGAATCAGCTGGAAATGCCCCCATTGTTTCTGGGACGGGGTAGAATCAGCTGTAAATGCCCCATTGTTTCTGGGACAGGGTAGAATCAGCTGGAAATGCCCCCATTGTTTCTGGGACGGGGTTGAATCAGCTGTAAATGCCCCATTGTTTCTGGGACGGGGTAGAATCAGCTGGAAATGCCCCCATTGTTTCTGGGACGGGGTTGAATCAGCTGGAAATGCCCCCATTGTTTCTGGGACGGGGTAGAATCAGCTGTAAATGCCCCATTGTTTCTGGGACGGGGTAGAATCAACTGGAAATGCCCCCCATTGTTTCTGGGACGGGGTAGAATCAGCTGTAAATGCCCCATTGTTTCTGGGACGGGGTAGAATCAACTGGAAATGCCCCCCATGTTTCTGGGATGGGGTAGAATCAGCTGTAAATGCCCCATTGTTTCTGGGACGGGGTAGAATCAACTGGAAATGCCCCCATTGTTTCTGGGATGGGGTAGAATCAGCTGGAAATGCCCCATTGTTTCTGGGACGGAGTAGAATCAGCTGGAAATGCCCCATTGTTTCTGGGACGGGGTAGAATCAGCTGGAAATGCCCCCATTGTTTCTGGGACGGGGTAGAATCAGCTGTAAATGCCCCATTGTTTCTGGGACAGGGTAGAATTAGCTGGAAATGCCCCCATTGTTTCTGGGACGGGGTAGAATCAGCTGTAAATGCCCCATTGTTTCTGGGACAGGGTAGAATCAGCTGGAAATGCCCCATTGTTTCTGGGAGGGTGAATCAGCTGTAAATGCCCCATTGTTTCTGGGACGGGGTAGAATCAGCTGTAAATGCCCCATTGTTTCTGGGACGGGGGTAGAATCAGCTGTAAATGCCCCATTGTTTCTGGGACGGGGTTGAATCAGCTGTAAATGCCCCATTGTTTCTGGGACGGGGTAGAATCAACTGGAAATACCCCCATTGTTTCTGGGACGGGGTAGAATCAGTTGGAAATGCCCCCATTGTTTCTGGGACGGGGTAGAATCAGCTGGAAATGCCACATTGACACATATTAGCCTGAGTTGTCTAACGGTCACTGACATCTAATCATTTTCCCTTCACACACATGTATGTTGGAATCCCATGTGTGACAGATTGTTTCTTGTATGGCAGCTATCCTGCTGAATCAATGAATCTACCAAGATACTCATCAATGTTATAAGTATCTACATGTACAAGCAACTAGTCATAATAAGATGGGTAAGGCTGCAAAAGACAGACCATTAAAAATCATTTTGGTAGTAATACAAAACATAGTCACAAGCAATGAAGCAATAATAGGGTATTGTAACACGAGAACCAGCTGGCCCTCGCTGACATGAAACAACTACGCCATTTAACCCTTTCCTTCATAGAGATTTAGATTAATATACTGTTATAGCTCCATACAAATGACAGCCATTTAGCTATCATGCAGTGGAAAAGTAGTCGCTATATCTATCCCACCTCCATATATATTACTGTAACTACATGAGATTCTGGCCTAAATTATGAACATTGATTTGGCTCCGACATTGTCAATGTATTTCGTATAATACTATTGGTAATGGCGTCAAGAGGTGCTTCTATGAGGGAAATGGGCTATCACAAGTGTGCTAGGCAAATTTGTTGGATAAACTCGCGAAATTATATACATGTATCTTCGATTTCAATGTTTGAGTATACACACACACTATCGTACATGTATATGGACTTTGGGGATGCCATGGCTGAGTGGTTACGGTTGTTGACTTGAAATCACTTGCCTCTGCAGTAGGCCCTAAGTTCAAATTCCATTGGGGGTGTCAATTTTCTTTCAAGTGAGGATCCAGCTGGGGTGCTCGATCATGATTGAAATACTGCTTACATGGACTCTCTGGATCTTCCTACATCATTAACGACACAGGAGATTAACAGCCCCACAATGCACGATACCATTGCCCTACAGGAGGATCTGGACCATCAACAGAATTGGGAGAAAGACTGACAGATGTCCTTGAACCCTTCAAAGTGTGAGGTCATCAGAGTCACACGGAAGCGCAACCTAAATAACCTCTGTCCATGATATATATTATTGACAAATCAGGTTAAGGTCACCTACACAAACCTTGTCCATGATATATACATAGACAAATTGGGCAGGTACCTTGGTGTTACAATATCAGACAACACGACTTGGAATTCCCATGTGGGTGACAAGACCAAGAATGCAAATAACACTCTCGGTTTACTCAGAAGGAACCATGTCAGATATCTCAGTGATGTCAAAGCCAAGTGCTATGGCAGCTTGGTAAGACCTATTTTGGTGTACAGTAAGAACATACAACAACTGAAAACGGCTCAGAAAAAGAGCACACAAGCAGCGCAAGTAAGATGTTCGCGAGCCTAGGTTGGCAACCTCTACAGCAGACAAGATTCGACTCAAGAACATCCCTGGCAAGATTTATCTGCATCCAGTCACATTCTCTATACAGGTTCATTCTCTATGCTACTTGCTGCCATTCTGAGGATGGACTGTGTGTACCATCACTCCTTCTTTCCAGCTGGTATTCGCTTGTGGAATCAGCTGACAGAGCCACTTCCTTGGATGACTTCAGGACTAGGTTAGCAGGCCGCTGCTAGCTACATTTACATGCCTGACAACAACCATCAGACAACACGACTTGGAATTCCCATGTGGGTGACAAGACCAAGAATGCAAATAACTCTCTCGGTTTACTCAGAAGGAACCATGTCAGATATCTCAGTGATGTCAAAGCCAAGTGCTATGGCAGCTTGGTAAGACCTATTTTGGTGTACAGTAAGAACATACAACAACTGAAAACGGCTCAGAAAAAGAGCACACAAGCAGCGCAAGTAAGATGTTCGCGAGCCTAGGTTGGCAACCTCTACAGCAGACAAGATCCGACTCAAGAACATCCCTGGCAAGATTTATCTGCATCCAGTCACATTCTCTATACAGGTTCATTCCTTATGCTACTTGCTGCCATTCTGAGGATGGACTGTGTGTACCATCACTCCTTCTTTCCAGCTGGTATTCGCTTGTGGAATCAGCTGACAGAGCCACTTCCTTGGATGCCTTCAGGACTAGGTTAGCAGGCCGCTGCTAGCTACATTTACATGCCTGACAACAACCATGTACATACATATGCGACGATGCTTACCAGCACAGTCTAAGTCAACAATACCCCTACTGAATAAACATCACATTCTAATAATAAAATACCAAACCACAATCCAATTTGCGATGTCACTTACAGGTGGTGGTCGACTTGGTGTAGTTCTACAATCGTACACAGATCTGAGGTATTCATAATACGTATATGATGGTAGAGTCAGTGACACTGTATCGGAATTTGTATCCGTATCATTTCTCATCAGTGAATAACGATAAGGTGTCAAATGCCGATCATCTTCGAAATTTAGCCAATCCGAATCATATGTTACTTCACAAAAAGTTGTAGGTGAATGGTAGTGTGCCATTTCCTCGGCCTAAAGCATAGAAGTCTGTACGAAAATATATATGCGGCAACGATATACATTAAAAACAACAGAGTTCCTCCTTTGTTGTCTCTCTGTTGACAGTATCCATATTTTCCCGGCACCTGTCACTTCATTCACTTCCTATGTTGGTTAGCGAACACGTGCACTTACGTCACGTATTGAGTTTACTCAACACATTCACTAAACTGCATCGCGCTTTTAACCAAGTCGCTCTAAAAGGTCACCAAACATGTATATTAAGCATAAATCATTTCATTTTTAAGCTTCTTACATTTAGTTAAATTAATCATTTAAACACTAGATAGACTATCGATACACCTTCTCGAACAGTTTTTAATCCAATGGAATTTTCCGTCTTAGTACTGAAGAGCGATCATGTTTGAAACATTTTAAACAGAAACATACTTCATTTTTCATTCTTATTTGTCGACATTAATAGAAAACAAACATATTTTGTTGAACAATGCATTATATCACCGTGAACATGTATATCTTATTTACACATCGGAATCAATTCTCTCAAGCTTAGACAACGATAAGCATATATCTGTATGCCACCGTCTAAACATAATTAAATCCAATAAAATATTGGAATAATAAAGAGAAATGATTCGACCGACGCTGAAAAACCTTCGTATAATTGAAGGCCGTTGATCTTCAATTGCCCATTGAAAGTGGAAGGTTTAATTGATAATTTGACAATTCAATATTTAATATTAAAATGTCATTATTAATGTCTTCAACAACGTGAATAGAAATGTTTAAGTTATATAAACGTTTATTCTATTATGCAAGGTATGAAACTTAACAGCATCACACTTTCGTGTGAGACGGGGCGGATCATTGACGCAGATGAAAGGAGGGATAGGAGTTTTTCGTTTACCTTATATTTTGAACAAAACAAAATTGAAAATATACAACCGAGCACACAATACTTGTTTATATTTAATAATAGTTGTACCAACGCCTATCAAGCGATCTGCAATCGTGCCCTTGTCAGATTGATATAGCGATATATCCGCCTCGAAAATAGCAGACGTAGCAATTTAATAAATGTATAAATACAATGTCATAACACGTACACAGAAGAAATAGTTGTATAGTGTAGACAACACAATCGAGTGTCTCTAAATGTGAATGGATACGACGTAGAAACCTTGCGGCATGTACACGTCGGGGAGAGTTTATAACGAGTTTGCTGAACGAGTTGTCCTGGAGCTCTCAGTTGATTTGGCGCACACTATCCTCTAGTGTGTCTTCGAGTTTAAAAGTTGGGAAGTAAGAGTTAATATATGTGTCAGTAAGTTCTACCCTGCTCAATTATGAAACACCTTGAGTTATTGTTCTAGAATATTTATGACGACACAGTGTTTTTATTCCTCATGTTTAATTCGGTGATTGTGTATTTCACATGTAAGACAATAATGGATGTACTGAAGAACCCCCGGCCCAGTTCTTGCATTCGGCTGCGGCAAATAATTGGTGCTATAAGGCGCAGTTGTTTTCAAGTTACGGACTGATGAAAAGAAGTTAGACAACATCGCACAGCAGAAACAAGAACAGTCGGTACACGTGTGCGTAGAACCGATGAATGTTCCCCGAAACGAAAATGTGTAATGTTTTAGTAGCAAAGTCGGATAACTCTCTTTAACTGGTATATGTATGGTTCTGGCCTTGATCATTATAACTTCGCACACTGTCCTCTATACATGTTTCAAGTTTTAACAAGAACTCCTGATAATATGCATCATAAAACACTCAATACATGGGAAGTCAATATGTGCTATTGAATATGTGGTATGGCCCTTAATTGCACTCCTCAATGTCACCCATTGTTCTCTATTTACAATGGATTACCTTTTTTCGAATTAACCATATTTTATTGCATATGTAATCCATTATACAATAATACAAATTTACATACATTACATGCATGGATCAGATAAGGGAATAGATAACAAATTATAAGACACATACATGTACATACATTTGTGTAACATAGCAAGGGTCGGGCCACAAGTTATAACCAACATGAATCTATTCTGATCAATTCCTTAGAAATATGGTTGCATCAGTCTCAGTGGTGTAATAGTTTATACAAATTTATCTTAGCTCGATTGCGAAACAAGTTCTTACAACTTATATTAATCACTCTCGAGACCTCATTCCTGATGGAATGCATCGCCACGAGGGAGAGAGAAGTGGTGTAATTGACACCGTGTCCGCCTTACCGACACTTGTCGCCGAGGAGGCTGTCCGATTAGCGCAGTGGTTAACGCACTCGCTTCTCGCCAATGCAACCCAAGTATGTGAGATGGCACGGTGGTCGCCATATCGGACAGGTGGGTTTTCTCCGGGTAATCCCCCCCCCCCCACCCACACACACGAATTACCACATTTACGCTTTCATCTTCGCTAACGAGAGTGATTAAAATAAGTTGTTAAAACTTAGTTTAAACATATTTTATTCAGTTCATTCAATATATACACGGTATAGAAATACAACAGGATATCTGAAATGGATTGGAAAACAAGCTGAGAGCTTATGTAAATTCCTTTCCATGAGGATGTTACAATATACAGTTGTTAGCATTGAGAGCGGTTAGTGAGACATGACGGACATTGCCTTGAGTTGAGTTGTTAAAACTTGCTTCGCAATCGTTGTAAAATAAATAAAGTTTAAGCCGAGGAGGTCTTCGTTCGAGTCCCTCTAGAAACACAGTGGTGTCCGAACACAAGAAGACGCTTAAATCCACATTGTCTATTCGCGGTCCTTCCTAATACGTTGTTCACGTAGCAGTGAACTATAACAAATAACAAACAACAGCTGTACATAGAAGTACAGTACATGAACGTAACAATCGGGCTTAATTTAGTTGTGTAGTTCCAAAATCAACTAATATTTATTAATTTGATCGAGGTTATGTAGATGATTTGGCGCATCAACCAGGTGAAATCCAATCGTATTCAAGTCATATCCGATATGTAACGTTATTACCTTTCGCATTTTAGCGAAGACTATCGAAGCAAAACAAATACATGCAAACAGATGCGGTTACTGTTGGGGATTTTACATACAAGTCAGTGCTGTAAAATGCTAGTAACTTCTATATTATGGTCCGTGTTCGCGGACTATCCCGTTTCCATTACTTGTTAAGTTAGATGATAATAAATACGACTGAACGTAGAATCACGGTGTAGACAGAAATGAACGTAACACCAAAAAGTAATAGGTATAAAACCAGACACGTACACAATTGGGTGCGATGGGTGAGTACGTACCCGCTAAATATGTTCTCAAAAAGTGTAATTCTTATTTATATTTACTGTCTCATATCTAGATATATCTCTCTATTCCCAATCGCAAACTCTTCTACAATGCTTATATAATGCCTCACTTAGACTTTTGTTGTGTAATTGGGAGTAACTGCAACTCATCTTTAGAAGATAAACTAGTTCGGTTCCAAAAGAGCGCAGCTAGAATCATTCTAGATCAGGATTTCGACACGCCATCGCAATTATTATTCTCCCAACTAAAATGGATGACGTTTCCAGAACGAGTCATATATCAGAGGGCTCTACAAATGTACATGGAGCTGCTCCAGACTACTTAAATTCGTCCTTCACTTTTACTTCTGATATACATCCTAGAATTCTCAGATCAACCTCAGATTATCAGTTATACACACCAAGATCAAACTGTGAATTATTTCGTAATAAATTGGCATTTTCAGGTTCATCTATTTGGAATTCATTGCCTCACTCAGTTCAAAATGCTCCAACCATCCAACAGTTCAACATTCTCTACTTAAAGGTGTAACAATACAAACTAATCACATGTGTCTACTTTTATTACTTTAGATGATAGTGTACACAGTATTTAGCACATGTGTGCATTACCATTGCTATATTTACTAGATTATGTGAATGGCTGTCTTAAGCTGTTTTCATACTATTCTTAAGATAAGTGATATATGCACATTGTTATAAAGATTTATTGTCATTTATTGTCTCATTCTCCCTTTTCTATTCTGTTAGACAAGACAATTTCATATATCATCATATTCCATAACATTATATATATATATAGTTTCGCTATTGTTCAGTTTTAACTTTACTATTATCATTTCAATATGCAGTTTTCACTTATAGTCCTATCTTTTGATTTGAATATGTTGAGGGCCTCATGGTAGATTAACTTTTGTTAAATGAGTTCTCTCGTAAATTAAAGTCTTTATTATTATTTTATTATTATTATTATCATTATTATATCAAATGAACGTAAAATCAAAGTGTCGCTTCAATGTCCCGGCGTTGTTAAATCCAAATGCACGGCGAAAGTTTAATTTGTTTTACATGTTACAGACATGCAGACATATCGTAGCAGTATGTATTTTACACATTCCCTACAACGTAGACATATCAACGCATGACGTCAAACATGTATTACGTAGACTAACAGGGTATTTTTTATTTTATACAAATTTATTTTAGCTCGATTGCGAAACAAGTTCTTTCAACTTATATTAGTCACTCTCGAGACCTCATTCCTGATGTAATCCATCGCCACCAGGGAGATGGAAGAGGCAGCGTGGAATTTAAATGCCTTGGGCACAATCGTAACGACTCCAGCGGGGCTTGAACTTTGGACCTTTCGCACCTGAAGCGAACGCGCATCAACTGCGCTATCACGACTTCCACTAACAGGGTATCCGAATGTATATAATGTTAAAGTTTAGTTTAATCATATTTTATTGCATTTATTCTATATATACAATGTACAGAACAAAACAAATGCACACACTTGTATAATTATGCATAGTATATGAGTCATAATTTTTTTCCGTTCATATTCTTGATATTTCAGATTTTCTGAAAAACAGAATATCGTATGACCCAAAGTGTTAATTAGGGTGTTAAAACTAATTGAGTTGAACATCTTGATCAATAATATTTTGACCCTCAGATAGCGGAATGATATTATTTTGATGTTCAAACATGCTAAAACAGCACTTTTTGACTGTATCCAGGTCTGTTTTCTGCACTTTGCTGAAGCGTGGAAGAGGCATACCATATTATTTCACCTAAAGTTTTATTGCCAAAGTTAATTTGATATTTCGTTATGTATCTGAACCATAACATACAGTGTCTCCGTAGCATTTAATATGAAAAATACATGATCAAAGTTTGATACCAACATTCCGTTCACAAATTCACTCCTGTAACAACTGGGTAGCGTACAGTATGATCCCTTAGCAACAATGCTTGCTCTCCGCATCCATTTTGAAGAGTAGCCATTACATGCACAAAATGGCGGTGGCGGCAACTTCGGCGTAATTTATTTTGTAAAGAATCAATGTTTGAAGAGTGGTAGGTACATGCGTACATTTCCTAACGGTATCTATTGTTACGGTGATTAGTTTGTCTTTGTGGTATAGTTTTGCTATTGCAAGACAGGCGGCTGATGGGGTTTTGTGTACATTTTCTAAAACTGAGCCATGTATGGAATCAAGGGCTCGATTATTATTATTATTGCAATAGAACAGTGCGTACATCTCTCATGTAACATTCACTACCGTAACAGCTGATTTTGTTACAGTAAAGCACAAAACCGTTATAGGAGGGAAACAATTTATTTTGTTTCAAGATGATGAATTTATGTATTTTGACAAAAGTATGTACTGTTGAAATTACATTTCTTTGGATGTTCATGTTTGAAGAACTTAATACAAATAGGTATAGAATAGCTGACATTTTTTATAAGACCAACAAATATAAATATGCTGTTACACGAGAGATCGCACATGTTACAGTAGACTGTTACACGATGGAAAATGCAGGTTATGTTCGTTAATAAAATAAATAATAATATCCACACTATCATATTATTATACACTATGTCATCATATGACAAGAGGGTATGTCTGCTGTACTAAACACCATGTCTGTGGACACTCACTATGTATATAGTGTACACCAGAGAACAATAGTGTTACAGTAAACTGTTACATGAAATATTAAATGGTTTGTATATCAAAACTACGTTGTAATTCCCTATAGAAATATCATGGATTGTTAATATTAAGTTTTCATTTGTGTCATTTTAACATGTGCCAGTACAGTATGTCTGCTGCATTGTAATGAATGTCTGTAAACAACCAGTATGTACTTATTGTTACACGAGAGAACGCTATTGTTACAGTAAACTGTTACATGGAAGATTAAATGGTTTGTATATCAAAACTACGTTGTAATGCCCTATAAAATATCATGGATTGTTAATATTAAGTTTTCATTTGTGTCATTTTAACATGTGACAGTACAGTATGTCTGCTGCAATCAAGAGAAAACTTAAAGGACACTGAATGCATAATACATGTAGACTTCTCCGAAAATTATGTATGTACGATGTCACAGGAAATTCAAGCTATGCACATTGGTGCTTCGAAACATCAACTAACTCTTCATACAGGAGTGTGGTATGTGGGTCATGATAAAAGTGAAACATTTTCAACTGTGTCTGAATCGCTCAATCATAGTCCCAGTGCTATCTGGGATCACTTAAAGAAAGTTATAAAAGATGTTAAACAGTAATACCCAGCTGTAACTAGTATAGAGTTTTTTAGTGACGGTCCCACGACCCAGTATAGACAAAAGGGAAATGTTTGTCTGCTGTCTACAGAACCAAAGAAAATGGGGTTTGAATCTGCGAAATTGTCGTTTTTCGAGGCCGGTCATGGAAAGGGAGTACCGGATGCTGTAGGTGGCACACTGAAAAGAGCGGACCGAAAAGTAAGGTATTGTCACGACATCATGAGTGCTGAAAGTTTCGTTGAACAAATGCAACATGGAAAACCAAAAGTGATGTTAGTAACCAAAGCAGAAATAGAGTTAGAAAGAGAAAATCTTGAACAGAATAAAATAAAAACCATACCAGGGACCATGCAATTACATCAGGTAATTGTTAGACCGAATGGAAGCATTTCATACAGAAATTTGAGTTGTGTGTGTGATAAGAAGTGCGACTTATGTTGTGAACCTTTAAAGAACAGTAACATTGTAGAAGGAACTAATATGAACAGTCCAATCAAAGCAGCCAAACGAAAATTGACGAGAAATTGTGAGCAAAGGGCGAAGAAACCAATGTATGAAAGTAATAAACATATTACTAGTAAGTCTGCCAAAATAGATAGGACACAGTGTCAGAATGCTACGATCTGATTTTAATCACAAGGAATACAAGAAAGCGATATATGAAAGCAACAAATCTGAAAGCAAGAAAGATATTAATGCTGACAATATTGACAGAAAACAAGGACTGGAAGATAATCACACACCAGAATGTAAAGCTAGTACATCAGGAGCTTCAAAAAGTAATGCTATAACTTCCAGTACAATACAAGATTTAGCCCGCCAAGAGATTTTTGAAAAACACCTCCATGAGCTGAATACATGCACAACATATACAACACTGCAGAAAAAGTGTCAGGCAATTCAGTTGAATGAATATGTATTAAACCCCCAGGATATATCTCTGTGCTCGAATGCAATAGAATCACACAAAGAGCTTGAAGCTGATTTTGTAGCACTAAATCACATGCCTGATGATGTCCAGACTGATACAGAATTATGTACTTGTGTCGTGAACGCAGATGGGAATTGCCTCCCATCATGTGGCAGCGTTTTTGCATTCGGACATACTGATAACGTTGCCGAAATGAGGGTACGGATAATAAAAGAACTCGCTGAAAATGAGAATTAATACATTGACGATAACTTCTTAATGCATGGACATGGATCATCAAGTTCCACGTAAAGTAAAACCGTCTTGGAACTACACTCAATATTCACAAACGTATATTCCCGGGACAAAGTTAAATAAGACAAGGGTACGCAACGTGTACAGGAAAGAGGTAATGTCGATCGAAGAGGACGGATCATACATGGGAATTTGGCAGATACATGCACTGTCTACTATTCTTAACAAACCTATATACTCAGTGTATCCTCAGTTAGGAGATGCATGCGTACGGAAAGACTTGAATAAGCTTATTGTTCCAAGATCAGGAACGGACCAAAACAAAATACACATATTATGGACATCAACTCGGGACGACATGACGAAGAAACATTGGGTCCCTAATCACTTCGTCCCCTTATTACCCATAAGCCTGGAGGAACATGAATACATTCACAATGAAGCAGAAAATGTAAGGAGCTCATGTGAAGATGATGTAGATGAACACGAGGAGCTTGTCACGATATACGTGTATGACGGCAGTGTGATTGATGCCATGGTAGTGCCTGATTCTATTACAGACAAAAATGTCAGTACTTGCGAAGGCCAATTTATTATAGATGGAACAGAACTGATTGATAAGCATGAGAACAATGAAAATATCACCAATGGAAGCCGCGAGATTACATGTGAAACGGAAATAACTGCTAATCATGTGAGTGTTGAGAATACCGCTTATGAAATCCAAGTGAATACATGTGAAAATGCAATGACTGGTAGGTATGAAAGCAATGAAAGTACAGTTGAAACAGACATGATCGATACGAGAGAGAGCAATGAGATTATCACTTATAGAAGCCACGATAATACAGGGGAAAGCGAACTGACTGATAACAAAGATAACATATATAATACAGTCTGTGACAGCCACGATAATGCATATGAAAAAGAAGTGACCGATGAGATTGACAGCATAAAGGACACGATTTTTGAAAGCCACACAAACACAGGTGAAACAGAAGTGACTGATCAGATTGACAGTGTAAACAAAACAATTTGTGAAAACCACAAGATTACAGTTGAAGCAGAAAGTACTGATATGAATGAGAACAACGTGAATGCCACTTGCGAAAGCAAGCAGAGTACAATTGAAACAGAAATGATCGACACGACCCCCTGTGAAGGCAAATATAATACATGTGAAACAGAAGTGACTGATAAGATTGACACCATAAATGAAACAATTTCTGAAAAGCATGAGATTACATGCGAAACCGAGATGACAGATATAAATGAGAACAATGATAATGCTCCTTGTGAAACCCCAAACAATAAAGTTGAAACAGAAATGATCGATGAGACTGAGTGCGATGAGAATGCCAATTACAAAAGCCACGCGAATACATATGACACAAACGTGACTGATAAGATTGACATCATACATGAAACAATTTGTGAAAACCACGGGAATATAGATGAAACAGAAATGATAGATAATAATGAGAACAATGTCAATACCACTTCTGAAAGACACGAGAATACAAGTGAATATTAATGACTGATCACAATGTGAGCATTGATGAAACCACGTTTAAAGAATACGGGAATATAGATGAAGCAGAAGCGACTGATAAGAATGACATCATAAATGGCACAATTTGTGAAAAGCATGAGATTTCATGTGAAACAGAGATGAATGATATAAATGAAAGCCACGACAATATAGGTGAAACAGAAATGATTTATAAGAATATGAGAATTGATAATAACACATGCAACAACTACGAGAATACAGATGAAACAGAAATCACTGATATGAATGATAGCACAAATAACAACATTGTTGAAAGCCATGAGATTACAGTCGATGCAGAAATGACCGAAAGCGAATGAGAGCAACGAGCATAATACATGTGAAAGCCACGATACTACATGTACAACAGAATTGATCGATGCGAATGAGTTCAATGGAAATACCATCTATGAAAGTCATGACATTACATGTGAAGCAGAAATTACTGATGCGAATGAGATCAATGGAGATACCACTTGTGAAAGCTATCGGAATACATGCACAATAAAAATGATAGACACAACCGAATGCAAGGTTAATATCAGTGGGGAATGCCAGGATAATATGTGTGAAACAGAAATGGACATGAATGAGAACGTTAACATCGATGTCACTACAAAACTCATCGAAGACGTCAGGGATCCAATCGCGTGCATAGATAAGTACGTTCTACTGAATTACAATCGGCGACCATATCCGGGAATCGTTGAGGATGCCACTTC
The DNA here is from genome assembly GCA_014843695.1 of Archivesica marissinica. NCBI lineage: Eukaryota > Metazoa > Mollusca > Bivalvia > Venerida > Vesicomyidae > Archivesica > Archivesica marissinica. The sequence goes on from CM026387.1 coordinate 47,773,848, forward strand.
AACATCATTACATGTTAAGTGCATGAAAGCAACTGGCAAGACACCATTACATGTTAAGTGCATGAAAGCAACTGGCAAGAAGGGTGTTTTATGTGGCCTCGTACTGTGACAGATCGTAGCTGGTATAGTACTGATGACATAATAGGAATTATACCAGAACCAGAAAACGTGAAAGGAATAAGTAGTTCCCATTAACAAGTCAATGCTGATATTTGGAAACATCTTGCAATATAATTGCTTGACTGCTAACCATGCTAAATGGGTGTTGACACAATAAAGTAGTAACTTGATGCTATGCTATTAGCAATGTTAGTTTTTGTTTCTAGATTGTTATTGCCAAATGCAAAAATAGCTCACATACATGGAAATATATTAGTTCAATAGTTATTTGTTAATTGTATCCCCGGACGAAAGTCGGGTGATACTATAAATTTCATGTTGTCACGCCAGTTAAGGTAAACTCAATTGTTAATTTGTTATCAATAAAAATGTTTACTGTTCAATAAAAAAAAATGGAAATGGTGATTGGGTATGTTTTGTTGTTAGAGTTCCCTCATATAACACGAGTAGTCCGTCATGTAACACGCATTTCCCTACCGTAACACTTGACAAAACTGTGTTTGTTGATAGAATGTTTAGTGAATGACAACGTTTTACTTATTAATATGAACCAGAGTGACATTATAGTCAAGTATAAACACTGAAACTGAAGGTGAGATGTGTTGTAATAAAATAATCGATATTATGTCACACACTAGAAGCTGTATTTTGGAATAACAACTTTGAATTAGAAAAAACGTATATGCCATAATATTTTAAATAATAAAATAATATATTTTGTAATGAGTATATGTCTAAATATTAATATAAACATGTATGCAAATGGACACACGTACGGCATAGATATGGAATTAAGAAAACTATATTTGTTACAGGAGGGATCATCTGCCATGACTATTCCCAGAAATGCCACTGTCATAGCACAACTAACTGCCATTAAGCTTGCACTTCGATGATTTCGCGTAGCTGTAATATGGTGAAGCAACGAACAATAAGAACAAATGTAATATAAAGATGTTTATTTTTCAAAAGTTACCACTTCCAAATTTGAACGAAAAAAAATTATGACTCATATACGAGTTATGTCATTATTGAGCACAAGAATTGTCAATAAATGTTGAAGCAAATGGGCCACACGTTTTAACAACATTAGTTACATCCCTCCCAAAAATACTAGATTGTAACACACAAAGTGACTGAATGTACGAGTTATGCAAATACTAAAATTGATGATTACTAATATAAAGGGGAAATGAAGAAGAAAATTAGTAAAATATAGAAACAAGAATTTAGAACCAAAAAACTAACTTAAGGTTTAAAAGTAATACGCACCACAGACTGTAGTCCAGTGGTTAACATGTTGGACTGGTAATCCAGGGATCGCAGGTTGGATCTCCCGTCTGACAATAATAAAGTTAACAGTCTTTCAGATGGGGACTTTAAACCGAGGTCTCGTGTCGGTGTTTTAAACCGTGCACGTAAAAGAACCTGAGGGGACTCTGGAATGGGTCTCTGTCTGTATCATTGCACTATACTCCACAAATCTAAAATGACTAATCTCTCCAGGAGGCGTCGCTCATATGGGCAACCGGTAGCGATGATAATAAAACGTAAAACATAATACACACATAATACGCACCTGTGGTGAATCAACATGGCGATTTTGGAGTTCGAAAATAACAGAAATCATGTTAAATTTAATAATTATATCCGTGCATTTTTTTAAACTACATATTTCTATGGTAAGAAGTGGCGTGCAATAAATGAACACATAATTATACAGGTAATTAATACCGCTTAACTTAACCATTAAATAACAGCAATTGTTTACTTTGTAAGCGAAATTAAAAGCTATAACTCTATATATTTTAACTAATTTAAATCTATTGTGTACTGATTGTTTTAAATAGTATAAGTATAGTGGACTCGGTGCGTGACTTATCTAGTTATTTGTTACTTTGTTTACCAGCGATCCGTGTGTACTATTACTTATACTTTTACTCATATGTCAAATAATCCCGGTATATACATAGACTACGGAGTACGGAACGGCATGATGGGATATCCCAGTACACACATAGACTACGGAGTACGGAACGGCATGATGGGATATCCCAGTACACACATAGACTACGGAGTACGGAACGGCATGATGGGATATCCCAGTACACACATAGACTACGGAGTACGGAACGGCATGATGGGATATCCAAGTACACACATAGACTACGGAGTACGGAACGGCATGATGGGATATCCCAGTACACACATAGACTACGGAGTACGGAACGGCATGATGGGATATCCCAGTACACACATAGACTACGGAGTACGGAACGGCATGATGGGATATCCCAGTACACACATAGACTACGGAGGGGTCTGGTGATGTATCCCATTTCATACATAGATTACGGAACGGTCTGATGGGATATCCCAGTACACACATATACTACGGAGGGGCCTGGTGCTGTATCCCATTTCATACATAGATTACGGAACGGCCTGATGGGATATCCCAGTACACACATATACTACGGAGGGGTCTGGTGCTGTATCCCATTTCATACATAGATTACGGAACGGCCTGATGGGATATCCCAGTACACACATAGACTACAGTCTGGTGCTGTATCCCATTTCATACATAGATTACGGAACGGCCTGATGGGATATCCCAGTACACACATAGACTACAGTCTGGTGCTGTATCCCATTTCATACATAGATTACGGAACGGCCTGATGGGATATCCCAGTACACACATAGACTACAGTCTGGTGCTGTATCCCATTTCATACATAGATTACGGAACGGCCTGATGGGATATCCCAGTACACACATATACTACGGAGGGGTCTGGTGCTGTATCCCATTTCATACATAGATTACGGAACGGCCTGATGGGATATCCCAGTACACACATATACTACGGAGGGGTCTGGTGCTGTATCTCATTTCATACATAGATTACGGAACGGCCTGATGTGATATCCCAGTACACACATAGACTACGGAGGGGTCTGGTGCTGTATCCCATTTCATACATAGATTACGGAACTGCCTGATGGGATATCCCAGTACACACATATAATACGGAGGGGCCTGGTGCTGTATCCCATTTCATACATAGATTACGGAACGGCCTGATGGGATATCCCAGTACACACATAGACTACGGTGGGGTCTGGTGCTGTATCCCATTTCATACATAGATTACGGAACGGCCCGATGGGATATCCCAGTACACACATAGACTACAGTCTGGTGCTGTATCCCATTTCATACATAGATTACGGAACGGCCCGATGGGATATCCCAGTACACACATAGACTACAGTCTGGTGCTGTATCCCATTTCATACATAGATTACTGAACGGCCTGATGGGATATCCCAGTACACATAGACTACAGTCTGGTGCTGTATCCCATTTCATACATAGATTACGGAACGGCCTGATGGGATATCCCAGTACACACATAGACTACAGTCTGGTGCTGTATCCCATTTCATACATAGATTACGGAACGGCCTGGTGGGATATCCCAGTACACACATAGACTACGGAGGGGTCTGGTGCTGTATCCCATTTCATACATAGATTACGGAACGGCGGACGGGTGGGATATCCCAGTACACACATATACTACGGAGGGGTCTGGTGCTGTATCCCATTTCATACATAGATTACGGAACGGCCTGATGGGATATCCCAGTACACACATAGACTACAGTCTGGTGCTGTATCCCATTTCATACATATATTACTGAACGGCCTGATGGGATATCCCAGTACACACATAGACTACAGTCTGGTGCTGTATCCGAATTCATACATAGATTACGGAACGGCCTGATGGGATATTCCAGTACACACATAGACTACATTCTGGTGCTGTATCCCATTTCATACATAGATTACGGAACGGCCTGGTGGGATATCCCAGTACACACATAGACTACGGAGGGGTCTGGTGCTGTATCCCATTTCATACATAGATTACGGAACGGCCTGATGGGATATCCCAGTACACATAGACTACAGAGGGGTCTGGTGCTGTATCCCATTTCATACATAGATTACGGAACGGCCTGATGGGATATCCCAGTACACACATAGACTACGGAGGGGTCTGGTGCTGTATCCCATTTCATACATAGATTACGGAACGGCCTGATGGGATATCCCAGTACACACATAGACTACGGAGGGGTCTAGTGCTGTATCCCATTTCATACATAGATTACGGAACGGCCTGATGGGATATCCCAGTACACACATAGACTATAGTCTAGTGCTGTATCCCATTTCATACATAGATTACGGAACGGCCTGATGGGATATCCCAGTACACACATAGACTACAGTCTAGTGCTGTATCCCATTTCATACATATATTACGGAACGGCCTGATGGGATATCCCAGTACACACATATACTACGGAGGGCCCTGGTGCTGTATCCCATTTCATACATAGATTACGGAACGGCATGATGTAATATCCCAGTACACACATAAACTACGGAGGGTCTGGTGCTGTATCCCATTTCATATATAGATTACGGAACGGCCTGATGGGATATCCCAGTACACACATAGACTACGGAGGGGTCTGGTGCTGTATCCCATTTCATACATAGATTACGGGACGGCCTGGTGGGATATCCCAGTACACACATATACTACGGAGGGGTCTAGTGCTGTATCCCATTTCATACATAGATTACGGAACGGCCTGATGGGATATCACAGTACATACATACACTACGGAGGGGCCTGATGGGATATCACAGTACATACATACACTACGGAAAGGCATGATGGGATACCCCAGTACATACATAGACTACGGAAAGGCCTGATGGGATACCCCGGTACATACATAGACTACGGAAAGGCCTGATGGGATACCCCAGTACATACATAGACTACGGAAAGGCCTGATGGGATACCCCAGTACATACATAGACTACGGAAAGGCTGGTGAGATATCTCAGTACACACATACACTACGGATGGGCCTGGTGCTGTATCCCATTTCATACATAGACTACGGAGGGGCCTGATGGGATATCCCAGTACACACATAGACTACGGATGGGCTTGATGTTGTACCCAGTACATACATACACTACGGAAAGGCGGGCTATCCCAGTACACACATATATCACGGAAGGGCCTGATGTTGTACTCAGTACACACATATATTACGGAAGGGTCTGATGCTGTACTCAGTACACACATACATTACGGAAGGGTCTGATGTTGTACTCAGTACACACATATATTACGGACGAACTTAATGTAGTACCCAGTACACACATATATTACGGAAGAACCTGATGCTGTACTCAGTACACACATATATTACGGACGAACCTGATGCTGTACTCAGTATACACATATATTACGGAAGAACCCGATGCTGTACTCAGTACACACATATATTACGGAAGGGCCTGATGTTGTACCCAGTACACACATATATTACGGAAGAACCTGATGTTGTATCCAGTTCACACATACATTACGGAAGAACCTGATGCTGTACTCAGTACACACATACATTACGGAAGATCCTGATGCTGTACTCAGTTCACACATATATTACGGAAGGGCATGATGCTGTACTCAGTACACACATATATTACCGAAGAACCTGATGCTGTACTCAGTACACACATATATTACGGAAGAACCTGATGATGTACCCAGTACACACATACATTACGGAAGGGCCTGATGCTGTACTCAGTACACACATACATTACGGAAGAACCTGATGCTGTACTCAGTACACACATATATTACGGAAGAACCTGATGTTGTATCCAGTTCACACATATATTACGGAAGAACCTGATGTTGTATCCAGTACACACATATATTACGGAAGGGTCTGATGCTGTACTCAATTCACACATATATTACGGACGAACCTGATGCTGTACTCAGTACACACATATATTACGGAATAACCTGATGCTGTACTCAGTACATACATATATTACGGAAGAACCTGATGCTGTACTCAGTACACACATACATTACGGAAGAACCTGATGCTGTACTCAGTACACACATATATTACGGAATGGCCTGATGCTGTACTCAGTACACACATAGATTACGGAATAACCTGATGCTGTACTCAGTACACACATAGATTACGGAATAACCTGATGCTGTACTCAGTACACACATATATTACGGACGAACCTAATGCTGTACTCAGTACACACACATATATTACGGAAGGGCCTGATGCTGTACTCAGTACACACATACATTACGGAAGAATCTGATGCTGTACTCAGTACACACATACATTACGGAAGAACCTGATGATGTACTCAGTACACACATATATTACGGAATAACCTGATGCTGTACTCAGTACACACATATATTACGGAATAACCTGATGCTGTACTCAGTACACACATAGATTACGGAATAACCTGATGCTGTACTCAGTACACACATATATCACGGAATAACCTGATGCTGTACTCAGTACACACATAGATTACGGAATAACCTGATGCTGTACTCAGTACACACATACATTACGGAAGAACCTGATGATGTACTCAGTACACACATACATTACGGAAGAACCTGATGCTGTACCCAGTTCACATTTACCAAGCACTCTGTGGGCATCCGTGGCCGAGTTGTTGGAGCCGTTGACTTCAAATCACCTGCCTCTCACCGCTGTATGTTCGACTCCTACTTGGAGGTGTCTAATTATTTCGTGTGAGGAAGCTATTTAACTAGCTTATGGAAGGTCGGTGGTTCCTTCTCCAGTAATACTAGCTGGAAAGTCGCCATGTGACCTAATCTGCTGTGCAACTTTAAACCACTAAAAAAAGTTTAAACTTTATTTATTCTACAACGATTGCGAAACAAGTTCTAACAACTTATATTAATCACTCTCGTTGGCGCGGATGAAAGCGTATATGTGGTCATTCATGTGGAAGGAAACCGAAGTACCCGGAGAAAACCCACCTGTCCGATCTGGCGACCACCCGTACCATGTCACATACTTCCCGGGTTGCATTGGTGAGAAGCGAGCGCGCTAACCACTGCGCTAATCGGACAGAACCACTAAAACAAATACAACATAACTATAAGCAATGTTTCACTTCATGTGACCACGTCTGCTTTTCTGTTAACTTTTTCCAATGAATCATTTAGTTTTCTCAGTAAAAGCAAATTCTATCTTTCACCGTTCCGAAACAGTTGAAGGTGGTATATTCTCTGCCACTGCACGCGTTTCGTATTTCTCCGACGGTACTCCGTACTTTAGCTATTTTCTGAGAATGATAAACAAAACAACTCATTATAAAGTAATACGTTCTAATGAATTTGTTTTTAATTTTGACAGCAACAGCAACTTGAAACTTATACCGAAATCGTTTTGTATTGCTCGAACATAACTGACTGTGTGTTGTAGTGAAGTGAGGCTCCCGATAGGGGCAGCTAAAATGAATAAAATTATATAAAACAACGGTATATTAGCAAAAATCAGTGGTCATAAAAGAAAGTGATCAAGAGTTCTCGTGATACAGACGGATATGTAGTTCAGTGGTAACACGCTGGACTGGTAATCCAGGGATCGCAGGTTCGATCCCCCGTCTGACCCTAATAAAATTAACAGACTTTCAGATGGGACGTTAAACCGAGGTCTCGTGTCGGTGCTTTACACCGTGCACGTAAAAGAACCAGAGGAGATTCTGGAATGGGTCTCTGTCTGTATCATTGCACTATCCTCCAAAAATCTAAAATAAATTCCAATCTTACACAAATATCCTCTAGTTCATCAAATATAACGATTGTGTGTTACGTTTATTTATCGTCGCTACCGGTTGCCCATATGAGCGACGCCTCCTGGAGAGATTAGTCATTTTAGATTTTTGGAGGATAGTGCAATGATACAGACAGAGACCCATTCCAGAGTCCCCTCTGGTTCTTTTACGTGCATGGTGTACAGCACCGACACGAGACCTCGGTTTAAAGTCCCATCTGAAAGACTGTTAATTTTATTAGGGGTCAGACGGGGGATCGAACCTGCGATCCCTGGATTACCAGTCCAGCGTGTTACCACTGAACTACAGATCCGTCTGTAAAAGCAAGCGACACTAATTGCAGTGATATTAGTCGGAATAAATTATAGCCTGGGAACAGTCGTCGATATAGTTTACCTGGTCAGTCAAATAAATATAGTTTAACACCGAAACTATTAATTGGGCCGTATGCGTATCGAATCATATCAATGTCATGTTGCAAGAAGTCAAATAGTAAAAAATCGACAGACTGGAACCCAGGCTAGTCGGAATATACAACACCTAATTAACATTTCAAACGTAGAACTTAATTAGCTGTTTTTTCATCAGTCGTGACTGGCGTATGAAATGAAATCTCAGGATGGCAATTAACCCTTTCAACACCACATACCTCTAAATAGGCTTACAAAAAGTGTAGATCCAGATGAGCCGGCTCGTGACGAGCCGTCTCATCAGGATCTGTACTTTTTGCCAGTGATATGACTATTTTTAGACATAATTACCCATTTTGATAAATGAACTTGTCCAAATGTGATTTTCTGATTCATTTATTGGTTTATGAATATCATGGACCAGTCCATGTGAGTTACTTGGTGTTGAATGGGTTAAGCATCAACGAGGACACACAGTTCTACATAAATAAATCACCAGCGAATCAATGAGTAGATCAGATCCGGAATGCTTGATTTAGTTACAATTAGTTGTGAATATCACGACTACATCTAAACTAAAATACGTAAATATATTTAAGAAACGTATATACGTATATGTTTGGATATCTCCTGAACAATCAACATACCATTCGGGTATTTATAAATATCGTAATGTATTTGTTCACCCGTATAATATAGAGAAAGTAGCTCTATATTAAACAATTATATTCACGTGTTGCATTATACAGTTTATGTTAACCAGTTATAAAGGCTATCTGGCAACGTGAGTAAACCTTATTTGTACTAACTATACAATGTTGTCACCGCATAGGGAAAGGGATTCGAAAAAGTTACTATGTAAGTTTTTCCCCAATCCTAACTGTGCTGTTACAATTATTCCTGTGTTATGTACCATTCTTGAATAAAATATTGTTTAAACTAAACTAAATGTATTTATGACACATTAACACACTGTCCTTGCAGTCCATTATTATTAATATTAGACTGCTGTCAATAGGCCAGAGTGTTATATTAAATCCTACACGTAATTGTACGATATTATCAATTTTAATTAGTAGGATCTTGTTATATAAGTGTGTGTTTTAAGTAATATATAAGCCTCATACGGATACAATATGTAAACTGCTGGACTGGTAATCCAGGGATCGCAGGTTCGATCCCCCGTCTGACCCTAATAAAATGAACAGTCTTTCAGATGGGACGTTAAACCGAGGTCTCGTGTCGGTGCTTTACACTGTGCACGCAAAAGAACCAGAGGAGATTCTGGAATGGGTCTCTGTCTGTATCATGCACTATCCTCCAACATATAAAATAACTAATCTCTTCTCTTCAGGAGGCGTCGCTCATATGGGCAACCGGTAGCGACGATAAATAAACGTAAAAAAGAGAGTAAACTATTGGTACTGTCGTCGGCGGTACGCTCCTCATACATCCTATACATAAGTCACGTGTGTACTGATTGTGGGCTCAGGCATCATAAGATAAACCTGCCATTAATAATCCAGAGTATCACTGTGTGTTTGTATTTCTTGTTTGAATCCTTAATGAACGACCAATGAAATATATGTGTGAACTATTCACTATAATAACGACTATATACTTGCGTATTCCCGTAAACCCCTCCCCCAACCGGAGATTTAACATACCAGTGGAGGAACAGAACAGAACAGAACAACATTTTATTATCAGACTTGTACATGCATGTAGTACATAATCATATAATAATACAGAATCATATAATATATTTACACAACTGTCGCACATCTGGCATCAAGGTCATAAAACTGTTTTCCTAGCTCAAACTCAGTCTCAAGCTTCTGATTGGTTCAGCTGGCAGTAAAACTAATAACCAACCAATCAAATAATTTGAGCTTGAGTTTGAGATCTGAGTAAAGCATTATAACCTCGGACACAGGTTGCACATATCGTAACGTCTGATTGACGGCATATCTCGGGTACTTGAACGATTCACGAGGCTTGTCCTGACGTTCACACGACATGCCAATTACAGCGACATTTATACCAGCATCAATTAGGGCTAATATGTGAAAGGTTTACTGGATAATTTAGGATTATCTATGTAACACTATTGATCTCAATGTAAATTACTTTCCTCTATGGGGTAGCCACAAAAAATGGGTGCATAAGAACGTCCGTCCGTCCGTTTTATTTTGTAACTAATGATGGTTGATGTGCTTATGGGTAAAACGGATGTGTTGTGTGTGTCCATGAGTCAACATTGCGTCCGTAATACAGATGTAGAGTCGGATATGAGAACGAAGATCCCGGTTCGATAATGGGCCATAATTATATATGATCGTACGTAGTGGCATAGCCTGGGATAGTCAAATAAATATATTTTAACACCGAGACTATTAATTGGGCCGTATTGGGTTTCTGATCCATGTCATTTTTGCCAGAAGTGAAAAATCGACAGACTGGAACCCAAGCTAGTAGTGGCATTGAGAAATAAATACATTGTACTGGTTTAAGCATGCCCAGGGAAACCATGTATACAGTATAAATATATATGCTCATAATAACATAATAATAAGAATAATGAAATAAATAAAACGGTTTATTCCCTGATCGCTTGAATTATTTCGGGGAAGAATTCGCGTGTACCATTTACCACCGACCAGAACCCGCGATAAGTGGTTCTGACGGGCTCGAACTCGCACCATCCCAAGGCTGAGATTATACCCATTCACTGCGATATATGCTGCCATTATTTTCTCTCAATTGTACTTACATGCGCGTAGCTAGGCTATTTCACATGTGGATTCAAGGAAGGTAGGGGTTGCGGAGGTATGCTCCCCCGACGAAATTGTTTTCCTAGATGGTATGTGGTGCACTTCAAAATAAAATGAAGGTATTTCCACAATAAAACAGTGTGTGCATCTTAAATACCTATCATATTTAGAACATATCTTTCCCAAGCAAGTCAGAAGAGGCCATTTGCTGAAAATAGTAGTGCATGTGAGGTGGTATTCATTTTTATCAACTAACGGCACTGGTGGCCAAACATCCCGGTCAAACAAACGTTACATCTGGTACATAGTTCCATGATTTAGCCGTTGCTAGATCGTATACGACCAGGCACGTCGCTACTAAAAGGCCCTAAATGCCGGGTCTGTTGATTGTCCCGGAAAATAAAAAATATATAAATGGGTAGGGGTGGTGGGGGCAAGACGAATGGTTGGGTGGTTAACTTAGAGGTTACATGTATGCATATTGCACAACATAAAATGTCAACTATAGGACCAGACCAATCTATCAAAATCAATTTACTAGACGGGTCTTCAAGTTCAAAATCTCTAGCTACGCCCCTGATGACTTACCAAGAAATATATATCGAAATGCGTAAACAATTTAGTATCCATACACTATGCATGTCAAATACCAACATAAATCAGCTTAGCTATTTAAATTCCACAAAACAGTCGAACTGTAATTTCCTGACTTTTGCACCGGCGAATTTGGTTTAGGATATTTTAAGTTAATAAAATGTCTGGGCAAACGGCATAGTAGTGGCCATAGTGGTGCTCAGTCTTCAAGACGAGAACGGATATCCATCAGCGACACAACTAATTGTTTGGACAAAATGATGTGGTCTCAGATGTGTACTTGGATTACAGGCAGCTACGCGCCTGCCTTGATTAAAATCAATATGTTCACAGTTTCACGTGATAGGGAAATCCCCGTCGGCAATATTTACCCGAAGTGATGCTTAGCTTAAATCAAGCGCCACCGATGTTACTCTCTTACTGTATCACTGATTGGCTGTCTCTCGGTAGAACCACACTTGTGACTTGAACTATTGGGGTCGCCGACCATCGTAAGATTTCCACTGTATTGTGTTAGAATTGTAGGTACAAATGTATATACATACGCTATGTTCCGTGTGAGACAGCCAATCAGCTGATAACAGTTACGTCACATGTGTCGATTCAATGTGTCAGCTTGATTTAAAACTAAATTTACTCATTTGAGTTTATTACACTCTACATTTACAGTAAGCTCCCTTGCGGTGCTATCTTCTTCAACTCTCAGTTGAACATACTCATCGTGATGGCAGAGACCTCGGATAAGAGGGTGGAAGAGATTGATGTCCACATAGGGCGCCCGAGGGTCCGGGGGATGGACCTCCTTAGAGACCCTCATCAGAATAAGGTACGACTATTTGTATTAATAGTATTTTATTAATGCATTTTAATTCCCGTTTTATATACACGTACACTAAAGTAGTATAATAGTATAATTTCTAACATCGTTGATCCAATTTGTGTTCTAAATTTTGCCGTATAGATATATATTGATCCGTTTTCTTTTTCTAGTAGACAGTTAGGGGAACCTTAAGGATATAGTCTATACCGTACCATTGATTATACTGCTCTTCCTGTTTAAAATGTCAGCTGATCGATCAGCTGATCGGTAGGCCTATAGACCTACATTTCAATGTCATTTCCCCCGTCTGACCCTAATAAAATTAAGTCGTTCAGATGGGACGTTAAACCGAGGTCTCGTGTCGGTGCTTTACACCGTGCACGTTAAAGAACCAGAGGAGATTCTGGAATGGGTCTGTCTGCATCATGCATGCACTATCCTCCAAAATCTAAAATGACAAATCTCTTCAGGAGGCGTCGCTCATATGGGTAACCGGTAGTGACGATAAATAAACGTAAAAACAACAATGTCATTTTTACGATAGTCTACCGTATTTCACACATCATAAAAAGTATTTTGCAAGTCAATAACCTAGACATTACATTGCTTAGTGTTATATGTATCTGTGTTTTGCAAGCGTTATTATATTGTTCACGTTAATAAAATGTAATCCAATATACAGATCTACAGTATAGCCAGTTTTCTGTTCTAAATGCTAACTATATTGATAATTATATAGCCTATTAATTTAATATAACACATGTTGGACAATAGGACCCTGTTAAATGTGGACTTTTGCTTATAAGCGCACTTTTCTAACAAATGGGGTCAGCTTTTACTGTTTTAGTTTTAACATAGCCGAGACGAGCAGACAGCGACAGCAAGTCTGTTTGTAACTTGTTACATAACAATAATAACATACGAACACTATCGCCGTGAGTCATGACCCAAATACCGTAATAGGGGTTTATTTAAGTAGGGGTTTATTTAAGGTAGATGGTTACCCATCACCTTTAAAAATACATGTCTGGGTTATTTAAGTAAGGTACCTGGTTACTCTTAAGTTAGAATAACATGGTTAGTCTTGCCGGGTCGTGATTTGGTTGTGAATTGTAACTAGTCGGTCAAAGAGTCGTACGACCGGGAGTTTGAAATTATATCCAGACGATTGGAGTTTTTATATATTGTACAGTTATTTGGAGACTGTGAAATGAATCGTGCTGTATGTAAGTAGTGCATTCTGCGCTTGTGCGTGTATTAATTGGTCCGCTGCCAATATAATGGTCGTTGGAATTTATAGCGTGCCCTCACACATCGGTTCTTTAAAATGCTGTAATCGTTGTGCTTACAGGGCGACATAAAACCACGTTTTCGAGATGAATCTTGTTTAACATATAAAATTAAAATATTTCTTGTGTGACAACGTTAGTATTTCAGGTTGTCTAGTCACCCTGAACCTTAAGTATTTATATGAATATGTACACCACCCCTCTTTGTGTCTCGTATATATTATACAGCCTTTGTTCCCGCTGTGGTTACGCTATTTTAACGATACTATTGACATACAGACATATCTCTGCAGCAGTTTATTATTAGGTTACATGCATTCACTTTCTTCCACGTTTATAATAACGTCTGCATCCCACATTTAGAAACGCACATTGTCCTGTATACATAGCGCGCATGTCTACATTGATACATACGATGTTTATTTGTTTACGACTAGTAAACGGATTTAAAGTATATATATATACATCCAAAATGTGCTGACACCTGTACCGTCGAGGAACATTGTGCATACATGTATATAAATACCACTACTTTAGTAGTTGCTAACTAGTTGCTAACTATCTACATTCTTTTAAACTAATATTGATGCAATGGTGGAGGTATCTGATAGGACACAGAGCGTTTTAACTTATTTAGCATTACTACGTGTGTGAAGTGATTTTACGAGGTGAGGCAACCTCGGTGTTCCATTCTTGGAAGGAGATACGGAGAAAAGAAGTGTTTCATAATTCAAATCAAATTTGTTAATATGAGCACTCGGGTTCTGATCTAATGATTCAAATTGATAAATTACTATTCTACCATCATATATGAATTATCTCGTCAAATAAGTATTTTTATTATTAGTTAATGCTATGTACAGTGGCGTCTTAACATTATGGCACGTGATTCACCAGACACATGCATCAATCGCCCGTCATGAACCTTGTCTGTATATATGATTGTCACTATGGGCTAGCCTGGATTCCAGTCCGTCGAATTTACACTAATTTACTTCTGGCAAAATATCAAACTCGATACGGCCCAATTATTACGCGATGCGGCCCAATTATTACGCGATGCGGCCCAATTATTACGCGATGCGGCCCAATTATAACTCTATACGGCCCAATTATAACTCTATACGGCCCAATTATAACTCTATACGGCCCAATTATAACTCTATACGGCCCAATTATAACTCGATACGGCCCAATTATTATGCGATACGGCCCAATTATTATGCGATACGGCCCAATTATAACTCGATACGGCCCAATTATAACTCGATACGGCCCAATTATAACTCGATACGGCCCAATTATAACTCGATACGGCCCAATTATAACTCGATACGGCCCAATTATAACTCGATATAGGCTATATAAGGGCCAACAATTGTTATATACCTATCCCCCGTCTGACCCTAATAAAATTAAGTCTTTCAGATGCGACGTTAAACCAAGGTCTCGTGTCGGTGCTTTACACCGTGCACGTAAAAGAACCAGAGGAGACTCTGGATTGGTTCTCTGTATCATTTCACTACCCTCCAAAATCTAAAATAACTAATCTCTTCAGGAGGAGTCGCTCATATGGGCAACCGGTAACGACGATAAACGTAAAAACACACATTCACGGATCGCGCAGACGGATATGTAGTCCGTCCAGTGGTAACACAATGGACTGGTAATCCAGGGATCCCCCGTCTGACCCTAATAAAATTAAGTCTTTCAGATGCGACGTTAAACCAAGGTCTCGTGTCGGTGCTTTACACCGTGCACGTAAAAGAACCAGAGGAGACTCTGGATTGGTTCTCTGTATCATTTCACTACCCTCCAAAATCTAAAATAACTAATCTCTTCAGGAGGAGTCGCTCATATGGGCAACCGGTAACGACGATAAACGTAAAAACACACATTCACGGATCGCGCAGACGGATATGTAGTCCGTCCAGTGGTAACACAATGGACTGGTAATCCAGGGATCCCCCGTCTGACCCTAATAAAATTAAGTCTTTCAGATGGAACGTTAAACCAAGGTCTCGTGTCGGTGCTTTACACTGTGCACGCAAGAGAACCAGAGGAGACTCTGTAATGGGTCTCTGTCTGTATCATTGCACTATCCTCCAAAAATCTAAAATGACTAATCTCTTCAGGAGGCATCTCTCGTATGGGCAACCGGTAGCGACGATAAATAAACGTAAAACACACGTAAACAACAAATATGGTAGCGAAGATCTCTCTGAAAGCCATTAGCTCGGATTATAATTCTAAGCATCGTATTTGTGCCAATATGTTAACGAAATCTCTTCAGGAGGGCGTCGCTGATATGGGCAACTATAAATAAACATAAAACACACACAATGTTGTGCCAATATGTTAACAAAAGAAAAGCGCGATGAAGGTGCTTTATAGTTTGTTATAAGTATTTATTCAAGGGCAAGGTCGAAATAGGAAATATTGAAACTTCCCTTAATCAGTTAAGTAGTAAGCAGTTTTCACGTAGTCAGATCATTTGATTTGTATACATGTTGAGGGCATCATGGTAGATTAATTCTTGTTAAATTAGTTCTCGCGTAAAATAAAATAATTTATAAGCATCGCATTTGGGCCGATATTAAATTTAAAAATGTACGTGATGAGGCGGATTAGTTTATTTGGAATTTTTTTTGCGTTAATATTTTAACAGGACCTACGGTTATGATTCAGATATACTTTGATGAGCATGAGCGGCCAAATAAAATAAATTCCATACATTTTGTACCAAGACCTACCAGGATTTAGAAATTTAGATTGTATCTACTTCATATATAATTTCCAATACATACTTTTAAATTGAAACGTCGATATTATTGGTATATAATTTTACCATACATAGATACTATCACGACTATATTCGCTTTATTTCCCTCTATTGTATGGTTAATGAACCATGGGAGCGTACAGAGATGATAATAAAATGTATATTAGTTTCCTTGGGCTTGGACTATAATATTAGTGTTTATGCTAGCATGAATGTGACTTGCATTATTTATATATTGGCAGGCGCGTAGCTGGGACTAAAATGTGGATACGCACCGGCGCTAGGTGGGTCCGGGGGCATGCTCCCCCGGAATTTTGTTTTTGCTATACAGCCGTAGGTGAGTTTTAGAGTGTATTTCACAACTTAAATGTACACAAAATACTGCTGGAAATAGTTTAAATTAATGGGTTTTACGAGATTTTTTTACAATGAAAACCAACACCAAGTGACTTTAACCAAGATATGTTATTACAAGTAGAGACATGGTACGTGCATGGGGGTGACACAAAATAGTTAGAGCACTGTTTTCAGCCTGTACGATCGATAATCCTCTCGCTAAATCTCGGGAATTCTCTTCGCACAGACTGACGTACAGCGCTCTTAACTATTACTTAGACACGAAACACAAAGGCAGGCGCCGCTCCTTCCGTCTAGCGAAGACATCGATAACCATGTCAGTGTTTATCTCTTTGTCCCTGTGAATGTTCATCAGTCCTAGGCACGACAATCTGCCTGTTGTCATGGTTGACCGAAGGTACGTTTTCAAGCAGCGCATGCTGCTGAACGATCTTTCTGCGGTGGCAGTTGAAACGGGCATCGCCAGCAAAATATGCAGACATGTTGAAACGTTGGGGTACAGCTCCCTAGGCGTGTGTGCCAGCGTGTCGCCTACGGTGGCGTGAACTTCGATGTCACCAGCGCACCTAACTTTCCAGCGAGACACTTCCCATTTGAAGTCTTCAAAATCAACCGCGGGGAGATCCTCCTCAAATGTTTTATATATGGACGCAATTATATCCTCGGTAAGATTACCTATATCGCCTGGTATCAGGAATTGGGCATTGAATCTGTTGCCATCCTCAATAAGACGATCAGATAGTTCTGTTACCAAATGATCGACGAAAGGCAAGTACATGTTTCTCTTCCAGTAGTCAGAAACGGTATATGCCGGAGCATTTTGACGATGTTGCTGACGCCGATTATTCGGGGCTCTAGGTCGTGATGGTTGCACATCAACAGCCTCTGCCATTTCAACAGCCATAACAGGACATCCCACACAGTTGGATCATTTCGCTCATCCGTAACTTGGCGAGTGACGACGTTAGCTTCTTTGACAGCTTCAATAAGGTCACATGACTGGTTTTGTAACATTTTGGACAGTGGCATTAATCCCGAGAGCACATGTTCTATAGCTACAAGACACACGATGAACCCGAACTGCATGATGGCTATTCTGTATGCACCGGCCTTGCTATCGCCATAGTGTAGACAGAGGTCATCCAGTGCCTCCACGACCGTTGTGTATGAAGACTGGAAGGTGTACAGCGCGTCCGCTCTTGCTGCCCATCTTGTTTCGCACAGGGATTGTAATTTTGTTCTATGCTCCATGGCAATTTTACTTCCGGCATCATTCGCTAGCGTTTCCTTGTATCGCAATAGTCGCTTCGCGGAATAATTAAAAGGAAAACGCAATTTCTTGAACTGTGTTCATCATATTCCTGGCCAACGGCTCGTCCGACGCATGTACTATAGCTAAATTTAAGCAATGCGCTTTGCAATGAGTGTACACTGCTTTGGGCAGCGACTGTCTAATTCGTGCTTGTACCCCACGGAACTTCCCGGACATGTTCGAAGCGCCATCATATCCCTGGCCCCTCATTTTATCTACGTCTACGCCTGCAAGTCTCAAGTTCTTCAGAAATGCATCGGAAAGTGATTCACCAGTCGTGGCGTCGCATTCGGCGAACGTAATGAAATCTTCACGTACAGCTAGTGTATCGTAGTCGAAATATCGCAAACATAGAGCCATCTGCTCAATTGTGGAAGAGTCGGTGGCCTTGTCTGCTATGAAGCCAAAGAATGGGGCACTGTTCTTTTTTACAATAGATGATTTGATTTGTTCACCACAGATATCGATCAGTTAGTTCTGGATTTCGGGCAAAGTATATTTGGTTTTTGGGTCCCCAGTTTCCAAGTGATCAAGTAGGACTGTGTTATATTTCGATTGATACTCTAGTAAAGCTATGAAGTTGCTATCTTTGTCGTCGTGACCTCGTAAGGCAACGTTTTGCTTTCCACACAGTACGATCGTGTCTAATAGCTTTGAGAATTTTGCGATTTTTTTTTTTTCCCACTAGCGTGTTGTATGATGTGGAGATTGAATTCATGATATCCTTTTTGTCACCCGTCATTACATATTTGAAGTTTTCCGCAGCCTCCGTAGAGCTGATATGCATATCACTCTTTCCGTGGTTAGCAATCATTTTGCCGAGGTTGCTGGGGTCGGTCGCTGCTACCGATACGAAGGCTTTCTTCTCTACATGTGCGAACAGTCGTGTCACATAATTGTAGATATATGTTATAACTGTTGAAGATAATAAACATTTGACCCCTCGCCCCCCTTAGGCTTCATTTTTTATTGCATTTTTCGCATTTTCATTTTTCCGACCTGTCAAAATTTACGTGCGCACGTGCGTACGCCCAGCTACGCGCCTGATTGGTAGTATGGAATTAGTATGTGCGGCTCTGGGACACTAAAATAACACATTTGATCACCACTGCTATGTGCATGACATATTTGTAATGAACATGTTCAGAAAGTGAGGCACAAAGCACTCGTGGTAGATAAACTTTCGTTAAATGAATTCTCTTGTAAAATAAAGTGTTATTACTACATGTATTAGTATTAATTGGGAGACAATACAGTATTAGTATTAATTGGGAGACAATACAGTATTAGTATTAATTGGGAGACAATACAGTATTAGTATTAATTGGGAGATGATACAGTATTAGTATTAATTTAGTGACGATACAGTATTGGTATTAATTGGGAGATGATACAGTATTAGTATTAATTGGGAGACGATACAATATTAGTATTAATTGGGAGACATATCCTGTGATTGTTGTACATTTGTGAATAAGACTAGAGACTGAAGACTGGCATGGACAGCTTAGCTCTGTCTGTTATTGGTGTACTTTAGTAAGACCCAGGATTCAAAGACAAGCACACACGAACGGGCACTCGGGGTAGAACCACAGACCGTACGTAAGCCACTCTGATGGTTTCCTCAGATGGCAGAATTCGCCACCCCAATGGGATCCGGCCTTGCATCGATGAAAAACTGAACTCGTATATTTTAGTTTACTAGTTTATATGCATATCTATCTTCATAGTGTCTATCATCATATTTTACAATATAGGTCATATAATTGACCCATAAAATTCAAATAATAAAATTGAAAAGTACATACAGGGTAGTTAATGTAGATTGTGTAGCTATCGAACAAAACACACACAGCCAGAGGAATGTACTAGTTCTTTACTGAATCGAAGGATCATACGTTCATGAACCAATCAAATTTCAAATCCTGGTTGCGTTTTGATCGTATCCTCTATCCGGTATTTTAATGTGGACCACAGGCGGATCTGTAGTCCAGTGGTTAAGCTAGTCGCACATTTCTTTTCCTATGGATTCTTAATATTTCACATTTATCAGGGTTGAATTCCATTGACCATTCCCTTTCCCAAGATTCTAAGAGATGTAGGTCATGTTGTAGAGCTTCTGCTGAGGACTGGGATTTGATGGTGAGGTAGACGATGGTGTCATCGGCAAAGAGGCTGGCCCGACTTTTGATACCGTTTGTTAGGTCATTTATACAAGATAGACGGGGGCCCCTGGACCGATCCTTGGGGGACACCTGAGAACTAGTAACCTATCGGAGCAGTTACCTTTGCCGAGAACCTGTTTTTGAACCCGTTATACCAAAATGTTTTGAGTTTATGGATGAGCTTGTGGTGATCTACTTTGTTGAATGCTTTACTGAAATCCATTATGATGACATCCGTCTGGTGACGGAGCTCGCTATCTCTCGTGTTATTAAGATGAAGCAAATACTGGACATTAGATATTGGTTGTAATGAAAAAACTTTGCTTAAGTAATTACACGGAATCAGCAAGCGAGACGTAATTACAAGGACACAGCGAGCGAGACGTAATTACACGGACACAGCGAGCGAGACGTAATTACACGGACACAGCGAGCGAGACGTAATTACACGGACACAGCGAGCGAGACGTAATTACACGGACACAGCGAGCGAGATGTAATTACACAGCGAGCGAGACGTAATTACACGGACACAGCGAGCGAGACGTAATTACACGGACACAGCGAGCGAGACGTAATTACACGGACACAGCGAGCGAGACGTAATTACACGGACACGGCGAGCGAGACGTAATTACACGGACACGGCGAGCGAGACGTAATTACACGGACACGGCGAGCGAGACGTAATTACACGGACACGGCGAGCGAGACGTAATTACACGGACACGGCGAGCGAGACGTAATTACACGGACACGGCGAGCGAGACGTAATTACACGGACACGGCGAGCGAGACGTAATTACACGGACACGGCGAGCGAGACGTAATTACACGGACACGGCGAGCGAGACGTAATTACACGGACACGGCGAGCGAGACGTCTTAACGATGATTCCAATACAGTCGCTGCAGTCATAGTCGTATATAAAGACCTACATAAATTGTTTTCGATATATTTTTGAAAAATGCATCGATATTTAACCCATTCAACCCCAAATAACTGACATGGACTGGTGCGTGATATTTTCAGACCAATAAATTAATAAGAATTACCTTTGGACCAGTTCATTTATCAAAATGGGTAATTTTATCTAAAATTAGTAATAATTATTACTGGCAAAAAAAGTGCAGATCCTGATGAGACGGCTCGTGACGAGCCGGCTCATCTGGATCTACACTTTTCATAAGCCTATTTAGAGGCCTGTGGGGTTGAAAGGGTTAAATTATATTTCGAGTATAAATATTTGGACTACTGCAGTCTGAGCTTTGATATCGCGGTATCTGATGATTATCGAGTTTATTTACCCACGCCATTGGTAAACCATGTGGACGGGCGTACTAAGACGTTATGGAGGACCGAATCTAATGTCATAACTTGTGGTCCAACCCATTTGTGTATGTATGTAATACTTGTACGATTGTGATTAGTCCGCCTCCGGGGTCGAGTGGTTAAGGTCGCTGACTTGTATACCACTGTAACCTATCATCACTGATGGTCACGGGTTCGAGCCCCGCTCGGGCCGTGTCTCATTTATATGAAAAAGTTGGCAGTTTCTTACGGAGGTTGGTGCACCCAAGTACTGGTTAACCGTTGGAGCCTGCCCAGGAAAGGTGTTCGGTAAACTGCCCGCCGGCGATATATCCCAAAATGGTGCTGATGCAGGCGTAAAACCCGAAATATAACATAACATTGTGTTTATGTAGACGTATACAATAAAATATGATCTACGATGTTAGTTACACTCGTATGTTAATAGTCTAAAGTGGTTATTTCGCAGTAACTATAATCGCAGTCTTATGTATGTAGTACTCGGGTCATCACTGTATGTGGTCTGTGTATGAGAACAAGTTGCACTGATAATACATGACCCCCCCCCCCCAAAAATGAAAACAATTGCAATAACTATACAATCCCTTTTTCCAGCTAAAACTACCTGGGATGCGAGAAACGGCGGAAATATGCAGCAAGGTTTCAGATCCAACGCGCTTTCCATCTGAGCTAATCATAAATTTCTATTATTTAAACAGAAACAGAAGACCCGATTTAATACGTTTATCTCGCCTGTCCTTATGAATAATTTTGTATCTACTAAACGCAATTAAATTATCTATAAGTGACGGTTCATGGACAAGTTATCAATAAACAGGTATGTCACGACCAAGTTATCAATGCGCAACAGTTCGTGGTCACATATCTGGGTTGGAAAGTCTGGATTCAACCGTCTATAGTTAATATCTGCATCCACTTGTAGATAATGCATATTTAAATCGTTTATCAATACCAGTATATGGTCCTGAACATATGTACTTGGAATAGAGTGCAGACAAATTAACTCTAAGGAAGTTACTTTCAACATTAGACTACGACCAATAGTAATGCCCCTTAACATACAGTACAGTGGACTACTACCAATAGTACGGCCCCTTAACATACAGTCCAGTGGACTACTACCAATAGTACGGCCCCTTAACATACAGTCCAGTGGACTACTACCAATAGTACGGCCCCTTAACATACAGTCCAGTGGACTACTACCAATAGTACGGCCCCTTAACATACAGTCCAGTGGACTACTACCAATAGTACGGCCCCTTAACATACAGTCCAGTGGACTACTACCAATAGTACGGCCCCTTAACATACAGTCCAGTGGACTACTACCAATAGTACGGCCCCTTAACATACAGTCCAGTGGACTACTACCAATAGTACGGCCCCTTAACATACAGTCCAGTGGACTACTACCAATAGTACGGCCCCTTAACATACAGTCCAGTGGACTACTACCAATAGTACGGCCCCTTAACATACAGTCCAGTGGACTACTACCAATAGTACGGCCCCTTAACATACAGTCCAGTGGACTACTACCAATAGTACGGCCCCTTAACATACAGTCCAGTGGACTACTACCAATAGTACGGCCCCTTAACATACAGTCCAGTGGACTACTACCAATAGTACGGCCCCTTAACATACAGTCCAGTGGACTACTACCAATAGTACGGCCCCT
>CM026387.1:47798242-47859746 GCA_014843695.1 Archivesica marissinica
TAGTACGGCCCCTTAACATACAGTCCAGTGGACTACTACCAATAGTACGGCCCCTTAACATACAGTCCAGTGGACTACTACCAATAGTACGGCCCCTTAACATACAGTCCAGTGGACTACTACCAATAGTACGGCCCCTTAACATACAGTCCAGTGGACTACTACCAATAGTACGGCCCCTTAACATACAGTCCAGTGGACTACTACCAATAGTACGGCCCCTTAACATACAGTCCAGTGGACTACTACCAAATACGGCCCCTTAACATACAGTCCAGTGGACTACTACCAATAGTACGGCCCCTTAACATACAGTCCAGTGGACTACTACCAATAGTACGGCCCCTTAACATACAGTCCAGTGGACTACTACCAATAGTACGGCCCCTTACATAGTCCAGTGGACTACTACCAATAGTACGGCCCCTTAACATACAGTCCAGTGGACTACTACCAATAGTACGGCCCCTTAACATACAGTCCAGTGGACTACTACCAATAGTACGGCCCCTTAACATACAGTCCAGTGGACTACTACCAATAGTACGGCCCCTTAACATACAGTCCAGTGGACTACTACCAATAGTACGGCCCCTTAACATACAGTCCAGTGGACTACAAATAGTACGGCCCCTTAACATACAGTCCAGTGGACTACAAATAGTACGGCCCCTTAACATACAGTCCAGTGGACTACTACCAATAGTACGGCCCCTTAACATACAGTCCAGTGGACTACTACAAATAGTACGGCCCCTTAACATACAGTCCAGTGGACTACTACCAATAGTACGGCCCCTTAACATACAGTCCAGTGGACTACTACAAATAGTACGGCCCCTTAACATACAGTCCAGTGGACTACCAATAGTACGGCCCCTTTGGACTACCAATAGTACGGCCCCTTAACATACAGTCCAGTGGACTACTACCAATAGTACGGCCCCTTAACATACAGTCCAGTGGACTACTACCAATAGTACGGCCCCTTGACATACAGTCCAGTGGACTACTACCAATAGTACGGCCCCTTGACATACAGTCCAGTGGACTACTACCAATAGTACGGCCCCTTGACATACAGTCCAGTGGACTACTACCAATAGTACGGCCCCTTGACATACAGTCCAGTGGACTACTACCAATAGTACGGCCCCTTGACGTACAGTCCAGTGGACTACTACCAATAGTACGGCCCCTTGACATACAGTCCAGTGGACTACTACCAATAGTACGGCCCCTTGACATACAGTCCAGTGGACTACTACCAATAGTACGGCCCCTTGACGTACAGTCCAGTGGACTACTACCAATAGTACGGCCCCTTGACGTACAGTCCAGTGGACTACTACCAATAGTACGGCCCCTTGACATACAGTCCAGTGGACTACTACCAATAGTACGGCCCCTTGACGTACAGTCCAGTGGACTACTACCAATAGTACGGCCCCTTAACGTACAGTCCAGTGGACTACTACCAATAGTACGGCCCCTTAACATACAGTCCAGTGGACTACTACCAATAGTACGGCCCCTTAACGTACAGTCCAGTGGACTACTACCAATAGTACGGCCCCTTGACATACAGTCCAGTGGACTACCAATAGTACGGCCCCTTGACATACAGTCCAGTGGGAAAAAAAATTGGCTCACTATCTCCATTTGTTATCGAAAAATCATTGGAAAGTTTAATTGGATCACCAAAATCTGTAAAAAAACTAAGAAACCAAACGTTACTTGTTGAAACTAAATCCAGATCACAAACTGAAAATATTTTAAAAATAAAACAAATATACGACATTGATGTTACTATAACGGAACACAGATCTCTAAACAGTTCCAAAGGTATAATCAAAGATCACATTTTAAAAGGAGTCTCGAACGAAGATATTGTTAAAAATTTAACTCCACAAGGCGTCACTCAAGCTAAAAGATTCATGTACAAAAAAGACGGCCAATTTTTTTAAACTAATACAATTTTATTAACCTTCAACAACACAGTTATTCCACCAAATCTGAAAATCTTTTATAGAAATATAAATGTCGAATTATATATACCAAATCCACTTCGATGTTTCAACTGCCAAAAATTTGGCCACCATGAAGACAACTGTAAAATTACAAAATACTCCATTTGTGAAAATTGTGGTATGGGTGAAAACGATCACCTTACCGCAAATTGCCCCAATCAATCAAAATGCGTAAACTGTAAAAAAGATCACATCTCAAAATCGAACAAATGCGAAACTTGGATAAAAGAAAAAGAAATCATGAAAATAAAGTGCTCACAAAATATCTCTTACTTCGAAGCAAGGAAAATTCAGGAAAATAAACCAGATATATCATACTCTAAAATAGTTCAATCAGCAATAAATAAGCCAATAATGAAAAATGCATACACTCAAACTGAAATTATTACTGAAATTATTACCGAAAAATCCGAAGCCAAAACAGTTCCAATGACAAAACAAAAACTCACTTATCTTCTCAATCCTCATCCCAATCAACATCTCGTAAATCCCGATCAACATCTGTTATTAAATCAAACTCATCACAGAGTAAAACGAACCAACAAAAAAAAACCAAATAAACCAAATGGACCTAGCAACCTGAAACAAAACTCAGATAGACCACCGAAGGGATCAGTGGATCCCATAAAACAATCGAATAAATTCTCTTCATTAGAACATGAAGACATGGAGCTGGTACCAGATCCACCTCCAAACACTAAAATGTAATCTTTTTATGTACCATTTTTTAATCTTCTCTCCGTAAATAATGGATAAGAATAATACAATAATACAATGGAACTGTCGGGGACTAAAAGCAAACTATAATGAGATTTTAATACTTATATCTCTGCTTTCACCAAATATCCTTTGTTTGCAAGAAACTTTCCTAAAATCGACTGACAATATATATTTTAAAGATTTTATCATGTTTAATTTTATAAATAATGATTGTCAAAAGGCATCTGGTGGATCATCCATTCTCATAAAAAAGACTGTTCCACATAGTAAAATAGACTTGACTACAAATTTACAGGCCATTGCTGCCAAGGTTACACTTTCAAAAACATTTACAATTTGTTCCATTTATATACCTCCAAACTCGCCATTAAAACAAAATGATTTAGAGAATCTTGTTGAACAATTACCTCACCCTTTTATGTTAGTTGGAGATTTCAATGGACATAGTAAACTATGGGGATGTACAAATATCAATACTAAAGGAAAAATAATAGAAGACTTTATAACTGAAAATGATCTTTGTCTATTAAATGATAACAAATCGACATACCTTCATCCTGCCACAGGACATTTTTCTGCTTTAGATTTATGTATATGTCATCCAAACATTTTCTTAGATTTTGAATGGTCCGTACATGATGACCTACATGGAAGTGACCACTTCCCAATCGTAATCACAGAAATAAACAAATCAAAAGATGAATTTTACCCACAATGGAATCTACAAAAAGCTAATTGGGAAAAATTCCAAATTTTATGCAGAGAACAGTTGATATTGGAAAAGATTGGGAACGAGGATCAAATCACCTCGTTTTCGAATTCACTTTTAAAAATTTCAACGGAATGCATTCCGAAATCCTCTACATCTTCTAAAAGAATTAGACCATGGTTTAATGACGATTGTAAAAATGTTATAAATAAACGAAAGAATGCATTGCGTAAATTTAATAAAACTCCCACAAAAGCAAATCTCTTAAACACACAAATTACACGAGCAAAAGCTCGAAGAACTATAAAAAATGCAAAACGCACTTCATGGCAAAAATATTTATCTACTATAAACTCTAATACATCAATGAAAAGGGTTTGGAATATGGTAGCAAAAATAAATGGCAAGAGGAAAAGCTCAAAAATTGTTCATCTAAATACATCTAATAATAGAACCCATTTAACAAAAAAAGACATATCCAATGTTTTAGGTGAAAACTTTCAAAACAACTTTTCAACATCAAACTATAATGAGAAGTTTCAAAAATTTAAAACTGAGAAAGAGAAAGAAAAAATTGATTTTCATTCTAGAAATGAAGAAAAATATAATCTACCATTCAATATGTCAGAACTCGAAACTGCTCTACAAAGAACAAAAGAAACGGCCACAGGTCCAGATCAAATCCATTATCAAATTATAAAACATTTACCAAATCATGCAATGATAACTCTTTTAGATATTTTTAATATGACGTGGGAAAGTGAGAACTTTCCCAAAGAATGGAGTGAAGCCATAATCATTCCTATTCCCAAACCAGGAAAAGATCATACAAATCCCACAAATTCTCGTCCCATCGCACTAACTAGTTGTCTATGTAAAACCATGGAGAGAATGATTAACGATAGACTTGTTTGGTTCTTGGAATCAAACAGTTTGATTACGAGTTACCAAACGGGATTTCGGAAAAATAAATGTACAACTGATCATCTAGTAAGACTAGAAACTTATATTCGTAATGCCTTCATCAAAAAAGAACATTTGGTAGCAGTTTTTTTCGATTTAGAAAAGGCATATGATACCACATGGAAATATGGTATTCTCAAAGATTTACACGATTTTGGTCTGAAAGGCCACTTGCCAATTTTTTATCAAATAGAAATTTTAAAGTAAGAATTGGCTCAACGCTCTCCGATACATACAAACAAGAGCAAGGGGTGCCTCAAGGTAGTATTTTATCCCCAACACTTTTTAATATTAAAATAAATAGCATTGTGAAATGTTTAAACGAAACAGATTGCTCCTTATATGTAGATGATTTTGTAATGTTCTACAAATCTAAAAATATGGAAACCATTGAACAAAAACTCCAACAATGTCTAAATAAACTTGAAGATTGGGCAAACAAAAATGGTTTCAAATTCTCTAAAATTAAAACTCAATGCGTACATTTCTGTCAATTGAGAGGATTACATCCAGATCCAAATTTAACAATTTACGGTTCACAAATTCCTGTAGTAGAAGTAAAATTCCTAGGACTTATATTTGACAAAAAATTAACATTCATACCTCATATAAATTATCTACGGACGAAATGTCTAAAAGCTCTAAATATTTTGAAGGTGCTCTCCAATACAAATTGGGGAAGCGATTGTCCAGTTCTTATAAATCTATACAGATCACTTATCCGTTCCAAACTGGATTACGGATCCATTGTGTATGGATCGGCGAGAAAATCCTACTTGAAAAAGTTAGATACAATACATCATCAAGGTCTACGACTGGCGCTAGGAGCTTTTCGCACATCTCCCGTAGAAAGCTTATATGCTGAAACAAATGAACCCTCTTTATACATACGGAGAGAGAAACTCTCGTTACAATATACAACCAAACTAGCTGCAAATCCCAAAAATCCTGCATTCAATTTCGTTTTCGAGCCTAAAAACAAAATAGTTTACGGAAACTCTCCATCCGCCATAAAACCACTAGGTCTCCGTATTAAACCATTATTATTAGAAGCAAAAATAGATACAACAATTATACAAGAAAACAAGTTGTTAAATAAAGAACCGTGGACTTTGACTACCCCAAACATTATTTTAGATCTTCATTTGTATGAGAATAAGAAAAGTGAAACTAGTCCAGATATTTTTAAAACAAAATTTTTAGAAATAAAATCTAAATATAAATATTATATATCCATCTACACAGATGGCTCAAAAAGACTTGAAAAGGTTGCATGTGCAGCAGTTACCCATACTAAATCAAGTACTGTAAGATTACCTGATGACAGTTCAATTTTCTCTGCAGAAACACAAGCTATCGACCTAGCTCTTTCCCTTATAACTGTTAACGAAAACGACAAATTTATTATATTTTCCGACTCTTTGTCGGTTTTAACATCTCTCAAACAACCAAACCATTCCAACCCCCTAATTCAACAAATCTTTAAAAGATACATATCTCTTAGCTCCTCAAAAACTGTTGTTTTTTGTTGGATTCCCAGTCATATAAACATACGAGGAAATGATGAAGCTGATTTTCTAGCAAAGTCTGCTTTAGACTTGCCAATAACAAACTCTAAAATACCGCATACGGATTTAAAATCCAATATTAGGAAATATGTCGATAGTAAATGTCAAATAAATTGGGACAAACAAGTTGGAAATAAGTTACATGAAATTAAACCCATATTTTCAAGTACATATCGTACAAAACTAAACCGAAAAGAACAAGTTCGTTTGACTCGGTGTCGTATTGGACACACTTGTATTACACATTCTTATATTTTAAATGCAGAAGAACAACCCATATGTATTCCTTGTGATGAGATATTCACAGTGAAGCACTTTTTGCTCCACTGTGCCGACCTCATCTTTACAAGGAATGCATACTTTAATACAAAGAGTATACAAGAATTATTCGATTCAGTACTGCCAAGTACAATATTAGGTTTTTTAAAAGAAACTCACCTTATAAATAGATTATAATGCAACTTATTGTGATTATCAAGTATATATATTATTTAAAATGTAACCTTTTAACATAGATCACGTTTTTTAAACAATTTTTATTTTTACAAATTTTTTCGACGCCACATGACCTTATTAGGTTGAGGCGTCGGTAAATAAGATATCGTCAAGATATCCATTAATAAATAATAAGTCCAGTGGACTACTACCAATAGTACGGCCCCTTGACATACAGTCCAGTGGACTACTACCAATAGTACGGCCCCTTGACATACAGTCCAGTGGACTACTACCAATAGTACAGCCCCTTGACATACAGTCCAGTGGACTACAAATAGTACGGCCCCTTAACATACAGTCCAGTGGACTACAAATAGTACGGCCCCTTAACATACAGTCCAGTGGACTACTACCAATAGTACGGCCCCTTAACATACAGTCCAGTGGACTACGAAAAAACAATACAGCCTCTTAACATACAGTCCGTCTGCACTAAATATGCATGATCATTACTTGTTTGTGCGTAACGTATTGAAAACATTAATTTTGTAAAGATAAAACCTTGCCACCGACTTACCTTGCCAACGTTACAACAAAATTTGATGCGACCATTATCATATACATAAAGTCTACAAACTAATTTGCATAGTGTATATTGGTCTTAAAATATTGAACATTCCCGAATCAAATATTTTTTCTTTAGTGTTTTATCTTTTAATATTATGGATTGGTATTTCGGGCATGCATGCCCAATATTTGTCAGTAGCACCGAATCTAATGTTTAATTAATTCCACATGCCTCTTCTCTCTCCCTCGTGGCGATGGATTCAATTCCATCAGGAATGAGGTCTCTCGAGATATAATAAAACGTTGTAAAAACTTGTTTCGCAATCGAGCTACAATAAATTTATATAAACCAATCTAATGTTGATTGCGGTCCTCGAATATACCAGGCCAGTACTAGGTGAATAACAATATGGCGTCTGCTCGTAATATGTGAAGAGGTAAATACTACATCAGCTGCAAGCCTCCCAAACATC
Source organism: Archivesica marissinica (assembly GCA_014843695.1). Taxonomy (NCBI): domain Eukaryota; kingdom Metazoa; phylum Mollusca; class Bivalvia; order Venerida; family Vesicomyidae; genus Archivesica; species Archivesica marissinica. The sequence goes on from CM026387.1 coordinate 47,805,711, forward strand.
CAACAAATAGACATCTATTGCAGCCAACACTACTATTCTCGTGACAGAAACTTTCAATACATCGACAACTGTGTAGGCTATGCCGTATATATATATTTATTGGAAGTTGTTTTGGTGTACGCAAAATGTAGCATCAATGTTGGAACAAATCGCAGCAGACTAGATATTACAGCAGGGCAGACATTTGAACAATCACTCACTCACTCACTCAATTGTCATGGAAACTGAATATCTTCAATTTCAGGGAATGTGCTACAGCTTGAAGGAAAGACAACTCCTGGGTCTCCACGGCCTCCTGCCACCAAATATCATCAACCAGGACCAACAGGTGTACTTTGTTATGCAAAACTTCTACCGCTGGGACAACGATCTCGATCGATTCATCTACATGATGTCGCTGCAGGTACGTTGAATGTAATAGCGTGGGTGGGGGTGGTATGATTCCACCCGACCTATGCAACTAGATAACCGATAAATGTTTAGCCTCCCATGGTAAATTGGATACGGTGTCCGCCTCCTATCGTAATCGACAGTGAATTCCAACTAGTCAGATCCGCAATGGTTTCCTTGGACAAGACATTGAATTCCACATTGTCTCGCCATTCTGTCGTCCGCCTCCATGTTTGAGTGGTTACGGTCGCTGATTTGTATACCACTGTAATATTATCACTGATGGTCACGGGTTCGAGCCCGCTCAGACTGTGTCTCATTTATATGAAAAAGTTGGCAGTTTCTTACGGAGGTTGGTGCACCCAAGTACTGGTTAACCGCTGGAGCCTGCCCAGGAAAGGTGTTAGGTAAACTGCCCGCCGGCGATATAGCCCGAAATGGTGCTGATGCAGGCGTAAAACCCGAAATATAACATAACATAAATAAAGACTGTTGGTCGTCCAGCAAGCTGCATTGCACAATACTTGCGGAAGTATTTCATATTGCATACTGTATTTTTGTATATTTGCAGGATCGTAACGAGCGCCTCTTCTACAGGACAATAATGAAACACGTAGAGTTAATGATGCCCATTATATATACCCCTACAGTAGGACAGGCATGCCTCAAGTATGGTCTAACCCTGAGAAAGCCCAGGTAGGTGTCGTAGATTGCTCACTCCACTTTATGTAGCAGGGCTATATATAATTTGCAATGTAATGTCTAGTCAAGCTCCCCAGTTTAGACAGTATTAATAGATATTGAATCGGAACTCGAGACAAATCGTTGTCAAAATACTATTTATATTCATCTTAGCGGAAATCAATGATTGCAAAATAAGCAGATTTGTAGGTTGACATTGAACGAGACATTTAATTCTCCACGCATTCAGTTAATAAATTTCATTCGCCATCACTCTGCGATTTACAATATAGTGTTATGGTTTGTAAAGTTTATCTTAAGAACATACATAGTTCTGTATCTTTGCAAGACCTGCATATAAAAAAGATTTAGGCAGAATATACATGTAGCACCGTTCATTCAACAATGATAACAATTCTCATATCTTTATTTGATCTATTTGCAGAGGTCTGTACATCACCATCCACGATCTAGGGCATGTTTACGATATTCTCTGTAACTGGCACATTGACGACGTCAAGGTATGATAATTATGAATTGTATCGGTCGCACTGTGCCAACTACCACAGTGCGACACTACCAACAAAATAGTTTTAAATTTGAATGTTTGGAAAAGCGACCAGACTGTATGTACTAAAACATATTAAATTGTTATCACGATTGCCTGGTCACAATACAGTTGGATTTTACATATTGTTTAGATACATTTTATTAACGAGATTTTAAAATTGTAATTCAGACATGGTTTTTAGTCAAATGAATTTAATTACATTTTATTAACGAGATTTTAAAATCGTAATTCAGACATGGTTTTTAGTCGATGAATTTAATTAAAGAATGCTTTCTGTATGCTGAATGCCATTTTCATTAAGCACAAAACGCTGTCCTCTCGAATAAATCTACTATAGGTAATTAAGAGCAATTTAATTAGATTGTAATCGGTACAAGTGCCTATGCGTTCATTTTCAGGCCATTGTTGTAACCGACGGTGAGAGAATTCTTGGACTCGGAGACCTTGGCTGTTTTGGAATGGGCATTCCTGTGGGGAAATTGGCGCTGTACACGGCACTGGCTGGAGTACAACCTCACCAATGCCTGCCTATCATGATTGATGTAGGAACGGATACCGAGGTATGTATACAAATGTTTTGGATATCAAATAATTTCCTCATCCGATTATGCCACTTTCGAGGTTGAGAAATAAGTACCCCAAAACGTTAATAGTTGTGCATCACCGGTTTATTCAACTCTTATACAATTAACATTTAGCCATCTTGAGATAATTAAATGGCTGTCGTTTGTATGCAGATATAATAGTATATTAACCTAAATCTCTATGAAGGAAAGGGCTAAATGGCTGTCGTTTGTATGCAGATATAATAGTATATTAACCTAAATCTCTATCGAGGAATGGGTTAAATGGCTGTCGTTTGTATGCAGATATAATAGTATATTAACCCTTTCAACACCACAGACCTCTAAATTGGCTTACAAAAAAGTGTAGATCCAGATGAGCCGGCTCATGACGAGCCGTCTCATCAGGATCTGCACTTTTTGCCAGTGATATGACTATTTTTAGACATAATTACCCATTTTGATAAATGAACTTGTCCAAATGTGATTTTCTGATTCATTTATTGGTTTATGAATATCATGGACCAGTCCATCTGAGTTACTTGGTGTTGAAAGGGTTAACCTAAATCTCTATGAAGGGAAATACAATAACAAATACTAACAAAGGCTTCTCACCTCAAAAGAGTTGCAACTGTATATACATCCTAACAAACCTAGATTTATTTCAGTCACTGTTGAATGACCCGTTGTATATTGGGCTGAAGCAGAAGCGAGAACGGGGACCAAATTATGATGCTTTAATAGAAGAATTCATGTGCGCAGTTGCAAAGAAGTATGTGCCTTCATATACGTCTTATATATAATTAACATTTCCCACTACACCCGTGTTTCTCCATTAACATTTCCCACTACACCCGTGTTTCTCCATTAGGTATTCTAAACAAAGAACAAATCGGCAATAAACCACGGTTATGGCTATTGAATTTTGCTCCCCCTGTAAAAATGGATGTAAATATGCGCAACTTTCAACATTGCATTGGAAACGGTTGTGCAGGATTTGTAGCGTTAGTAACCAGCCATACACTAAATATGCTGTTGATAGCTGGAGGATGGTTTTCACTGCCACTGGAATACAGGGAGGTATTTTGTAAAGCCATAACTGACTTAAGAGACAAATAACATGTACAGTTTTTCATTTATAGCATTATATTCAGTTCTACGCATCAGAACTCCAAACCGTGATTTATTCGCCGATAAACAACGGCAAGACGAATGTTATTTCCTAATTTACACGCTAAATTAACCACATAGTAAATTGTTTACCATATCATTCTTTTTACATAAAGCCCTTTACTTCAACATGCATCAATCAGTTCCCTCAAAGTCCTGACCCAGATAGTTTTTTCTGATACTTGGTTCTCTCTATGATGTTGCATCATAAATCTATTTTCACAATGACGTCGCCCAGTACAGCTGCACAATACACATTTAATTTCAGATACGGAGGAAATTGCCTGGTGCAGTTTGAAGACTTTGGCAACCACAATGCATTCAGATTGCTAGAAAAATATAGAAACTCGTACTGTACATTCAACGACGATATCCAAGGTAATATAGAAACTCGTACTGTACATTCAACGAGATATCCAAGGAATATAGAAACTCGTACTGTACATTCAACGATGATATCCAAGGTAAATATAGAAACTCGTACTGTACATTCAACGATGATATCCAAGGTAAATATAGAAACTCGTACTGTACATTCAACGATGATATCCAAGGTAAATATAGAAACTCGTACTGTACATTCAACGATGATATCCAAGGTAAATATAGAAACTCGTACTGTACATTCAACGACGATATCCAAGGCAAGTATAGAAACTCGTACTGTACATTCAACGACGATATCCAAGGCAAGTATAGAAACTCGTACTGTACATTCAACGACGATATCCAAGGCAAGTATAGAAACTCGTACTGTACATTCAACGATGATATCCAAGTTAAGTATTGGTTGTGTGTGTATACGCATGTAGTCGTATTCACATAACTTGTATTCAGTTTCATACATATTTTCTTCCACGTTTACATGCGTAATACAAACTAGATGGATTCTGATTGGCTGAGAGAATAATCCTTATAATTTGTACATTAAACTCTAAATTACGCACATTTCTAGGTTTTAAGACTAACTACTATTCAAAGTCCGCCTCCGTGGTCGAGTGGTTAAGGTCGCTGACTTGTATACCACTGTAACCTATCATCACTGATGGTCACAGGTTCGAGCCCCGCTCGGGCCGTGTCTCATTTATATGAAAAAGTTGGCAGTTTCTTACGGAGGTTGGTGCACCAAAGTACTGGTTAACCGTTGGAGCCTGCCCAGGAAAGGTGTTGGGTAAACTGCCAGACGTAAAACCGAAATATAACGTAACATAACAAACTAATATTCCAATGCTGTTTAAGATGTGAATATAGTGCTGTTTTGCATAGAGACGTCCGTGACTATTTAGTGACGTCATGACATTTTTCAGACGCTTGGCGCCAAAATGAAACTAGCAACGATATTGTTCCAAAATATTATATAACTGCACTATACGGTATCGGTGAAAACGCAAATGTCTGCAGAATGTAATTTCCCATTATGTTTTTTCCAATATTTGCCTCAAAAAGAGTTTCAACAAATAAACAAGTGTCGTATACGCGGTTTGTTGACATAACAAAATAATGTAAATGGGGTCGACATTCATGCATAATACAATACGTGTATCCTGAACGACGCGATTTATCTCACATTTGTGCCTATGCATATTTATTTGTAGACTAAATCTTAGTTAAATCGTCTCTAAACGAAAGTATCGCGCGTTTAGTATCTACTCCAATGACAAACGTCATTTCCGGAGCGTGGATGACCATTATATGAAATCCTTTCACGTTTGAAAATTTGTTGACCGCAAACGCACTGTTTATTGATTCAATGTTAGTGTTCGAATGTATTCAGAAGAAATTGTAGTAGCAATGCATTTATACGTGAAAACGTGCATTTTATTTGCATTTTGCGATGTAATATTAGTCACTTCCTATATGTATACTTAGTATTTTCTCAAACTTTGATTATTTGTCCTTTTACATAAACATGCCATGTCATATTGCTTAAATATGCTAGGTAATTAGTGGTCCTAACAAATACAGAATTCATTATAAAGACTTCCACAAAGTTTAATGTATAAAGTTGTTTTCCTTCAGGTACGGCTTCAGTTGCAGTTGCTGGTTTAATGGCCAGTCTGAATATAACTGGCAAATCGTTGAAGGATAACGTGTTTGTTTTTCAAGGTGCTGGAGAGGTAATGTCAAGTTTTATTATTATTGTCCATTATTTAAAGCAGACACTCGTTTTGTTTAAGTTTATGATCTAATTATAATAAAACAATGAATGCTGAAAGCAGTATTGAGTCATATTAATAGCTTTGTTCACGAGCGAGTCCGCCTCCGTGGTCTAGCGGTTAAGGTCGCTGACTTGTATACCACTGTAACCTATCACTGGTCACGGGTTCGAGCCCTACTCAGGCCGTGTCTCATTTATATGAAAAAGTTGGCAGTTTCTTACGGAGTTAGGTTGGTGCACCCAAGTACTTGTTAACCGCTGGAGCTTGCCCAGGAAAGGTGTTAGGTAAACTGCCCGCCGGCGATATATCCCAAAATGGTGCTGATGCAGGCATAAAACCCGAAATATCACATAAGGTGAACTGCCCGCCGGCGATATAGCTCAAAATGGTGCTGATGTAGGCGTAAAACCAGAAATATTACATAAGGTAAACTGCCCGCCGGCGATATAGCCCAAAATGGTGCTGATGCAGGCGTAAAACCCGAAATATAACATACGGTAAACTGCCCGCCGTGATATATCCCAAAATGGTGCTGATGCAGGCATAAAACCCGAAATATCACATCAGGTGAACTGCCCGCCAGCGATATAGCTCAAAATGGTGCTGATGCAGGCGTAAAACCAGAAATATTACATAAGGTAAACTGCCCGCCGGCGATATAGCCCAAAATGGTGCTGATGCAGGCGTAAAACCCGAAATATAACATAAGGTGAACTGCCCGCCGGCGATATAGCCCAAAATGGTGCTGATGCAGACGTAAAACCCGAAATATAACATACGGTAAACTTCCCGCCGGCGATATAGCCCAAAATGGTGCTGATGCAGGCGTAAAACCCGAAATATAACATAACATTGTTCAAGAGTGCAATATAATATGTCACTTAAAAACATTCAAATTCTCTATTTTATGCAGAAACAGTTCATTAAAGAAAACTATGCCATCGTGCGTTAAATGGCGCTAGAACTTTGCGTTCAGATGTAAATGATGTTTCAGACGGCTTAATTCTGCATCCGTATTAGTTGTTGGAAACCATTAGCGTAAAACGGTGATAACTAAAATGTTTCACAAACTATATGGTATATAACATTCCTACCCATAATATAATATGGTCGGCGATCTCGCATACATGGTAATGCAATTTAGTCAGCGGGTCCTCCGTGGCAGTGATTGTTAGTTTACTCGCTTGCCCCTCGCCACTGTAGGTTCGAATCCCACTTGGGTTGTCTTAATTCTTGTGAGGAAGTTACCCAGCCGACTTATATAGAAGGTCGATGGTTCTACCATTGTGCATGTCGACGTCCGTGCTGCTCAAGAGTTTTCCTCCACCAGTAATAGCTGGAGACGCCACAATTCTAACCTAAGCTGTTTGTGCGACTATAGCAATGCCGTCATTTATAAAGTAAGGCTTGTATATGACCAATATTCTCATTGTTATCGGACATTACCAAGACAATAATACTTGTAATATGTAGGCATCAATTGGAATCGCCAAGTTGCTGATAATGGCGTTGGTAGAACAAGGCGCATCAGAAACGGAGGCATATAGCAAGATTTGGATGGTTGACTCTAGAGGTCTTATCGTTAAGGACCGACCTGCTGGCGGGCTCACAAAAGAGAAGATCCTCTTTGCACAGACGCACAGCCCCATCGACAAACTGGAAGATGTCGTGAAACAACTTAAACCAACGGCTATTATCGGTACATGATCATTTGTAGCAAATTGAGACATCGGCGACTTTTCTATTACCTCCCTTGGCAGATAAGTCCCATTTATCCCGAAATGTATATCGGTCAATTTATCCCGAAATGTATATCGGTCAATTTATCCCGAAATGTATATCTGTCCATTTGGTTGGAATCCTTTTACTGTTGCTATGAATGTGATAAAATTGTGTCGATTGACAAATTTTTAGGAAAGAGGTAGCCATATAAGCAAGTTTTCTCCTCAATCCTACATGTATTTTCTTATTGTGATCATTATACTATGTATATTCATTGAAATAAAATATTGTTTAAACTAAATTTTTACAGATATTACCCATTGAATATACATACTGTGTGTCTGTTGAGATATAATAATTTAAATGAGAAAGTGGATGAAAATAGCATGCTGTGCGAAGGTATCGATAAAGAGGAAATCAATTAAGAGCACCTACATACTTCTAAGGAGTATTCAGGGGCAGTAACTGACCAGTGTCTACCACGCCGATTTTGTAAAATTGTAACTTTAACAATGTTTTATAATGTAGTCTTGTTGAAACTATTTTCCTGCATGTAACAAACAAATTTTCATTAGAAAATGCTATAATTTTTAACACGAAATTACCACTATAGAGTTAATTCGACAAGAAAATGGCACATGTTTTTGACAAATGAACATTTATATTGGTAATAAAAACTATACACCAGAGCTCCAGTTAAGGTGCGTATTGGCGTAGTAACGCATTAAGAATATAACGAGACGCATTGAACTGAGAAATTTGGCGTACAAAAACGTATTTAAAAAATCTGATACACACATACCGTCTGGATTCCTGGCGTAATTGTATTATGATGAAATCGAGCACATACCGTCTGGATTCCTGGCGTAATTGTATTATGATGAAATCGAGCACATACCGTCTGGATTCCTGGCGTAATTGTATTATGATGAAATCGAGCACATACCGTCTGGATTCCTGGCGTAATTGTATTATGATGAAATCGAGCACATACCGTCTGGATTCCTGGCGTAATTGTATTATGATGAAATCGAGCACATCGTATATCTGCGCTGGTTCCCGATTGCACAGTCTCTGTACTGGAGCTCGATATCAGCTGGGAACCAGTTAGTTTCTCTCCATATGACATATGATATCGGAGTAGGTAAACGCTCATTGAAAGTATGAACGGGTGTCGTGAATAATAAGCGCGTGGATGTCGTAGACAACAAAAAATGTCTACTTTCGTTTCAAAACGGGATCCAAACGAAGAGAAAGTATCGGCTGTTTATTAGTTATTTTGCTCCCACCGGTCCGGAATACTCCTAGTACTTCTAGTACTAGGTCAGAGATACCCCCTTCAAAATATGTCCGACAGATTGTTAATAACATTGTTGATTTGAGAGTAAACAAAGTCAAAAAAAGGAAAAAAAACACTGGTGGGAATCTTCTGACAAAGCTGTACAATTGTGGAAAATAAAATTGCCTTGGTTAGTTGTATTGCCTGATCCAGATCGTCGGTTGAAATGCAGCATTTGTACTCAACAATATATTGGAAGCATTTGGGCGGAGGGATCTACAAATGTTCAAAATACTACATGTCCTACTATATATAGTAATAGGTGCTAGTATTATACTATATACACATGACATTGTCTAAATGTATATGCATATTATGGTATATTTATATTAACAAATTAACAGTAATAGATTAAATATGTGTTGTCTATATACATGTACAATGTTCATGGTTGTCGGTGGCAAAATTCAGAAATCAGCATTGATTAAATTTACAGGGGGTGAAAATACTATTTGAAATTTAGATATCGGCATTGAATAAAATGTCAGGGGGTAAAATACTCTTTACGCTAAAAGCTTATCTGGAACTCTAACTCTGCTATACGCATCTGTCTGGATATCGGAAAAATCCATTGCAATATCAAATGTTTGACTAAAATAATCATTTGTTTATTTATATAGGAGCTGCCGCCCAACCAGGAGCATTTACCGAAACCATCTTGCAGAGTATGCTGGAATTTAACGAGCATCCAATTATATTTGCTCTTAGCAATCCAACAAGTAAAGCAGAGTGTACAGCAGAACAAGCTTATCTTGCTACAGAGGTAAGTCTAGCCGAGTGTACAGCAGAACAAGCTTATCTAGCTACAGAGGTAAGTCTAGCCGAGTGTACAGCAGAACAAGCTTAGCTAGCTACAGGGGTAAGTCTAGCCGAGTGTACAGCAGAACAAGCTTATCTAGCTACAGGGGTAAGTCTAGCCGAGTGTACAGCAGAACAAGCTTATCTAGCTAGCTACAGGGGTAAGTCTAGCCGAGTGTACAGCAGAACAAGCTTATCTAGCTAGCTACAGGGGTAAGTCTAGCCGAGTGTACAGCAGAACAAGCTTATCTAGCTAGCTACAGGGGTAAGTCTAGCCGAGTGTACAGCAGAACAAGCTTATCTAGCTAGCTACAGGGGTAAGTCTAGCCGAGTGTACAGCAGAACAAGCTTATCTAGCTAGCTACAGGGGTAAGTCTAGCAGAGTGTACAGCAGAACAAGCTTATCTAGCTACAGAGGTAAGTCTAGCAGAGTGTACAGCAGAACAAGCTTATCTAGCTAGAGGCAAGTCTAGCCGAGTGTTCAGCAGAACAAGCTTATCTAGCTACAGAGGCAAGTCTAGCCGAGTGTACAGCAGAACAAGCTTATCTAGCTACAGAGGCAAGTCTAGCCGAGTGTACAGCAGAACAAGCTTATCTAGCTACAGAGGTAAGTCTAGCCGAGTGTACAGCAGAACAAGCTTATCTAGCTACAGAGGTAAGTCTAGCCGAGTGTACAGCAGAACAAGCTTATCTAGCTACAGATGTAAGTCTAGCCGAGTGTACAGCAGAACAAGCTTATCTAGCTACAGAGGTAAGTCTAGCCGAGTGTACAGCAGAACAAGCTTATCTAGCTACAGAGGTAAGTCTAGCCGAGTGTACAGCAGAACAAGCTTATCTAGCTACAGAGGTAAGTCTAGCCGAATGTACAGCAGAACAAGCTTATCTAGCTACAGAGGTAAGTCTAGCCGAGTGTACAGCAGAACAAGCTTATCTAGCTACAGAGGCAAGTCTAGCCGAGTGTACAGCAGAACAAGCTTATCTAGCTACAGAGGCAAGTCTAGCCGAGTGTACAGCAGAACAAGCTTATCTAGCTACAGAGGTAAGTCTAGCCGAGTGTACAGCAGAACAAGCTTATCTAGCTACAGAGGTAAGTCTAGCCGAGTGTACAGCAGAACAAGCTTATCTAGCTACAGAGGTAAGTCTAGCCGAGTGTACAGCAGAACAAGCTTATCTAGCTACAGAGGTAAGTCTAGCCGAGTGTACAGCAGAACAAGCTTACCTAGCTACAGGGGTAAGTCTAGCCGAGTGTACAGCAGAACAAGCTTACCTAGCTACAGGGGTAAGTCTAGCCGAGTGTACAGCAGAACAAGCTTATCTAGCTAGCTACAGGGGTAAGTCTAGCCGAGTGTACAGCAGAACAAGCTTATCTAGCTAGCTACAGGGGTAAGTCTAGCCGAGTGTACAGCAGAACAAGCTTATCTAGCTAGCTACAGGGGTAAGTCTAGCCGAGTGTACAGCAGAACAAGCTTATCTAGCTAGCTACAGGGGTAAGTCTAGCCGAGTGTACAGCAGAACAAGCTTATCTAGCTAGCTACAGGGGTAAGTCTAGCCGAGTGTACAGCAGAACAAGCTTATCTAGCTAGCTACAGGGGTAAGTCTAGCCGAGTGTACAGCAGAACAAGCTTATCTAGCTAGCTACAGGGGTAAGTCTAGCCGAGTGTACAGCAGAACAAGCTTATCTAGCTAGCTACAGGGGTAAGTCTAGCCGAGTGTACAGCAGAACAAGCTTATCTAGCTAGCTACAGGGGTAAGTCTAGCCGAGTGTACAGCAGAACAAGCTTATCTAGCTAGCTACAGGGGTAAGTCTAGCCGAGTGTACAGCAGAACAAGCTTATCTAGCTAGCTACAGGGGTAAGTCTAGCCGAGTGTACAGCAGAACAAGCTTATCTAGCTAGCTACAGGGTTAAGTCTAGCCGAGTGTACAGCAGAACAAGCTTATCTAGCTAGCTACAGGGGTAAGTCTAGCCGAGTGTACAGCAGAACAAGCTTATCTAGCTAGCTACAGGGGTAAGTCTAGCCGAGTGTACAGCAGAACAAGCGTATCTAGCTAGCTACAGGGGTAAGTCTAGCCGAGTGTACAGCAGAACAAGCGTATCTAGCTAGCTACAGGGGTAAGTCTAGCCGAGTGTACAGCAGAACAAGCGTATCTAGCTAGCTACAGGGGTAAGTCTAGCCGAGTGTACAGCAGAACAAGCGTATCTAGCTAGCTACAGGGGTAAGTCTAGCCGAGTGTACAGCAGAACAAGCGTATCTAGCTAGCTACAGGGGTAAGTCTAGCCGAGTGTACAGCAGAACAAGCGTATCTAGCTAGCTACAGGGGTAAGTCTAGCCGAGTGTACAGCAGAACAAGCGTATCTAGCTAGCTACAGGGGTAAGTCTAGCCGAGTGTACAGCAGAACAAGCGTATCTAGCTAGCTACAGGGGTAAGTCTAGCCGAGTGTACAGCAGAACAAGCGTATCTAGCTAGCTACAGGGGTAAGTCTAGCCGAGTGTACAGCAGAACAAGCGTATCTAGCTAGCTACAGGGGTAAGTCTAGCCGAGTGTACAGCAGAACAAGCGTATCTAGCTAGCTACAGGGGTAAGTCTAGCCGAGTGTACAGCAGAACAAGCGTATCTAGCTAGCTACAGGGGTAAGTCTAGCCGAGTGTACAGCAGAACAAGCGTATCTAGCTAGCTACAGGGGTAAGTCTAGCCGAGTGTACAGCAGAACAAGCGTATCTAGCTAGCTACAGGGGCAAGTCTAGCCGAGTGTACAGCAGAACAAGCGTATCTAGCTAGCTACAGGGGCAAGTCTAGCCGAGTGTACAGCAGAACAAGCGTATCTAGCTAGCTACAGGGGCAAGTCTAGCCGAGTGTACAGCAGAACAAGCGTATCTAGCTAGCTACAGGGGCAAGTCTAGCCGAGTGTACAGCAGAACAAGCGTATCTAGCTAGCTACAGGGGCAAGTCTAGCCGAGTGTACAGCAGAACAAGCGTATCTAGCTAGCTACAGGGGCAAGTCTAGCCGAGTGTACAGCAGAACAAGCGTATCTAGCTAGCTACAGGGGCAAGTCTAGCCGAGTGTACAGCAGAACAAGCGTATCTAGCTAGCTACAGGGGCAAGTCTAGCCGAGTGTACAGCAGAACAAGCGTATCTAGCTAGCTACAGGGGCAAGTCTAGCCGAGTGTACAGCAGAACAAGCGTATCTAGCTAGCTACAGGGGCAAGTCTAGCCGAGTGTACAGCAGAACAAGCGTATCTAGCTAGCTACAGGGGCAAGTCTAGCCGAGTGTACAGCAGAACAAGCGTATCTAGCTAGCTACAGGGGCAAGTCTAGCCGAGTGTACAGCAGAACAAGCGTATCTAGCTAGCTACAGGGGCAAGTCTAGCCGAGTGTACAGCAGAACAAGCGTATCTAGCTAGCTACAGGGGCAAGTCTAGCCGAGTGTACAGCAGAACAAGCGTATCTAGCTAGCTACAGGGGCAAGTCTAGCCGAGTGTACAGCAGAACAAGCGTATCTAGCTAGCTACAGGGGTAAGTCTAGCCGAGTGTACAGCAGAACAAGCTTATTAGCTAGCTACAGGGGTAAGTCTAGCCGAGTGTACAGCAGAACAAGCTTATTTAGCTACAGGGGTAAGTCTAGCAGAGTGTACAGCAGAACAAGCTTATTTAGCTACAGGGGTAAGTCTAGCAGAGTGTACAGCAGAACAAGCTTATCTAGCTAGCTACAGGTGTAAGTCTAGCAGAGTGCACTGCAGAACAAGCTTATCTAGCTAGCTACAGGTGTAAGTCTAGCAGAGTGCACTGCAGAACAAGCTTATCTAGCTAGCTACAGGTGTAAGTCTAGCAGAGTGCACTGCAGAACAAGCTTATCTAGCTAGCTACAGGTGTAAGTCTAGCAGAGTGCACTGCAGAACAAGCTTATCTAGCTAGCTACAGGTGTAAGTCTAGCAGAGTGCACTGCAGAACAAGCTTATCTAGCTAGCTACAGGTGTAAGTCTAGCAGAGTGCACTGCAGAACAAGCTTATCTAGCTAGCTACAGGTGTAAGTCTAGCAGAGTGCACTGCAGAACAAGCTTATCTAGCTAGCTACAGGTGTAAGTCTAGCAGAGTGCACTGCAGAACAAGCTTATCTAGCTAGCTACAGGTGTAAGTCTAGCAGAGTGCACTGCAGAACAAGCTTATCTAGCTAGCTACAGGTGTAAGTCTAGCAGAGTGCACTGCAGAACAAGCTTATCTAGCTAGCTACAGGTGTAAGTCTAGCAGAGTGCACTGCAGAACCAAGCCGCCGTCTGTCTAGCTACAGGGGTATGTCTAGCAGTGTACAGCAGAACAGGCCTATGTATAGAGTCCCACAGTGTGATGGTGATTATTATACAACTTGTTTGTAGAAAGTTTGTAGAAATTTCAAGTCTACATACATTCTATGTGATTGTTTATTATGGTAGTTGAAATAAGTTACATTACGCTCTGTTGAAAAATGCTTTAATTTTCACTTTCCTTTGGCCAAACATTTATCATATCGGATGTAACGACATGCGTTTCATAATGACTAGTTGATGAAAAAAATGAAATATCTACAGTCCTTGGACATAACTGTTGGAACTTGGTAGCTCATACTTTCACATTGTACCAGAGTGCATTTATCTTGTATTTATCTTGGACCTCATTTTGTAATAGGGCAAGTGTGTGTTTGCCAGTGGAAGTCCATTCCGTCCGGTGACCATTAACGACAAGACGTTCCACCCAGGACAAGGCAACAATGCCTACGTATTTCCAGCAGTAGGACTCGCTACAGTAGCATGTGACATCCGCACAATTCCGGAATCGATATTTTTGGAATCTGCTAAGGTATATCAATATGCTGTATCGACCAATTGTCTCCACCCACCCTCCCTCCCCACCCCACAATGAGATGTACCCATCGAGTTTATGCTCCAAGTGGAGAGCATATATGTGGCACTTTGTCCATCTGTCCTGTCCAGGCATTTCTTATCCAGACTAAAACTTGCAGAACTATTGAACCATAAGTCTTGTATTATTACCAAATGATCTCCCCTTTTCACTTAATTTTAGTATAGTTGTAAAAATGCATGTTCGGCTTTCAAATGGATCCATCTATATAGCACTACTTCATATGCTACATAATGTTGTGACTTTTTTGCAATGGCTTCACATTTTATATTTAATCAATCCGCTGAAGCAGTTAGTGGCGACGTAAACATTTTTCAGAAACCATTTTTAGTTCAGATCGACCTTACCTTCATCTGCACGATGTCAATATCTCGACTTAGTTAAAGTGTCACTTTTTCAAGTCTACTTTCAAGACATGTTGATTGATGTTTTTAAGAACCCTATACAGTCAAACCTGTGTTAGTGGTCACCTCTATTAAGCAGCCAACCTGTATTAAGCAGCCAGTTTCAAGATTCCAAATATGCTAGTTTACTATACATTTGACCTCAATTAAGCAGCCACCTGTGCTAAGCAGCCACTTTCAGTGATTCCCTTGGCTGGCTGCTTAAGACAGGTTTGACTGTAAATGCATCGGGCACTAAAGGTATATAGTTTATTTCTCAAGCTTCTGTGATTCCATTTGTTGAGATAAAAATTTACAGAAAGATGTGGTAAATAGCTGATCCATTACTTACTGCCAGTGTCTGGTCACATTTTGTGTTTTCACATAACATAACACATGACGTTAGACATAGATTGCTTATCATGAATCGTACGACAGATTTGCTACAGCAAGAGTCCATCTGTGGAAACTTGTGGATGGCTGTACTACCTAGTAGAATATTATTTATTGCATAATAACAAAACTAGTTTCAGTTACATTCAGAGATCGGTTTATATTCGGGGGGGGGTTAATTTGAACAACGAAAGTGGAAGTTCACTTGTCTTGCCTTATATTTCAGGCGCTTGCCAACATGGTAACGAAAGAACATCTAGAGCAAGGTCGAGTTTACCCGCCACTCGACGACATCAGAAAAGTATCGACGGACATTGCTGTACTTTTGGCAGAATATGCCTACAAGAATAAATTGGCCTTCCATTTCCCAGAACCAATTGACAAGAGAAAGTTTATCGAGTCTCATCAGTATAATATAGAGTACGAGGAGTACATTCCAGCCCTGTACAACTGGCCTGGCCACGACACAAAACTGTAGAACTGTACTAGGAGTACATTCCAGCCCTGTACAACTGGCCTGGCCACGACACAAAACTGTAAAACTACATACAGTGCAACACGTTACCCATGGCTAGATAGTTACAACCAAACGATCTGTTAAATCGATTTAGTTGAAGGCAAACTTTCACATACCAGATTAATAATTAGTGTATTTAGTGCTATTCAGAAATTAATTGCCAGTTTTAGTATCTTACCGGTATTGCACACTATTATTGATGCACCTATTATTAATGGGGGGCGGGGGGTATGCGGAATATGTTTAGTAGTATATAACATTCCATCTTTGTGATCTCCTGGTTAATAGTCGACTCTGCTCTAAATGCTGCAAGTCGACTCGGGCAACAACTTCCAACAGTTGGAAGTATGGACTGGTGCATGATATTTTTAGACCAATAAATTAATAAGAATTACATTTGAACCAGTTAATTTATCAAAATGGGTAATTTTGTCTAAAAAAATAGTAATATTACTGGCAAAGTGCAGATCCTATCGAGAAGTAGCGTAGCCGGCTCATTTGGATCTACACTTTTTGTAAGCCTATTTAGGGATCTATAGTGTTGAAAGGGTTAACTAACTTCATTAAATAAAATTACATTTGTAGATTTTAAGCAAAGTTTCCAGTGTCTGGTGATATTCTCACTTTTGATGCGAGTTTATAAACGTTTGGTCGTCCGAAGCCACATTGAAGTGAGTGGCCAAAGGATCGATCCTGATGTGGTATATCATAATGGTTTTGATCAGTTTGCTTAACTCTTTCTTTCAACACCAAATAACTGACCTGGACTGGTCCATGATATTCTTAGACCAATAAATGAATAAGAAAATTACATTTGGACCAGTTCATTTATCAAGATGGGTAATTTTGTCTAAAATTAGTAATACTACTTGCAAAAAGTGCAGATCCTGATGAGACGGCTCGTCGCGAGCCGGCTCATCTGGATCTACACTTTTTGTAAGCCTATATAGAGGTCTGTGGTGTTGAAAGGGTTAAGTCTGTAATTTCTAAATGTAGTGGATTTTGTTTTAAACCAATGGTTGTGCTGTTGATTAATGAATGTGAACATTGATACAGATATTGAATAATTAGTTTATAAATGCATTCAAACTTGTATGGATTGGCATACTCTCGCGGACATTTTTTGGAAATTCTAGTCGCAGGTTTGAGTAATTTTTTCATATTTCTCAAATCGGTCTTGTGCTATATTAGCATTCAAAGTATAATACTAGCAGTGATAGTACCATCATTGATATTATAGCGGTTACTATCTCATCAAAGTTACAATTTGTATGTCCAGATAATTTACTTGTGTTCAATATAAAACATTTTTTTATAATACTTAAAATACCCGTGTTATTATAGAATATTAGATTTACCCATTTATATGTTATGTAATTATATATTACAAGATATTGGCAATAAATTCTACAATTAGAGCAAACTTATTACTAGTATTCTCTACATAAACCCAGCATTGCGTCGCACTACCCAGCACATAGGCCCAGCATTGCGTCGCACTACCCAGCACATAGGCCCAGCATTGCGTCGCACTACCCAGCACATAGGCCCAGCATTGCGTCGCACTACCCAGCATTGCGTCGCACTACCCAGCACATAGGCCCAGCATTGGGTCGCACTACCCAGCATTGCGTCGCAATACCCAGCACATAGACCCAGCATTGCGTCGCACTACCCAGCATTGCGTCTCACTACCCAGCACATAGACCCAGCATTGCGTCGCACTACCCAGCACATAGGCCCAGCATTGCGTCGCACTACCCAGCACATAGACCCAGCATTGTGTCGCACTACCCAGCATTGCGTCGCACTACCCAGCACATAGGCCCAGCATTGCGTCGCACTACCCAGCACATAGACCCAGCATTGCGTCGCACTACCCAGCACATAGACCCAGCATTGCGTCGCATTACCCAGCACATAGACCCAGCATTGCGTCGCACTACCCAGCACATGGGCCCAGCATTGTGTCGCACTACCCAGCACATAGGCCCAGCATTGTGTCGCACTACCCAGCACATAGGCCCAGCATTGCGTTGCACTACCCAGCACATAGACCCAGCATTGCGTCGCACTACCCAGCACATAGACCCAGCATTACGTTGCACTACCCAGCATTGTGTCGCACTGCCCAGCATCGTGTTGCACTACCCAGCAGTCGCACTGCCCAGCATTGTGTCGCACTGCCCAGCATTGCGTCTCGGTATATGTATAAACAAAATTGGTTTCACGAACATATAATCATTTACAGACTGCGAACACGTAGGTATCCTGTAAGTTCATAAGGAACTATGGGATGAACACTACTTTAGTAACTACGGGATGGACACTACTTTAGTCCTTTCTCGGATATGTCCTGCTTGACATCGTAAAATAATCGAATATTCTGGAATGGATTTCATCATGGACTGTATGTACCGGTAACAAAAAGATATTAAAACGGAGTATCGAGTCGCTGGGGCGAGACTACCTACCCTAACTAGCATATGCTCTTTAGGTAATGTTAACATTCTCGTTGCATCTAGACTATACCGGTATGCCCATAGATGAAACTAATCTTTGAAAGCTCTTCGTGAAGGGCCGTAACTAATGTTGCTAGAACTTGTGGCCCGACCCGTTTGCTTTTCTTTAATTTGTCATGTTTGTATTCACATGTATATATGTAAAAAAACTAATCGAGCAATAAAATATGATTAAACTAAAAGCTCTTAAGTGGCAGTACTCGCCTTTTAAATAAAGCAGCAGTTTTGGGGGTTTATGGGAAACTATACAGAACAAAACTAGAAACGTCCCTCCATATTTAAGGAAAGATTTATCGAAAACCAAAATGTTTACTTTTATAAATCAAAATGGAAAAACATTCATTTCTGTATCAAAGCCAATTCATTGCATTTGGCTATCTGAACTTGTTCGAGAGGTAACCGGCCAAAGGCGGTTCGGGTAAAAATCACAAAAGCTCGAAAAGGTGTTACTTAATGTTTAGAGATGGCATTTCAATAAGAAATGTGGCACATCCAGTAAATCTCGTTGGTACCGAGTGTGGCCACCATTTGCATGAATGCATGCAGTTAGTACCGAGTGTGGCCACCATTTGCATGAATGCATACAGTTAGTACCCGAGTGTGGCCACCATTTGCATGACTGCATGCAGTTAGTACCGAGTGTGGCCACCATTTGCATGAATGCATGCAATGATCCTACGCCACATCGATGTAACGTAACGCAATATCAGTGCGTTGAGCAAATGCCTCCATTCCCGTTGTAACGCCCGTGTAAGATCGTGAACATTGGCAAGCTGATGGTTAGCTCGTGCTTTGCGGCCCAGCTCATAACATATGTGCTCAATGGGGTTGAGATCCAGGGAAGCCGCGGGACATGGAATGACGTTGATTTGCTGCAAGTATTGAGTGGTGACCCTGGCTACGTGAGGGAGGGCATTGTCCTGCATCAATGACACACCAGGACCATGCTGACGAATAAATGGTAAGGCATGTGCATTTAGCATCTCTGCAACATAACGTTGTGCATTGATGTTGCCCTGTACAACAACCAAATATGTCTTCCGGTTTCCCATGATCCCACCCAGACCATTACGCTCCCTCCCCAAACCTGTATTTTCTCAACAATGCAACAGCATGACAAACTGAAATGAGATTCATCGGTGAACAAAACTCGGTTTCAGTCGGCCCTTCTCCAGTTCAGACGACGTCCCGCCCACAACAGTTTGGCAGCACGGTGACGTTGGGTCATTATCTGACCAGTGTACGGGCGGCGTGCCCCGATTGGTTGGGCGTTACGACGCAACCGGTTGCGAATGGTCTGCCCTGAGACGTCGTATCGCCTGGGCTGGCTGCCAATCGACGTTGGCGTAAGTGCGTCAACGTAATATAACGATCGGCTCTAGCCGTCGTACACGAGATCTACCAGGTCACTGCCGGTCGTGAACAGACCCAGTCTGCTGGTACCGGACAGCACCCGAACCAACGCGCGAAACCCTGGCGGACATCCCACCCGCAAGCATCCCAATTGCCCGATTTCGCTAGTTTTCGGAAAGCCGTGCCATATCGAAAACAGTGAAAAATAAAAAAAGTTTAATTTTCCGAATAGCCCATATCGCATGAATGGTACATAAACTGAATCAACATATCGATGACATGAATAGCGTGCACGTGCAATACGTACACATCAACGTTCCGGTCGCTGGCCGATATGTAAACCGTGTGTATCGGGTAAACTCTACACGATCGTATTCTGAACATCTCCAGGGTTTAAAATGCATGTACATTGAACATGTAGCACATACACAGACAGGGCTACACCTGCTATAAAACGGGGATATTTCTAGTTGTGTTGAGTATAGTTCAATAACATTACAACCAGTCGTCGTTATGATATATGTGACATTGCAAATTTGATACTCTGTAATGGATCGGTTTCTATTGTGATCATAAATTGAGCATGGACTGTTGAATGATTCACCCACCAGTACCAACTTCCATCTACATGCACTTGTAGAGGTAAATAGTCGCATATCCTATTATATTATAAAGAATAATTGTGCTATTTCCGTTTCGTTTGTTTGGGGGTTTAAAGTCGCACCAACGGCTTGGGTTATACATTACGACTATCCAACGGCTTGGGTTATACATCTACGACTATCCAACGGGTTGGGTTATACATCTACGACTAACCAACGGGTTGGGTTATACATCTACGACTATCCAACGGGTTGGGTTATACATCTACGACTATCAAACGGGTTGGGTTATACATCTACGACTATCCAACGGGTTGGGTTATACATCTACGACTATCAAACGGGTTGGGTTATACATCTAAGACTATCCAACGGGTTGGGTTATACATCTACGACTATCCAACGGGTTGGGTTATACATATACGACTAACCAACGGGTTGGGTTATACATCTACGACTATCCAACGGCTTGGGTTATACATCTACGACTAACCAAGGTTGGGTTATACATCTACGACTAACCAACGGGTTGGGTTACGACAAAACGGGTTGGGTTATACATCTACGACTATCCAACGGGTTGGATTATACATCTACGACTATCCAACGGGTTGGGTTATACATATACGACTATCCAACGGGTTGGGTTATACATCTACGACTAACCAACAACAAACACAACCAACAACACACACACCAACCAACAAACCAACCAACAAACACACACAACCAACCAACACACAACCAACAACACACACAACCAACAACACACACACCACAAAAACCACCAACCGGTTATACATATACGACTATCCAACGGCTTGGGTTATACATCTACGACTAACCAACGACTTGGGTTATACATCTACGACTAACCAACGGGTTGGGTTACGACTAAACGGGTTGGGTTATACATCTACGACTATCCAACGGGTTGGGTTATACATCTACGACTATCCAACGGGTTGGGTTATACATATACGACTAACCAACGGGTTGGGTTATACATCTACGACTATCCAACGGGTTGGGTTATACATCTACGACTAACCAACGGGTTGGGTTATACATATACGACTAACCAACGGGTTGGGTTATTCATCTACGACTATCCAACGGGTTGGGTTATACCTCTACGACTAACCAACGGGTTGGGTTATACATCTACGGCTATCCATCTATTATTGGGTTTAAAGGCGCACCAACGGCTTGGGTTATACATCTACGACTAACCAACGGGTTGGGTTATACATCTACGACTAACCAACGGGTTGGGTTATACATATACGACTATCCATCTATTATTGGGTTTAAAGGCGCACCAACGGGTTGGGTTATACATATACGACTATCCAACGGCTTGGGTTATACATCTACGACTAACCAACGACTTGGGTTATACATCTACGGCTAACCAACGGGTTGGGTTATACATCTACGACTAACCAACGGCTTGGGTTATACATCTACGACTAACCAACGGCTTGGGTTATACATCTACGGCTAACCAACGGCTTGGGTTATGCATATACGGCTAACCAACGGGTTGGGTTATACATCTACGACTAACCAACGGGTTGGGTTATACATCTACGACTAACCAACGGGTTGGGTTATACATATACGACTATCCATCTATTATTGGGTTTAAAGGCGCACCAACGGCTTGGGTTATACATATACGACTATCCAACGGCTTGGGTTATACATCTACGACTAACCAACGACTTGGGTTATACATCTACGGCTAACCAACGGGTTGGGTTATACATCTACGACTAACCAACGGCTTGGGTTATACATCTACGACTAACCAACGGCTTGGGTTATACATCTACGGCTAACCAACGGCTTGGGTTATACATATACGGCTAACCAACGGGTTGGGTTATACATCTACGACTAACCAACGACTTGGGTTATACATCTACGACTAACCAACGGCTTGGGTTATACATATACGACTATCCATCATTATTGGGTTTAAAGGCGCACCAACGGCTTGGGTTATACATATACGACTAACCAACGGCTTGGGTTATACATCTACGACTAACCAACGGCTTGGGTTATACATCTACGGCTAACCAACGGGTTGGGTTATACATCTACGACTAACCAACGGCTTGGGTTATACATCTACGACTAACCAACGGCTTGGGTTATACATCTACGGCTAACCAACGGCTTGGGTTATACATATACGACTAACAAACGGGTTGGGTTATACATCTACGACTAACCAACGACTTGGGTTATACATCTACGGCTAACCAACGGCTTGGGTTATACATCTACGACTAACCAACGGCTTGGGTTATACATCTACGGCTAACCAACGGGTTGGGTTATACATCTACGACTAACCAACGGGTTGGGTTATACATCTACGTCTAACCAACGGCTTGGGTTATACATCTACGACTATCCATCTATTACTGGGTTTAAAATCGCACAACGGGTTGGGTTATACATCTACGACTATCCTTCTATTATTGGGTTTAAAGGCGCATCAACGGCTTGGGTTATACATCTATGACTAGCAGCTATTATTGGGTTTAAAGTCGCACCAACGGCTTGGGTTATACATCTACGACTAACCAGCTATTATTGGTGGAAGACGTTCTCAACGACCGTAACCATTCGGCCACGGAGCCAACCCTCATGCCGTCTCGTTTTGTACAAATATGACGCCGCACAAGGAACCTAGATAGAAGCCCGACGGCAAGCAAGTCGGTTCACGAGATATATATTGTGTGATTTGGGGTAACTGCAACTCATCTTTAGAAGATAAAATAGTTAGGTTACAAAAGAGAGCAGCTAGACTAATTCTAGATCAGGACTTTGACACTCCGTCGCAATTATTATTCTCCCAACTAAAATGGATGACCTTTCCAGAACGAGTCATATATCAGAAGGCTATACAAATGTATAAAACATTACATGGAGCTGCTCCAGACTATTTAAAATCGTCCTTCACTTTTACTTCTGATATACATCCTAGAATTCTTAGATCAACCTCAGATTATCAGTTATACACACCAAGACCAAC
Organism: Archivesica marissinica; assembly: GCA_014843695.1. Classification (NCBI taxonomy): domain Eukaryota; kingdom Metazoa; phylum Mollusca; class Bivalvia; order Venerida; family Vesicomyidae; genus Archivesica; species Archivesica marissinica. The sequence continues at coordinate 47,828,821 of CM026387.1, forward strand.
TTGTGAATTATTTCGTAATACATTTGAATTTTCAGGATCATCTATTTGCAATTCATTGCCTCACTCAGTTAAAAATGCTCCAACTATCCAACAGTTCAAAATTCTCTACTTAAGGTGGAACTATAACAATTCAAACTAATCGCGTACTTCTACTGTTATTATAAACGTATATTGCCATTGCTATATTTATTAGAATCGGAACATTGCTGTCCTTACGTTGATTTCATACATATTTTAAAGATACCACTACAAGTCAAATCTGCACATTGTTAGATAGATCTAGTATCATCAATTGTCTCATTCCCATTTTCTACTCTGCTAGCCAATTCCATATATCATCATTTTCCATTACATATTAAATATAGTTTCTCTATTTTTCAGCTTTTACATTACTATATTATTCCAATGTGCAGTTCTCACTTATAGTGCTATCTTTTGATTGCATTTGATTGTATGTATGTTGAGGGTCTCATGGTAGATTAACTTTTGTTAAATGAGTACTCTCGTTAAATAAAGTCTTTATTATTATTATTATTATTATTATAATAGTAAAGCTTGTTTCGTAATCGCAAATGCATAAAGTGTAACCTTTGTATGCTTGTGTTTCTTCACATGTGTGCTGTTCCTTCTCTTCATGATGTCCATACAGCGCAAACATCCGTACTTCAACATCGGCAACATCACTCTCTGCCTTTGTTTTTCTTCCCAGTTCAATGAATTCTTAGTAAACTTCATTATACCTCTAATTCCACTGATACTCAGTTATTTCTGCAAATGTTTACAAACTTCATCTGTGTGAAATGTTCTTGGTCCTTTCATTAATCCTTTCAACACCACATACACCTAAATAGGCTTACAAAAAGTGTCGATCCAGGTGAGCCGGCTCGTGGCCAGCCGTCTGTCAGGATCTGCACTATTGCCAGTAATATTACTATTTTTAGACACAATTACCCATTTTGATAAATGAACTAGTCCAAATGTAATTTTCTAATTAATTTAATGGTTTAAAAATATCATACATCAGTCATTGTAGTCAAGTTACTTGGTGTTGATTGGGTTAATATGATCATCTCTTATAGTGTGATCATCTCTTATAGTGATCTCTTATAGTGTGATCATCTCTTATAGTGTGATCATCTCTTATAGTGTGATCATCTCCTCTTATAGTGTGATCATCTCTTATAGTGATCATCTCTTATAGTGTGATCATCTCCTCTTATAGTGTGATCATCTCTTATAGTGATCATCTCTTATAGTGTGATCATCTCCTCTTATAGTGTTATATTCTTTTTAATCCACGTGCTTCCATTTACAGGTTGTTTTTGTTAACCTTATGCCTCGTTTTAGTCGGAAATAGCTTTAAGCTAGTGTTAAAAGTTTACATGTTATATAATATGTTTGACTCTAAATCAAATTTGATATATCTAATCGACATGGAAACCGATTTCCAACGTACATTTGTCTGAATAGTATGCATTGTAGTCTAGCAATAAATAGTATCCATATTGTCTTATTAATTATATAATGGTAATATATCGTGTTATGTGCAAATGTTTGCGATACGAACACAAATCCATCTGCGTAATCTATTTATTAGAGTTCTCGTTCCCGACTTAAAAAACATAGCACAATGGAGAAACCGAGTTAACTGTCTACGTATATTCACTATACATGTATGAACATAGCACAATGGAGAAACCGAGTTAACTGTCTACGTATATTCACTATACATGTATAAGCAAGCGATTGATTCCACCCAGACGGTTATATTACGAACCAATTGCCCAGCATTCAATAGACGCGTAACAGACATGATGGGGATTACTGCCATCTCGTCAAACTGTAATAGGATGAAATAGCGTCTTCCTGGAGATGTCAATAAAAACGTCCGTATAACATCGACTCGTTCCATTTATACGGCTAGTTTACGACTGAACAATACTGCTGTTATTGTTGTTGTTGCTATCGTAATGAGCAACCGTGTACAGTAGTTATAATTATATATAGATGTTGCTTTAATGACGATCGACGGCAATATCCATTTAAAACATTACAGGACATGTTTTCCAAGTGGCTAGATAAATCCCACAACGTTTATGTTTGTACTATAATGGCTCCAGTATTGACTAATTGCCCTCGTTATGTAATTCACAACCGTAGTATTTGTTTAAAGCCACCTGCCATGACAGTGGTGACACGAAGAGCCCCGCATCGTGTCGATGATTGAACTACATGTACTCGTACACATCGGCTTGGGTTTCGTGTCAGGTGCGTCCATGACGGGCCTTCGTCGAATTTTGACATTTTCAAGAACACAAATTGAAGTGTCGTATCATTTTCGTGACAGTGACGTGGCTTCTGCGCAGCTCGTGCTAAAGAATTGCTGGTCACCTCACTAACTGCCACTGCTTGCCATTAACTCCGTGGGAAGTTTGACAACGTCAAGGCGTGCCATTGCGTCACATAAACGCATCAAAGTCGTGTATTATTGTGCGAGCTCCTTCTGCGTACAAGCCTCTCTTTCTTCTTATGTCTATTTCCCGATATTAATGCTCTAGCCAGGGTATATCCTATCGTAGACTCACTGGAGTTGTCTAGGGGGGTTCTCTACGGTCCTTCAATAATTTATAACTCAACACAGTCTATCATTTTCCTTTGTATAATATCATTTACAACACTATCCTTTATTTTATATCTATATATCGTGATTTCTCGTATCTTATTATTCGCCTCACTATTTCAATGTGTTCATAATAGTTCTATGACTATACTAATTCCCTTCCTTTATCAAACTATTCCAATAGATATATTAGCCAAAACAATCGTTTCTTAAAAGGCCTAATTATCTTCCGTTCACGTATACGACTTTAATATTTAAGAGTTAATACTTCTTTAAATATTAATTTTTCTAACTATCATAGAAACAGTTTATATTCTAATAGTGAGTTACATATGTCCATGGTTGGATAAAAATGCACTAATTTCTTCATCATTTTTCATTTCTTATCATAACTGACCACCTGCACTCGGTGGTGTCAAAATATAATTTGTTCCCGCGCAAACAGAGAAATGATCATTTAGGCGCGAAAATAATAGCAGACGATTATACATATTACATAATAATCATAATCTTACATGGTTAACAATGTGTCATATATATAAATAAATAAATGTATTTATATAATACATTTCTATTTATATATGACAATAATTTATTCGTGCAAATATATGTTTGTTTTTTCTATCGTTTGCACAATAGTACTGACGTGATTGTTAATTAAGTAAAGGACCAGGCGAGACATTTTGGGTAGTTTTGTCGAATGTGTGTGTTACGCTTATTTATCGTCGTTACCGGTTGCCCATATGAGCGACGCATCCTGAAGAGATTAGTCATTTTAGATGTTTGGAGGATAGTGCAATATAAAGAGACCCATTCCAAAGTCTACTCTGGATGTTTTACGTGCACGGTGTACAGCACCGACACACGTCCTCGGTTTAAAGTCCCATCTGAAAGACTATTCATTTTATTAGGGTCATACGGTGGATCGAACCTACGATCCCTGGATTACCAGTCCAACGTGTTAACCACTGGACTACAGTTCCGTCTATAGTTATTTCGAATTACCTCCCCTTATATCGGTTGCGTGGGCATACCTGATAGCAGTCTTTATTTAAGGGGCAGTGGATACTTCTTAAACGAATATGTAAATTTCAGATAACGGTCTGTCAGCCAGGAAACTGAAACCGTACTGGAACAATAATCGGGAATTTCATTCTATGTATGAGCTTGCAGGGTAAATGCAAGTACAATTTCTCGAAACAAGCTATCAAATCATTTCAATATGTCATCATATTTTGGGACATTTGAGCATTATAATATGGCCGAAAATCTGCATTTTGTCCATCTGCCAAACTCAATACCGAATGCACTGCAACGCTTGCAAACATGTATGTATTCTTAAAAAACGCAGTGGTTAGCACCTCGCTTCTCACCAATGCAACCGGGTTCGATCCTCGGACCGGGAAGTATGTGAGATGGTACGGTGGTCGCCAGATCGGACAGGTGGATTTTTTCCGGGTCCTCCGGTTTCCTCCCACACGAATGACCACATTTACGCTGTCATGCGCGCCAACGAGCGTGATTAATATAAGTTGTTTCGCAATCGTTGTAAAATAAATAAAGTTTAAATTTTTAAAATTAAAACATTGTCGTGACGTCATACCTTTGTACGTGTAGTCCATTATTATTAATATTGGACTGATGTCAAAAGAGTATTATATTAAATACTAAGCCTACATGCAGGATATTAACAATTTTAATTAGTAGGATCTTCTTATATAAGTGTGTGTGTGTGTGTGTGTGTGTGTGTGTGTGTGTGTGTGTGTGTGTGTGTGTGTGTGTGTGTGTGTGTGTGTGTGTGTGTGTGTGTGTGTGTGTGTGTGTGTGTGTGTGTGTGTGTGTGTGTGTGTGTGTGTGTGTGTGTGTGTGTGTGTGTGTGTGTGTGTGTGTGTGTGTGTGTGTGTGTGTGTGTGTGTGTGTGTGTGTGTGTGTGTGTGTGTGTGTGTGTGTGTGTGTGTGTGTGTGTGTGTGTGTGTGTGTGTGTGTGTGTGTGTGTGTGTGTGTGTGTGTGTGTGTGTGTGTGTGTGTGTGTGTGTGTGTGTGTGTGTGTGTGTGTGTGTGTGTGTGTGTGTGTGTGTGTGTGTGTGTGTGTGTGTGTGTGTGTGTGTGTGTGTGTGTGTGTGTGTGTGTGTGTGTGTGTGTGTGTGTGTGTGTGTGTGTGTGTGTGTGTGTGTGTGTGTGTGTGTGTGTGTGTGTGTGTGTGTGTGTGTGTGTGTGTGTGTGTGTGTGTGTGTGTGTGTGTGTGTGTGTGTGTGTGTGTGTGTGTGTGTGTGTGTGTGTGTGTGTGTGTGGTGTGTGTGTGTGTGTGTGTGTGTGTGTGTGTGTGTGTGTGTGTGTGTGTGTGTGTGTGTGTGTGTGTGTGTGGTGTGTGTGTGTGTGTGTGTGTGTGTGTGTGTGTGTGTGTGTGTGTGTGTGTGTGTGTGTGTGTGTGTGTGTGTGTGTGTGTGTGTGTGTGTGTGTGTGTGTGTGTGTGTGTGTGTGTGTGTGTGTGTGTGTGTGTGTGTGTGTGTGTGTGTGTGTGTGTGTGTGTGTGTGTGTGTGTGTGTGTGTGTGTGTGTGTGTGTGTGTGTGTGTGTGTGTGTGTGTGTGTGTGTGTGTGTGTGTGTGTGTGTGTGTGTGTGTGTGTGTGTGTGTGTGTGTGTGTGTGTGTGTGTGTGTGTGTGTGTGTGTGTGTGTGTGTGTGTGTGTGTGTGTGTGTGTGTGTGTGTGTGTGTGTGTGTGTGTGTGTGTGTGTGTGTGTGTGTGTGTGTGTGTGTGTGTGTGTGTGTGTGTGTGTGTGTGTGTGTGTGTGTGTGTGTGTGTGTGTGTGTGTGTGTGTGTGTGTGTGTGTGTGTGTGTGTGTGTGTGTGTGTGTGTGTGTGTGTGTGTGTGTGTGTGTGTGTGTGTGTGTGTGTGTGTGTGTGTGTGTGTGTGTGTGTGTGTGTGTGTGTGTGTGTGTGTGTGTGTGTGTGTGTGTGTGTGTGTGTGTGTGTGTGTGTGTGTGTGTGTGTGTGTGTGTGTGTGTGTGTGTGTGTGTGTGTGTGTGTGTGTGTGTGTGTGTGTGTGTGTGTGTGTGTGTGTGTGTGTGTGTGTGTGTGTGTGTGTGTGTGTGTGTGTGTGTGTGTGTGTGTGTGTGTGTGTGTGTGTGTGTGTGTGTGTGTGTGTGTGTGTGTGTGTGTGTGTGTGTGTGTGTGTGTGTGTGTGTGTGTGTGTGTGTGTGTGTGTGTGTGTGTGTGTGTGTGTGTGTGTGTGTGTGTGTGTGTGTGTGTGTGTGTGTGTGTGTGTGTGTGTGTGTGTGTGTGTGTGTGTGTGTGTGTGTGTGTGTGTGTGTGTGTGTGTGTGTGTGTGTGTGTGTGTGTGTGTGTGTGTGTGTGTGTGTGTGTGTGTGTGTGTGTGTGTGTGTGTGTGTGTGTGTGTGTGTGTGTGTGTGTGTGTGTGTGTGTGTGTGTGTGTGTGTGTGTGTGTGTGTGTGTGTGTGTGTGTGTGTGTGTGTGTGTGTGTGTGTGTGTGTGTGTGTGTGTGTGTGTGTGTGTGTGTGTGTGTGTGTGTGTGTGTGTGTGTGTGTGTGTGTGTGTGTGTGTGTGTGTGTGTGTGTGTGTGTGTGTGTGTGTGTGTGTGTGTGTGTGTGTGTGTGTGTGTGTGTGTGTGTGTGTGTGTGTGTGTGTGTGTGTGTGTGTGTGTGTGTGTGTGTGTGTGTGTGTGTGTGTGTGTGTGTGTGTGTGTGTGTGTGTGTGTGTGTGTGTGTGTGTGTGTGTGTGTGTGTGTGTGTGTGTGTGTGTGTGTGTGTGTGTGTGTGTGTGTGTGTGTGTGTGTGTGTGTGTGTGTGTGTGTGTGTGTGTGTGTGTGTGTGTGTGTGTGTGTGTGTGTGTGTGTGTGTGTGTGTGTGTGTGTGTGGTGTGTGTGTGTGTGTGTGTGTGTGTGTGTGTGTGTGTGTGTGTGTGTGTGTGTGTGTGTGTGTGTGTGTGTGTGTGTGTGTGTGTGTGTGTGTGTGTGTGTGTGTGTGTGTGTGTGTGTGTGTGTGTGTGTGTGTGTGTGTGTGTGTGGTGTGTGTGTGTGTGTGTGTGTGTGTGTGTGTGTGTGTGTGTGTGTGTGTGTGTGTGTGTGTGTGTGTGTGTGTGTGTGTGTGTGTGTGTGTGTGTGTGTGTGTGTGTGTGTGTGTGTGTGTGTGTGTGTGTGTGTGTGTGTGTGTGTGTGTGTGTGTGTGTGTGTGTGTGTGTGGTGTGTGTCCAATATGTATTGGATCGTTTTCGGCTTATATCCTATACATAGCGAGTAGTTCAACCATGGTAGACATGCATATGGGACGGTAGTGCCTGTATCCTATCTGCTGGTTCCAGGAAATAGCGTTAACCATAGTCCGCTTGGCAACCGTGTATTTGGTCAATGTATTGTACCACATCTCAGTTTGACCTTTAGCTCGGAAGAGCCATTTATTCGTACATGTCTGCATTAGTTTATACAAATTTATTTTAGCTCGATTGCGAAACAAGTTCTTACAACTTTTATTAATCACTCGCCACGAGGGAGAGAGAAGAGACAACGTGGAATTCAAATGCCTTGCCTAAGGGCACACTCATAACGGCTCCAGCGGGGCTCGAACTCCGGACCATTCGCACCTGAAGCGAACGCGAATCCACTGCGCTATCACGACTTCCACATGTCTGCATTCGTTGTATACATACTAGAATACAGATAATGATAGACCACATTTTCCAAATTCATCAACAGAATCAAAATTGCAAAGTTTATAAAGTCAATCGACAGGGAAGGGAGGGGGGCATCATTCGAATATATCCTGTGCTACCTTAGGTCGTTATATCGGGAGGAATGCGATATTTTCAAGCATGATATATTTGTAACAATATACACTAACAACACTATACCTGCGCACAACTGTCTCAAGCGTTGATACAAATGCATAACATTAAAAAGCCGTCACATTAATTCATGGACTAGTCAGTGTACTTGAGTCAGTGTACTTGAGTTCGTTTAAAATAATCGGAAATGTTCCGTTTGGTTGGAAATTGTATTTTGAGAGCACAACAGGGAGTGTGTGCGAGCAGTCGCTCTATCTATAGAGGACGTTACTTAAGCAAACATGGGTAATTATACTACTTTATTGACATATATATCCTGTGTTACGTAATAACTAGCTACTCTAATTAATGTCATTACAAGTAGACACGTTGTGTGTGTTTTTACGTTTATTTATCGTCGCATACCGGTTGCCAATATGAGCGACGCCTCCTGAAGAGATTAGTCATTTTAGATGTTTGGAGGATAGTGCAATGATACAGACAGAAACCCATTCCAGAGTCTCCTCTGGTTCTCTTACGTGCACGGTGTATAGCACAGACACGAGACCTCTGCTTAAAGTCCCATGTTATTACGGTCAGACGGGGGATCGAACCTGCGATCCCTGGATTACTAGTCCAGCGTGTTACCACTGGACTGCAGATCCGCCTGCATAGACAAGTTGTCTATATGTGTGGCTATATATATACTTATATTCCTAGGTCGCCATGTGTCTTAACCCTACCTAAGTGTATATAATCTTTGTAATGACAGTACAACCTCATATTACCGGTGTAACGTGAGCACCGGAACAGATTGTGTTAGGCTTGTAAATCAATGAATGCAGTTAATTACCGGACAATAAAAACAAACAAAACAAAAACAGTGTTTTATACTGTATGTATGGATATCTTTATATCAACTTTGTGCAATGTAAGCACATTTGTTTTGTACGTTTCGTCTATCTAAGTCACTATTTATAGACACACTGACCAACGTATAGGCCATTTGAGTGGTCTGCCGTCACGCTTGACCTGGCATCACTGGCAGTAACAAGGGCGTACAGTTTAGATAAATGTCTATGTCCTCTAGTATAGAAACCAGCCAGATTATATCTGATAATACGCAACGTCCTAGAATGTACAGATGAACATGTTAAACATAAAGTTGTTAACGAATCTGAGTGGAAGACATGCATGTTTAAACAACATATACTGAGTCAAAAAAGAAACGATACCAAACTAAAAATGACGTAAATCGGATAAAACCATAGAAAGGTTTAATATATTATTACGTATCAGTACCGGGTATCTTATTGCAACGTCAGCCAACCATAAACACAGGTAAATAAACACCCGATAATCCTGGAACGCCGAATTTCCGATTTGCACGTGCTCCTCAACATGTACAAATCGGAAAACCGGTTTATTGTACTGGTATTGCATTATCATCGAGGAAAAACACCTTACATACCCATTGCTACCTCTAACAAAATGCCTAGGCTAAACCGCAATCAGAGAATGCGTGCCATTTTGACGGCGGTTTACGTCAGCGTGACGTCGCAAATCGACTCGGGGTTACGCGGATCACGATAACACGTCTACTTCGACGTTATCGAACACATGGATCGGTGGACGACCGTCCAAGATCTGGTCGACCACGTGTGACGACGCGTGAACAGGACCGTCACATTCGGACGTCACATTTACGTGACCGGTTCCTACCTGCTACGCACACAGCTGCCGTTACTCCTGGGATGACCAACAATCGCATCAGTGCACAAACAGTCAGAACCGGCTCGGTGAACGTGGCATTCGTGCCTATCGGCCATACGTTGGACCCATCCTGACACGACGTCACCGTGACGTACGGCGGGAATGGACGACGGAACGTGCTCGCTGGACTCGGTTACAGTGGAATTCGGTGATGTTTAGCGATGAATCGCGGTTCTGTTTGCGTCGAGCGGATGGCAGAGAGCGGGTATATCGCAGACGCGGTGAACGTTACGCCGACGCATGTGTACGTCAGGTCGATCTGTTCGGGGGCGAAAGCGTTATGGCGTGGGGCGGTATCACCTTCGGCAGTCGCACTGAACTGTTAGTGGTGGAAGGGAACCTAAACGCCCAGCGGTACTGTGATGAGATCCTTGCGCCAGTTGTTGTGCCGTTCTTTAACGCCAACAGAAACGTCACACTGTTCCAACAGGACAACGCCAGGTGTCATACTGCTCGGATTTCCACCACATTATTGGAGCAGAACAATATTGAAACCCTGCCGTGGCCTGCTTTGTCACCAGACTTGTCACCCATAGAACATGTGTGGGATACGTTAGACCACCGCGTCAGACGACGTCAGCCGGTAACGTTAAACCAACTGAGGGATGTTTTGCGTCAGGAGTGGACAAATATTGACCAGCAAGAGATTCAGACACTCTTCCGTTCGATGCGACGGCGGTGCATTGCAGTGAGAGACGCAAATGGTGCCCATACTCGGTATTGACGTCTGTGTGAAAACTCCATTAGACCCCTGTCCGACGAATTACGTCATCACGCAGCAGACAGTTTCGGAGGCTCATTATGCTTTATGTGCTCCTCTTTCAAACATGTTGGACTATCATCTTATGAATTTTCAAAGAATTTTCTTAATAAATGTTGAAATTATAGACACATAAACACCAGGTATCGTTTCTTTTTTGACTCAGTATATATATATTTATTCCCTGTGACCCGTAAAATGGACAGGCCAATATCAAATTACAATTTGCTATTTTACATTACATACATATGACATTACAGACATACATAATCATGACAAAGCAAAGAAAAAAAGCAAAATCGTTTGGGCATCCAGTTAAAATTCTAACAACATTACTAAACTACCCTCCTCAAAAGAGCCCAGGGTTCGATTCCCTGAGCGTGATATCCACTACAAGGCTCGCACCATTGGTACTCGATTCCACGCGCCCATAACCCGAAATCCTGGAGCCGAACCTGGTTACATTATGTACACATATAATTATCCATATGTCTAGGACACCGGAGGGTGAGAACACGGACATTAGCGGACGAGATGAAGAGATAGATGTCGCAATAGGGCGCCCGAGAATAAAAGCCCTGTCCGTACTAGGAGATCCCCATCTCAACAAGGTATGTGCTACGCCTCACTCCGTACTAGGAGATCCCCATCTCAACAAGGTATGTGCTACGCCTCACTCCGTACTAGGAGATCCCCATCTCAACCAGGTATGTGCTACGCCTCACTCCGTACTAGGAGATCCCCATCTCAACCAGGCCAGTTATGTACTATGCCTACAACAAACTTAGTCATGTTAAGCTACATTTGTCAGTTCATCGGAAACACAGTTCGTTACGGTCACTATTATATATATATATGGCGTCCTTTATCCGTACGTTTCCCCCATCACACGAACTCCATTCCATGTGTTTCATCAACGAAACCTCAGCAGTTATATTCCTCGTGCAAAGTGTTATTACTGCAGTGTCGTGGACCTATTTAAATTTGTAGATCCAGTGTCACGCGTCCTTTTCACGTCAAACTTAAACGCTTTTGAACTTAACATAAAATTCGTTCTTGTAAATTTATTAAAAGTGTGTAGATCTAAAGTAATAAACCCCAACCAATGTACATTGTTATTGGACCGTGTTTGTGCCGTCTGTACCCATCTACCATTACTGGCCACCTTCAACTGACTGTGAAGTTATTGCTAGGGGTGCGTACAACCCTAACCCTTCATACCATCTTACAGTGGAACTAAAACAAACTAGAAGACTAATGCTATATGATTTGATGGAAAGCCGTCGGTGCCCTATTTTACTTGTAATAACAGCGGGATCCACTAGAGAAACTCCCAAGGCTGTAGAACGGAGTGGCCGTCTGTAGCCTAATTTGTAACGCCTGCACGTAGGGTTTTACGTTTTCTCGACTAATTTTAGCCTGGGAACAGGCGTCGATATATTTTGCCTGGTCAGTCAAATAAATATATTTTAACACCAAGACTATTAATTGGGCAGTATTGAGTTTCTGAACATATCAACATTTGTCATTTGGCTAGAAGTTAAAAAGTGAAAAATCGACAGACTGGAACTTTGTGTGTGTTTTACGTTTATTTATCGTCGCTACCGGTTGCCCAAATGAGCGACCCCTCCTGAAGAGATTAGTCATTTAAGATGTTTGGAGGATAATGCAATTATACAGACAGAGACCCATTGCAGAATCTCCTCTGGTTCTTTTACGTGCACGGTGTACAGCACCGACACAAGACCTCGGTTTAATGTCCCACCTGAAAGACTGTTAATGTTATTAGGTCAGACGGGGGATCGAACCTGCGACCCCTGGATTACCAGTTGAGCGTGTTACCACTGGACTACAGATCCGTCTGTAGGAACTAGTTGTGGGAATCAGTCTGGATTACTTACAGGGTATGTGTTTCACTCTGAGGGAGAGGCAACTGTTGGGGATCCACGGATTGCTGCCACCAAACATACTCACCCCGGACCAACAAGTCAATGTCGTCCTCACGAACTTCTACCGATGGAACAACGACCTTGACCGCTATATATACATGATATCACTCCAGGTACACATTATAGTTTAACTATACATGCATACATCGTTTAATAACCATCTTTTTTTTTACGTTTATTTATCGTCGTTACCAGTTGCCCATATAAGCGACGCCTCCTGAAGAGATTAGTTATTTTAGATTTTCTAGAGTCTCCTCTGGTTCTTTTACATGCACGGTGTAAAGCACAGACACGAGACCTCGGTTTAACGTCCCATCTGAAAGACTGTTAATTTTATTAGGGTCAGACGGGGGATCGAACCTGCGATCCCTGGATTACCAGTCCAGCGTGTTACCACTGATACTAATAACCATCGTATTTTACGAATCAATTTATAAATAAATTATATAATGATTCGTTGTTTGGTTGTTTGTTTGGTTTCATTGTTTGGGTTGGTTGTTTACAGTTGCACCAACAGCTTACGTCATGGCGACTCTCCAGCTAATCTAAAAGCATAACCTAGTCCAGGTCTATCTACTAATCCAAATTAAGTTATGTACATATAGCATCCCCAAGATAAAATATTTGCTATTGCAGAAGCACAGAAAAATAATTCTGCGGCACTCTCTGAACAGGGAACATACAACTCCCGTTTTTAGACAACATTCATATGCTATAATAAATTACAAAATGGAACTATTTTTATGGTGAAGAAATATTGTGATATTCGGCTACATATTTTCATTGCAGGAACGAAGCTTGAGACACCTTTCTAGTTGAAGCGCTATCTTTTCCCCACGTTGGAATACCACATCACAATTTTGTTTACCATCTCGTGTATCGGGACCATTATGTATATGTTTAAATGTATTACGTTATATATCCTCATGTTGTACACTAAATGTACCTGAGTGAAATAAAAGAATCTGTCTGTCTGTCTGTCTGTCTGTCTGTCTGTCTGTCTGTCTGTCTGTCTGTCTGTCTGTCTGTCTGTCTGTCTGTCTGTCTGTCTGTCTGTCTGTCTGTCTGTCTGTCTGTCTGTCTGTCTGTCTGTCGTCTGTCTGTCTGTCTGTCTGTCTGTCTGTCTGTCTGTCTGTCTGTCTGTCTGTCTGTCTGTCTGTCTGTCTGCTGTCTGTCTGTCTGTCTGTCTGTCTGTCTGTCTGTCTGTCTGTCTGTCTGTCTGTCTGTCTGTCTGTCTGTCTGTCTGTCTGTCTGTCTGTCTGTCTGTCTGTCTGTCTGTCTGTCTGTCTGTCTGTCTGTCTGTCTGTCTGTCTGTCTGTCTGTCTGTCTGTCTGCCTGCCTGTCTGTCTGTCTGTCTGTCAGCTATTACTGGTGGAGGAAGATCTCGCGTACCTCTTCGATCAGTATTTTAGGCATATGCGGAAATCGGATAGAACCACCTACATTTTGCAGTCCATCACGTGACATCTCCCACAAATTTCTGCTTAATGCTCACCTCAACTCCTCTCGGAACTCGTATTTCTTACCACACAGCCCATTTTTGGAGATTTGGAAATAGCCAGTCACAAATTGGCAAATCTGGGTTGTATGGTGGTATGCATTTCCCATTTCGGTGTAGCACATGTACCCCGGTTCGCTACATATGTACCGCAGTTGAGTTAAACACACTCCACACACTACCCCAATTTATTTGTCGCATACCCAATTTCGACAACAGTTTCCCATTTCTATTTTACATGTTTTGTAGGATCGGAACGAGCGGCTGTTTTACATGACAATAATGCGGAACGTTGAGCTAATGATGCCCATCATATATACACCTACCGTAGGCCAGGCGTGCCTCAAGTATGGTCTCGCCTCTAGAAAACCTAGGTACAGTATGCATTAGTGTTGTTAATCCGTCTGAAATTGCTTAGTGGATTATTCAGAGAATGTTTCCGACTAACTAGCGATTATTCCGATATTTGGCCATTAAAGGAAAATACATCTTGATATGCAATTAACCGCAAAGCTGATTAGTTCTCTGCATACGCATGGTAATGTCCACTCGTATTTCGTTTCGATAAGGGACATATACCAGTACAGTATATCAAACACGTGCCCACGTGCGGTGGTCGCCAGGTCGGACAGGTGGGTTTTCTCTGGGTACTCCGGTTTCCTCCCACACAAATGACCACAATTACGTTTTCATCCGCGCCAACGAGAGTGATTAAAATAAGCTAACAACAGCTTTCATGAGCAGACTCCAGGCATTAACTGGTACTTGGTGCACCAACCTCTGCATGACCAACGGTTAGCCGGTACTTGGTGCACCAACCTCCGCATGACCAGCGGTTAACCGGTACTTGGTGCACCAACCTCCGTATGACCAGCGGTTAACCGGTACTTGGTGCACCAACCTCCGTATGACCAGCGGTTAGCCGGTACTTGGTGCACCAACCTCCGCATGACCAGCGGTTAACCGGTACTCCGTATGACCAGCGGTTAACCGGTACTTGGTGCACCAACCTCCGCATGACCAGCGGTTAACCGGTACTCCGTATGACCAGCGGTTAACCGGTACTTGGTGCACCAACCTCCGCATGACCAGCGGTTAGCCGGTACTTGGTGCACCAACCTCCGTATGACCAGCGGTTAGCCGGTACTTGGTGCACCAACCTCCGTATGACCAGCGGTTAACCGGTACTTGGTGCACCAACCTCCGTATGACCAGCGGTTAGCCGGTACTTGGTGCACCAACCTCCGTATGACCAGTGGTTAATCGGTACTTGGTGCACCAACCTCCGCATGACCAGCGGTTAACCGGTACTTGGTGCACCAAGCTCCATGACAAGCGGTTAACCGGTACTTGGTGCACCAAACTCCATGACCAGCCGTTAACCGGTACTTGGTGCACCAAATGGCGTAGGACCAGTGGTTAATCGGTACTTGGTGCACCAACCTCCGATGACCAGCGGTTAACCGGTACTTGGTGCACCAAACAGCGTAGGACCAGTGGTTAACCGGTACTTGGTGCACCAACCTCCGTATGACCAGCGGTTAACCGGTACTTGGTGCACCAACCTCCGCATGACCACGGTAGCCGGTACTTGGTGCACCAACCTCCGCATGACCAGCGGTTAGCCGGTACTTGGTGCACCAACCTCCGTATGACCAGCGGTTAGCCGTACTTGGTGCACCAACCTCCGTATGACCAGCGGTTAGCCGGTACTTGGTGCACCAACCTCCGTATGACCAGCGGTTAACCGGTACTTGGTGCACCAACCTCCGCATGACCAGCGGTTAGCCGTACTTGGTGCACCAACCTCCGTATGACCAGCGGTTAACCGGTACTTGGTGCACCAACCTCCGTATGCCAGCGGTTAGCCGGTACTTGGTGCACCAACCTCCGTATGACCAGCGGTTAGCCGGTACTTGGTGCACCAACCTCCGTATGACCAGCGGTTAACCGGTACTTGGTGCACCAACCTCCGTATGGCCAGCGGTTAGCCGGTACTTGGTGCACCAACCTCCACATGACTGGCCCCGTTGTGGTGCTAAACGAACATATATGTGCATTGATGCTAGTGAATGTATATGGTTCCAAAATTTAAGTTGTTACTTCTGAAAATTAAATAAACCATATTCATTATTTTCTTCTACGTTTACATGTACTATTAGTTTAATTTAATAATATGTTATTGCATTATGGAAGTCGTGATAGCGCAGTGGATGCGTTCGCTTCAGGTGCGAAAGGTCCGGAGTTCGAGATCCACTGGAGCCGTTACGATTGTGCCCTTAGGCAAGGCATTTAAATTCCAAGTTGCCTCTTCTCTCTCCCTCGTGGCGATGGATTCCATCAGGAATGAGGTCTCGAGAGTGATTAATATAAGTTGAAATAACTTGTTTCGCAATCGAGCTAAAATAAATGTGTACAAACTGTGTATAAACTAAATTGCATTATGTACTGGAGGACATTGTCTCCAACTAGCCGTTCAGCAGAACTCGGCTGTATGATGGTGTTTAATTTCACTCCAGGAGCACACACAGTAACACTGTGAGCTTTCAATTTAGAAGAGATATACTAGTATATGATTTTGGTTTTAGAAGTATTGAGAATCATACGAGTGTCTAGACACCACTGTTGAACATTTATCAAAGCAGTAGATACAGAAGTAGTAAGAGTGTCCAGAGATTAATCGGATCGGATATAGTTGTATCGTCAGGGTGATTTCTAATGTGATTTGCACTTGTGGCCCAAACCATTTGCCTGTATTATGTATATTGAAGAGGCAATACAATGTGTTCAAAGCGACACTACATCAGTGAGAACGCAAATTTATACAGCATGTAATTTCCTATTATATGGTATACTTTTTTTCCAAATATTTGCCTCAAAAACTGAGTATTTCAACTAATAAATAAGCATCGTATATGCTGTTTGTTGACATAACAAAATAATATAAATATGGTCGATATGCATGCGTAATAATCCCGAATAACGAGATGGATTCAGATGTACCGTTATATCTCACATTTGTCCCTATGCATATTTATTTGTAGACTAATCTTAGTTAAATTTATTATCTATAAGCGACAGTATCAAGCGTTTAGTATTGACTACAATGACAAAGAAATGTTAAGTCAGGAGCGTGGAAGACCGGTATATGAAATCTTACATTCACTTTTGAAAGTTTGTAGACCACAAACACACTGTTTATTGATTCAATGTTAGTATTCAAATGTATTCGGAAAAATTGTAGTACTGTACGTTTAGGATAACTTGACAGTGACAGGGCCCACACTGGGCCAAACAAAGTTGGGGCCACTTATCTGTACGAGCGAAGGGGTGGGTGCGGGAGAGGTATCCCCTCCCTTTGGGTTTGATTGTATTTGCTATATTTATTTATAAATGGTGAGATTCTAGCTCGTTTTTTTTTCTGAAAAAAGTATTAATATAGAATGAAAGTATGCATACCTGTTAAGGCTTTTTTTTAAATATAGCCCTGTGACAGTGACTAATAATGGAAGCTAACACAGGATTATATTTCAAATGAACTTTATGCTCAAAAAGACATGCATACTATTCATTTTTGAAGACAATCCAATGAACTTTTACAACTTTTATTGTTTTCTTGTTCATTATAATAATTTCAAAATACAACATCAGAATTACATATTTTAGCACAATATTCAGTTTAAAATGCGTCTATTCTTCTTCTTGGCCCAAATTTCAAATGCCGATTTGAAGTTAAAGTTGTCTGGTCCGTCGATGGAAATTTTCATCAGGTTATTAAGGTTGTATTCACTAAGTCCATGTCTCAATGCCGTTTTAATAATATTCTGCCTACTAAAACCACGTTCACAATCAGCAGTTGACACTGGCAACACTAACAACCTTTCGGCCACCTCAGTTGAAGCAGGATAAGCTGCTCTATTCCTAATTGCCAAATTTGCAACATATGCAATGTCAGAAACAGATTTGTTGCCATTGTTATGGCTGGCACTGGCGAAACTTGCAAAGCTTGATAGCTCTATCCTAGACCCCTCAAACCCATTGGTATCCAGATAGTCTGACACTGTGTCCAGATCACCAGCTATATCACATTTACTGTGACGTACAATGGCTATACCTATCAGTACAGGTAATTCAGGTACATTTACAGTTATCGATATTACTAAATATTGAGTGATGTCATGGTCAAGTTATCCAAAACGTACTGTAGCAATGCATTTATACGTGAACAATTAGTATCGCTTTTTGCGATGTAATGTCGCTTTAAGCCAACATTAGTAATTGGCCCGCCACAGTGATAGTAATCATAAGAAGCGAAACTGAATTGGCGTAATTATATTCATGTATATCATAACTAGTTTAGTATAAATAATAAAGAATAGTTTGTTATATCGTAAATGCATGTAGATGCGCTATAACTAACGTAGGTGTCTTCCTTGTACATCTATTGGCGGTGTTTGTAATATTATTGTACTAATTGTATTTATGTTTCAGAGGACTGTATATAACTATCCACGACAAAGGTCATGTCTACGATATCCTGTGTAACTGGTCCGTCAACGATGTCAAGGTACACACCTGCATGTTATACATCACATACATCACATAACTGCATGTTATATATATATATATATATATCACATAACTGCATGCTATATATCACATAACTGCATGTTATACATCACATAACTGCATGTTATACATCACATAACTGCATATTATACATCACATATATCACATAACTGCATATTATATATCACATAACTGCATGTTATATATCACATAACTGCATGTTATATATCACAT
Source organism: Archivesica marissinica (assembly GCA_014843695.1). Classification (NCBI taxonomy): domain Eukaryota; kingdom Metazoa; phylum Mollusca; class Bivalvia; order Venerida; family Vesicomyidae; genus Archivesica; species Archivesica marissinica. The sequence continues at coordinate 47,846,999 of CM026387.1, forward strand.
AACTGCATGTTATACATCACATAACTGCATGTTATATATCACATAACTGCATATTATATATCACATAACTGCATATTATATATAACATATATCACATAACTGCATGTTATACATCACATATATCACATAACTGCATGTTATATATCACATAACTGCATATTATATATAACATATATCACATAACTGCATGTTATATATCACATATATCACATAACTGCATATTATATATCACATAACAGCATATTATATATAACATATATCACATAACTGCATGTTATATATCACATATATCACATAACTGCATATTATATATCACATAACTGCATATTATATATAACATATATCACATAACTGCATGTTATATATCACATATATCACATAACTGCATGCTATATATCACATAACTGCATATTATATATAACATATATCACATAACTGCATGTTATATATCACATATATCACATAACTGCATGCTATATATCACATAACTGCATATTATATATCACATAACTGCATATTATATATAACATATATCACATAACTGCATGTTATACATCACATATATCACATAACTGCATGTTATATATCACATAACTGCATATTATATATCACATAACAGCATATTATATATAACATATATCACATAACTGCATGTTATATATCACATATATCACATAACTGCATGCTATATATCACATAACTGAATGTTATATATCACATATATCACATAACTGCATGCTATATATCACATAACTGCATGCTATATATCACATAACTGCATGTTATATATCACATAACTGCATATTATATATCACATAACTGCATGTTATACATCACATAACTGCATATTATATATCACATAACTGCATGTTATATATCACATAACTGCATATTATATATCACATAACTGCATGTTATACATCACATAACTGCATGCTATATATCACATAACTGCATGTTATACATCACATAACTGCATGTTATACATCACATATATCACATAACTGCATGTTATACATCACATATATCACATAACTGCATGTTATATATCACATAACTGTATGTTATACATCACATAACTGCATGTTATACATCATATATATCACATAACTGCATATTATATATCACATAACTGCATGTTATACATCACATACATCACATAACTGCATATTATATATCACATAACTGCATGTTATATATCACATAACTGCATGCTATATATCACATAGCTGCATGTTATACATCACATAACTGCATGTTATACATCACATAACTGTATGTTATACATCACATAACTGCATGTTATATATCACATAACTGCATGTTATACATCACATAACTGTATGTTATTCATCACATAACTGCATGTTATACATCACATATATCACATAACTGCATATTATATATCACATAACTGCATATTACATAACTGCATATTATATATCACATATATCACATAACTGCATGTTATATATCACATAACTGCATGTTATACATCACATATATCACATAACTGCATGTTATATATCACATAACTGCATGTTATACATCACATAACTGCATATTATATATCACATATATCACATAACTGCGTATTATATATCACATATATCACATAACTGCATGTTATATATCACATAACTGCGTATTATATATCACATATATCACATAACTGCATGTTATACATCACATAACTGCATGTTATACATCACATATATCACATAACTGCATATTATATATCACATAACTGCATGTTATACATCACATATAGCACATAACTGCATATTATATATCACATATATCACATAACTGCATGTTATACATCACATAACTGCATGTTATATATCACATATATCACATAACTGCATATTATATATCACATAACTGCATGTTATACATCACATATATCACATAACTGCATGTTATACATCACATATATCACATAACTGCATATTATATATCACATAACTGCATATTATATATCACATATATCACATAACTGCATATTATATATCACATATATCACATAACTGCAAGTTATATATCACATAACTGCATGTTATACATAGCTGCATATTATATATCACATAACTGCATATTATATATCACATAACTGCATGTTATACATCACATAACTGTAAGTTATACATCACATAACTGCATGTTATACATCACATACATCACATAACTGCATGTTATACATTACATACATCACATAACTGCATATTAAATATCACATAACTGCATGTTATATATCACATAACTGCATGCTATATATCACATAACTGCATGTTATATATCACATAACTGCATATTATATATCACATAACTGCATGCTATATATCACATAACTGCATGTTATATATCACATAACTGCATGTTATACATCACATAACTGCATGTTATATATCACATATATCACCTAACTGCATGTTATATATCACATAACTGCATGTTATACATCACATATATCATATAACTGCATGTTATATATCACATAACTGCATATTATATATCACATAACTGCATGCTATATATCACATAACTGCATGTTATATATCACGTAACTGCATATTATATATCACATAACTGCATGCTATATATCACATAACTGCATGTTATATATCACATAACTGCATGTTATACATCACATAACTGCATGTTATATATCACATAACTGCATATTATATATCACATAACTGCATGCTATATATCACATAACTGCCTGTTATATATCACATATATCACATAACTGCATGTTATATATCACATAACTGCATGTTATACATCACATATATCACATAACTGCATGTTATATATCACATAACTGCATATTATATATCACATAACTGCATGTTATATATCACATAACTGCATGTTATACATCACATAACTGCATATTATATATCACAAAACTGCATGTTATACATCACATAACTGCATGCTATATATCACATAACTACATATTATATATCACATAACTGCATATTATATATCACATAACTGCATGTTATACATCACATATATCACATAACTGCCTGTTATATATCACATATATCACATAACTGCATGCTATATATCACATAACTGCATGTTATACATCACATATATCACATAACTGCATGTTATACATCACATATATCACATAACTGCATATTATATATCACATAACTGCATATTATACATCACATACCTGCATGTTATATATCACATAACTGCATATTATATATCACATAACTGCATATTATATATCACATAACTGCCTGTTATATATCACATATATCACATAACTGCATGTTATATATCACATAACTGCATGTTATACATCACATATATGACATAACTGCATATCATATATCACATAACTGCATATTATATATCACATAACTGCATATTATATATCACATAACTGCATGCTATATATCACATATATCACATAACTGCTTGTTATACATCACATAACTGCATGTTATATATCACATAACTGCATGTTATATATCACATAACTGCATGTTATACATAACTGCATGTTATATATCACATAACTGCATATTATATATCACATAACTACATGTTATACATCACATAACTGCATGTTATACATCGCATAACTGCATGTTATATATCACCTAACTGCATGTTATATATCACATAACTGCATATTATATATCACATAACTGCATGTTATACATCACATAACTGCATGTTATATATCACATAACTGCATGTTATATATCACATAACTGCATGCTATATATCACATAACTGCATGTTATACATCACATAACTGCATGTTATACATCACATATATCACATAACTGCATGTTATATATCACATAACTGCATGTTATATATCACATAACTGCCTATTATATATGACATAACTGCATATTATATATCACATAACTGCCTGTTATATATCACATATATCACATAACTGCATGTTATATATCACATAACTGCATATTATATATCACATAACTGCATGTTATATATCACATAACTGCATGTTATATATCACATAACTGCATGTTATACATCACATATATCACATAACTGCATATTATATATCACATAACTGCATGTTATATATCACATAACTGCATATTATATATCACATAACTGCATGTTATATATCAAATAACTGCATGTTATATATCACATAACTGCATGTTATACATCACATATATCACATAACTGCATGTTATATATCACATAACTGCATGTTATATATCACATAACTGCATATTATATATGACATAACTGCATATTATATATCACATAACTGCCTGTTATATATCACATATATCACATAACTGCATGTTATATATCACATAACTGCATATTATATATCACATAACTGCATGTTATACATCACATATATCACATAACTGCATGTTATATATCACATAACTGCATGTTATATATCACATAACTGCATGTTATACATCACATATATCACATAACTGCATAATATATATCACATAACTGCATGTTATATATCACATAACTGCATATTATATATCACATAACTGCATGTTATATATCAAATAACTGCATGTTTATATATCACATAACTGCATGTTATATATCACATAACTGCATGTTATATATCACATAACTGCATATTATATATCACATAACTGCATGTTATATATCAAATAACTGCATGTTATATATCACATAACTGCATGTTATACATAACTGCATATTATATATCACATAACTGCATATTATATATCACATAACTGCATGCTATATATCACATAACTGCATGTTATATATCACATAACTGCATGTTATATATCACATAACTGCATGTTATATATCACATAACTGCATGTTATATATCACATAACTGCATGTTATATATCACATAACTGCATATTATATATCACATAACTGCATATTATATATCACATAACTGCATGCTATATATCACATAACTATTATATATCACATATCTGCATATTATATATCACATAACTGCCTGTTATATATCACATAACTGCATATTATATATCACATATATCACATAACTGCATGTTATATATCACATAACTGCATATTATATATCACATATATCACATAACTGCATGTTATACATCACATAACTGCATGTTATATATCACATAACTGCATGTTATACATAACATAACTGCATATTATATATCACATAACTGCATGATATACATCACATAACTGCATGCTATATATCACATAACTACATATTATATATCACATAACTGCATGTTATACATAACATAGCTGCATATTATATATCACATAACTGCATGATATACATCACATAACTGCATGCTATACATCACATAACTGCATATTATATATCACATATATCACATAACTGCGTATTATATATCACATATATCACATAACTGCATGTTATATATCACATAACTGCGTATTATATATCACATATATCACATAACTGCATGTTATACATCACATAACTGCATGTTATACATCACATATATCACATAACTGCATATTATATATCACATAACTGCATGTTATACATCACATATAGCACATAACTGCATATTATATATCACATATATCACATAACTGCATGTTATACATCACATAACTGCATGTTATATATCACATATATCACATAACTGCATATTATATATCACATAACTGCATGTTATACATCACATATATCACATAACTGCATGTTATACATCACATATATCACATAACTGCATATTATATATCACATAACTGCATATTATATATCACATATATCACATAGCTGCATATTATATATCACATATATCACATAACTGCAAGTTATATATCACATAACTGCATGTTATACATAGCTGCATATTATATATCACATAACTGCATATTATATATCACATAACTGCATGTTATACATCACATAACTGTATGTTATACATCACATAACTGCATGTTATACATCACATACATCACATAACTGCATATTAAATATCACATAACTGCATGTTATATATCACATAACTGCATGCTATATATCACATAACTGCATGTTATATATCACATAACTGCATATTATATATCACATAACTGCATGTTATATATCACATAACTGCATGTTATACATCACATAACTGCATATTATATATCACAAAACTGCATGTTATACATCACATAACTGCATGCTATATATCACATAACTACATATTATATATCACATAACTGCATATTATATATCACATAACTGCATGCTATACATCACATATATCACATAACTGCCTGTTATATATCACATATATCACATAACTGCATGCTATATATCACATAACTGCATGTTATACATCACATATATCACATAACTGCATATTATATATCACATAACTGCATGTTATACATCACATATATCACATAACTGCATGTTATACATCACATATATCACATAACTGCATATTATATATCACAAAACTGCATATTATACATCACATAACTGCATGTTATATATCACATAACTGCATATTATATATCACATAACTGCATATTATATATCACATAACTGCCTGTTATATATCACATATATCACATAACTGCATATTATATATCACATAACTGCATGTTATACATCACATATATGACATAACTGCATATCATATATCACATAACTGCATATTATATATCACATAACTGCATATTATATATCACATAACTGCATGCTATATATCACATATATCACATAACTGCTTGTTATACATCACATAACTGCATGTTATATATCACATAACTGCATGTTATATATCACATAACTGCATGTTATACATAACTGCATGTTATATATCACATAACTGCATATTATATATCACATAACTACATGTTATACATCACATAACTGCATGTTATACATCGCATAACTGCATGTTATATATCACCTAACTGCATGTTATATATCACATAACTGCATATTATATATCACATAACTGCATGTTATACATCACATAACTGCATGTTATATATCACATAACTGCATGTTATATATCACATAACTGCATGCTATATATCACATAACTGCATGTTATACATCACATAACTGCATGTTATACATCACATATATCACATAACTGCATGTTATATATCACATAACTGCATGTTATATATCACATAACTGCCTATTATATATGACATAACTGCATAGTATATATCACATAACTGCCTGTTATATATCACATATATCACATAACTGCATGTTATATATCACATAACTGCATATTATATATCACATAACTGCATGTTATATATCACATAACTGCATGTTATATATCACATAACTGCATGTTATACATCACATATATCACATAACTGCATATTATATATCACATAACTGCATGTTATATATCACATAACTGCATATTATATATCACATAACTGCATGTTATATATCAAATAACTGCATGTTATATATCACATAACTGCATGTTATACATCACATATATCACATAACTGCATGTTATATATCACATAACTGCATGTTATATATCACATAACTGCATATTATATATGACATAACTGCATATTATATATCACATAACTGCATGTTATATATGACATAACTGCATATTATATATGACATAACTGCATATTATATATCACATAACTGCCTGTTATATATCACATATATCACATAACTGCATGTTATATATCACATAACTACATATTATATATCACATAACTGCATGTTATACATCACATATATCACATAACTGCATATTATATATCACATAACTGCATGTTATATATCACATAACTGCATATTATATATCACATAACTGCATATTATATATCACATATATCACATAGCTGCATATTATATATCACATATATCACATAACTGCAAGTTATATATCACATAACTGCATGTTATACATAGCTGCATATTATATATCACATAACTGCATATTATATATCACATAACTGCATGTTATACATCACATAACTGTATGTTATACATCACATAACTGCATGTTATACATCACATACATCACATAACTGCATATTAAATATCACATAACTGCATGTTATACATCACATAACTGCATGTTATACATTACATACATCACATAACTGCATATTAAATATCACATAACTGCATGTTATATATCACATAACTGCATGCTATATATCACATAACTGCATGTTATATATCACATAACTGCATATTATATATCACATAACTGCATGCTATATATCACATAACTGCATGTTATACATCACATATATCACATAACTGCATGTTATATATCACATAACTGCATATTATATATCACATAACTGCATGTTATATATCACATAACTGCATGTTATACATCACATAACTGCATATTATATATCACAAAACTGCATGTTATACATCACATAACTGCATGCTATATATCACATAACTACATATTATATATCACATAACTGCATATTATATATCACATAACTGCATGTTATACATCACATATATCACATAACTGCCTGTTATATATCACATATATCACATAACTGCATGCTATATATCACATAACTGCATGTTATACATCACATATATCACATAACTGCATATTATATATCACATAACTGCATGTTATACATCACATATATCACATAACTGCATGTTATACATCACATATATCACATAACTGCATATTATATATCACATAACTGCATATTATACATCACATAACAGCATGTTATATATCACATAACTGCATATTATATATCACATAACTGCATATTATATATCACATAACTGCCTGTTATATATCACATATATCACATAACTGCATGTTATATATCACATAACTGCATGTTATACATCACATATATGACATAACTGCATATCATATATCACATAACTGCATATTATATATCACATAACTGCATATTATATATCACATAACTGCATGCTATATATCACATATATCACATAACTGCTTGTTATACATCCCATAACTGCATATTATATATCACATAACTGCATATTATATATCACATAACTGCATGCTATATATCACATATATCACATAACTGCTTGTTATACATCACATAACTGCATGTTATATATCACATAACTGCATGTTATATATCACATAACTGCATGTTATACATAACTGCATGTTATATATCACATAACTGCATATTATATATCACATAACTACATGTTATACATCACATAACTGCATGTTATACATCGCATAACTGCATGTTATATATCACCTAACTGCATGTTATATATCACATAACTGCATATTATATATCACATAACTGCATGTTATACATCACATAACTGCATGTTATATATCACATAACTGCATGTTATATATCACATAACTGCATGCTATATATCACATAACTGCATGTTATACATCACATAACTGCATGTTATACATCACATATATCACATAACTGCATGTTATATATCACATAACTGCATGTTATATATCACATAACTGCCTATTATATATGACATAACTGCATAGTATATATCACATAACTGCCTGTTATATATCACATATATCACATAACTGCATGTTATATATCACATAACTGCATATTATATATCACATAACTGCATGTTATATATCACATAACTGCATGTTATATATCACATAACTGCATGTTATACATCACATATATCACATAACTGCATATTATATATCACATAACTGCATGTTATATATCACATAACTGCATATTATATATCACATAACTGCATGTTATATATCAAATAACTGCATGTTATATATCACATAACTGCATGTTATACATCACATATATCACATAACTGCATGTTATATATCACATAACTGCATGTTATATATCACATAACTGCATATTATATATGACATAACTGCATATTATATATCACATAACTGCCTGTTATATATCACATATATCACATAACTGCATGTTATATATCACATAACTGCATATTATATATCACATAACTGCATGTTATACATCACATATATCACATAACTGCATATTATATATCACATAACTGCATGTTATATATCACATAACTGCATGTTATATATCACATAACTGCATGTTATACATCACATATATCACATAACTGCATAATATATATCACATAACTGCATGTTATATATCACATAACTGCATATTATATATCACATAACTGCATGTTATATATCAAATAACTGCATGTTATATATCACATAACTGCATGCTATATATCACATAACTGCATGTTATATATCACATAACTGCATGTTATATATCACATAACTGCATGTTATATATCACATAACTGCATATTATATATCACATAACTGCATGTTATATATCAAATAACTGCATGTTATATATCACATAACTGCATGTTATACATAACTGCATATTATATATCACATAACTGCATATTATATATCACATAACTGCATGCTATATATCACATAACTGCATGTTATATATCACATAACTGCATGTTATATATCACATAACTGCATGTTATATATCACATAACTGCATGTTATATATCACATAACTGCATGTTATATATCACATAACTGCATATTATATATCACATAACTGCATATTATATATCACATAACTGCATGTTATATATCACATAACTGCATATTATATATCACATATATCACATAACTGCATGTTATACATCACATAACTGCATGTTATATATCACATAACTGCATGATATACATCACATAACTGCATGCTATATATCACATAACTACATATTATATATCACATAACTGCATATTATATATCACATAACTGCATGTTATACATCACATATATCACATAACTGCATGTTATATATCACATAACTGCATGTTATACATCACATATATCACATAACTGCATGTTATACATCACATAACTGCATGTTATATATCACATAACTGCATATTATATATCACATAACTGCATGCTATATATCACATAGCTGCATGTTATACATCACATAACTGCATATTATATATCACATAACTGCATGTTATATATCACATAGCTGCATGTTATATATCACATAACTGCATGCTATATATCACATACATCACATAACTGCATATTATATATCACATAACTGCATGCTATATATCACATAGCTGCATATTATATATCACATATATCACATAACTGCATATTATATATCACATAACTACATGTTATACATCACATAACTGCATGTTATACATCGCATAACTGCATGTTATATATCACCTAACTGCATGTTATATATCACATAACTGCATATTATATATCACATAACTGCATGTTATATATCACATAACTGCATGTTATATATCACATAACTGCATATTATATATCACATAACTGCATGTTATACATCACATAACTGCATGTTATATATCACATAACTGCATGCTATATATCACATATATCACATAGCTGCATGTTATACATCGCATAACTGCATGTTATATATCACCTAACTGCATATTATATATCACATATATCACATAACTGCATGTTATATATCACATAACTGCATATTATATATCACATAACTGCATGTTATATATCACATAACTGCATGTTATATATCACATAACTACATATTATATATAACATATATCACATAACTGCATATTATATATCACATATATCACATAACTACATGTTATATATCACATAACTACATGTTATATATCACATAACTGCATGTTATATATCACATAACTGCATATTATATATCACATAACTGCATGTTATACATCACATATATCACATAACTGCATGTTATATATCACATAACTGCATGTTATATATCACATAACTGCATGTTATACATCACATAACTGCATATCATATATCACATAACTGCATGCTATATATCACATAACTGCATGTTATACATCACATAACTGCATGTTATACATCACATAACTGCATGTTATATATCACATAACTGCATATTATATATCACCTAACTGCATGTTATATATCACATAACTGCATGTTATACATCACATAACTGCATGTTATACATCACATAACTGCATAGTATATATCACATAACTGCATGCTATATATCACATAATTGCATGTTATACATCACATAACTGCATGTTATACATCACATAACTGCATATTATATATCACATATATCACATAACTGCATGTTATATATCACATAACTGCATATTATATATCACATAACTACATATTATATATCACATATATCACATAACTGCATGTTATATATCACATAACTGCATATTATATATCACATAACTGCATGTTATACATCACATATATCACATAACTGCATGTTATATATCACATAACTGCATGTTATACATCACATAACTGCATATTATATATCACATATATCACATAACTGCATGTTATATATCACATAACTACATATTATATATCACATATATCACATAACTGCATGTTATATATCACATAACTGCATATTATATATCACATAACTGTATGTTATATATCACATAACTGCATGTTATATATCACATAACTGCATATTATATATCACATAACTGCATGTTATATATCACATAACTGCATGTTATACATCACATAACTGCATGTTATACATCACATAACTGCATGTTATATATCACATAACTGCATATTATATATCACATAACTGCATGTTATATATCACATAACTGCATGTTATACATCACATAACTGCATGTTATACATCACATAACTGCATGTTATATATCACATAACTGCATATTATATATCA
>CM026387.1:47860746-48007455 GCA_014843695.1 Archivesica marissinica
CATCACATAACTGCATGTTATATATATATATATATATATCACATAACTGCATGCTATATATCACATAACTGCATGTTATACATCACATAACTGCATGTTATACATCACATAACTGCATATTATATATCACATATATCACATAACTGCATGCTATATATCACATAACTGCATGTTATATATCACATAACTGCATGTTATATATCACATAACTGCATGTTATATATCACATAACTGCATATTATATATCACATAACACATAACTGCATGCTATATATCACATAACTGCATGTTATATATCACATAACTGCATATTATATATCACATAACTGCATGTTATACATCACATAACTGTATGTTATACATCACATAACTGCATGTTATACATCATATATATCACATAACTGCATATTATATATCACATAACTGCATATTATATATCACATAACTGCATGCTATATATCACATAACTGCATGTTATATATCACATAACTGCATGTTATACATCACATAACTGCATGCTATACATCACATACATCACATAACTGCATATTATATATCACATAACTGCATGTTATATATCACATAACTGCATGTTATACATCACATACATCACATAACTGCATGTTATGCATCACATATATCACATAACTGCATGTTATACATCACATATATCACATAACTGCATATTATATATCACATAACTGCATGCTATATATCACATAACTGCATATTATATATCACCTAACTGCATGTTATACATCACATAACTGCATGTTATACATCACATATATCACATAACTGCATATTATATATCACATAACTGCATGTTATATATCACATAACTGCATGTTATATATCACATAACTGCATGTTATACATCACATAACTGCATGTTATACATCACATATATCACATAACTGCATATTATATATCACATAACTGCATATTATATATCACATAACTGCATGCTATATATCACATAACTGCATATTATATATCACCTAACTGCATGTTATATATCACATAACTGCATATTATACATCACATAACTGCATGTTATATATCACATAACTGCATGTTATATATCACATATATCACATAACTGCATGTTATATATCACATAACTGCATGTTATATATCACATAACTGCATGTTATACATCACATATATCACATAACTGCATATTATATATCACATAACTGCATGTTATATATCACATAACTGCATATTATATATCACATAACTGCATATTATATATCACATAACTGCATGTTATACATCACATAACTGCATGTTATATATCACATAACTGCATGTTATACATCACATAACTGCATGTTATACATCACATATATCACATAACTGCATGTTATATATCACATAACTGCATGTTATATATCACATAACTGCATGTTATACATCACATATATCACATAACTGCATATTATATATCACATAACTGCATGTTATATATCACATAACTGCATATTATATATCACATAACTGCATATTATATATCACATAACTGCATGTTATACATCACATAACTGCATGTTATATATCACATAACTGCATGTTATACATCACATAACTGCATGTTATACATCACATATATCACATAACTGCATGTTATATATCACATAACTGCATGTTATATATCACATAACTGCATGTTATACATCACATATATCACATAACTGCATATTATATATCACATAACTGCATGTTATATATCACATAACTGCATATTATATATCACATAACTGCATGTTATATATCACATAACTGCATGTTATACATCATATATATCACATAACTGCATATTATATATCACATAACTGCATATTATATATCACATAACTGCATGCTATATATCACATAACTACATATTATATATCACATAACTGCATATTATATATCACATAACTGCATGCTATATATCACATAACTACATATTATATATCACATATATCACATAACTGCATATTATATATCACATAACTGCATGTTATATATCACATAACTACATATTATATATCACATATATCACATAACTGCATGTTATACATCACATAACTTCATATTATATATCACATAACTGCATGTTATACATCACATAACTGCATGCTATATATCACATAACTACATATTATATATCACATAACTGCATATTATATATCACATAACTGCATGTTATACATCACATATATCACATAACTGCCTGTTATATATCACATATATCACATAACTGCATGCTATATATCACATAACTGCATGTTATACATCACATATATCACATAACTGCATATTATATATCACATAACTGCATGTTATACATCACATATATCACATAACTGCATGTTATACATCACATATATCACATAACTGCATATTATATATCACATAACTGCATATTATACATCACATATATCACATAACTGCATGTTATACATCACATATATCACATAACTGCATGTTATATATCACATAACTGCATATTATATATCACATAACTGCATATTATATATCACATAACTGCCTGTTATGTATCACATATATCACATAACTGCATGTTATATATCACATAACTGCATGTTATACATCACATATATCACATAACTGCATATTATATATCACATAACTGCATATTATATATCATATATATCACATAACTGCATATTATATATCACATAACTGCATATTATATATCACATAACTGCATGCTATATATCACATAACTACATATTATATATCACATAACTGCATATTATATATCACATAACTGCATGCTATATATCACATAACTACATATTATATATCACATATATCACATAACTGCATATTATATATCACATAACTGCATGTTATATATCACATAACTACATATTATATATCACATATATCACATAACTGCATGTTATACATCACATAACTTCATATTATATATCACATAACTGCATGTTATACATCACATAACTGCATGCTATATATCACATAACTACATATTATATATCACATAACTGCATATTATATATCACATAACTGCATGTTATACATCACATATATCACATAACTGCCTGTTATATATCACATATATCACATAACTGCCTGTTATATATCACATATATCACATAACTGCATGTTATACATCACATATATCACATAACTGCATATTATATATCACATAACTGCATGTTATACATCACATATATCACATAACTGCATATTATATATCACATAACTGCATATTATACATCACATATATCACATAACTGCATGTTATACATCACAATATCACATAACTGCATGTTATAATCACATAACTGCATATTATATATCACATAACTGCATATTATATATCACATAACTGCATGTTATGTATCACATATATCACATAACTGCATGTTATATATCACATAACTGCATGTTATACATCACATATATCACATAACTGCATATTATATATCACATAACTGCATATTATATATCACATAACTGCATATTATATATCACATAACTGCATGCTATATATCACATATATCACATAACTGCCTGTTATATATCACATATATCACATAACTGCATGTTATACATCACATATATCACATAACTGCATATTATATATCACATAACTGCATGTTATACATCACATATATCACATAACTGCATGTTATACATCACATATATCACATAACTGCATATTATATATCACATAACTGCATATTATACATCACATATATCACATAACTGCATGTTATGCATCACATATATCACATAACTGCATGTTATATATCACATAACTGCATATTATATATCACATAACTGCATATTATATATCGCGTAACTGCCTGTTATGTATCACATATATCACATAACTGCATGTTATATATCACATAACTGCATGTTATACATCACATATATCACATAACTGCATATTATATATCACATAACTGCATATTATATATCACATAACTGCATATTATATATCACATAACTGCATGTTATACATCACATAACTGCATGTTATATATCACATAACTGCATGTTATACATCACATAACTACATGTTATACATCACATAACTGCATGCTATATATCACATAACTGCATGTTATACATCACATAACTGCATGTTATACATCACATAACTGCATGTTATATATCACATAACTGCATGTTATACATCACATAACTGCATGTTATACATCACATAACTACATGTTATACATCACATAACTGCATGTTATATATCACATAACTGCATGTTATACATCACATAACTGCATGTTATACATCACATAACTGCATGCTATATATCACATAACTGCATGTTATACATCACATAACTGCATGTTATATATCACATAACTGCATGTTATATATCACATAACTGCATGTTATATATCAAATAACTGCATGTTATACATCACATAACTGCATGTTATACATCACATAACTGCATGTTATATATCACATAACTGCATGTTATACATCACATAACTGCATGTTATATATCACATAACTGCATATTATATATCACATAACTGCATGTTATATATCACATAACTGCATGTTATACATCACATAACTGCATGTTATACATCACATAACTGCATATTATATATCACATATATCACATAACTGCATGTTATATATCACATAACTGCATGTTATATATCACATAACTGCATGTTATACATCACATAACTGCATGTTATACATCACATAACTGCATATTATATATCACATATATCACATAACTGCATGTTATATATCACATAACTGCATGTTATACATCACATAACTGCATATTATATATCACATATATCACATAACTGCATGTTATATATCACATAACTGCATATTATATATCACATAACTGCATGTTATACATCACATAACTGCATGTTATATATCACATAACTACATATTATATATCACATAACTGCATGTTATACATCACATAACTGCATATTATATATCACATAACTGCATGTTATATATCACATAACTGCATATTATATATCACATAACTGCATGTTATATATCACATAACTGCATGTTATATATCACATAACTGCATGTTATACATCACATAACTGCATGTTATATATCACATAACTGCATGTTATACATCACATAACTGCATGTTATATATCACATAACTGCATATTATATATCATATCGTTACGAGCCGTCTCATCTAGATATACACTGCATGGATGGATTGTTTTCTCTCTTCTGCAACACACGAAAACCCGTCACATGACAAGTAAATAACACTTAGTACCAGTCCAAGAAACGAGAACATTTGCTTGCACATAAATCAACGATCTATATCATTCTGGACCGCTCGCCCACATAAGTTCGCCGTAGGCGAGGGTAAATAAACCCAATCATCATCACCCCTAATTCTGTGATTTCATTGATTGAAATAGAATGACTTATTCGGCCACCAATAGGTTTGCATGTGAATGACATGGACATGGGGTCACTAGTGATAAGATTATCATAAGCACCACTATCAGTAACACGTACGTTACACTTTGGTAAAAGTTCAGACCATACAATTCCAGCGGAAAGGGTCTATATCTTGAAAACCTTAGCAGAATGCAGTCGTAATATTCGTATTTGTCTACATGGATATATATGAGGCATAGCTTCGCAAACAGCAGCATTTATTAATATGCAGACTGGCGGGTTGGTGGAAGGCGGGTGGGCGATTAGACAGGCGGGCTTGCGGTGCGGATGTATTGGTTGGAAGGCGGGTGGGCGATTAGACAGGCGGGCTGGTGGGTGTATGGGTTGGAAGACAGGCGGGCGATCAGACAGGCAGGCTGGCGGGCGTATTGGATGGACGGCACGTGGGCGATCAGACAGGCGGGCTGGCGGGCGTATAGGTTGGAAGGCGGGTGGGCGATTAGACAGGCGGGCTGGCGCGCGTATTGGTTGGAAGGCGGGTTGGCGATCAGACAGGCGGGCTGGCAGGCGTATTGGTTGGAAGGCGGGTGGGCGATTAGATAGGCGGGCTGGCGGGCGTATTGGTTGGAAGGCGGGTGGGCGATCAGACAGGCGGGCTGGCGGGCGTATTGGTTGGAAGGCGGGTGGGCGATTAGACAGGCAGTCAAGCAGTGTATTTATGTTTCACTTTTATATAAATTTAAAAATATTAAACATACAAAATGCATAAAACCAATCAAAATGACGTGTGAGAGACAGCTGTTATTATCACATATAATATAGCTATACATTGACTTTCAAATCATGAATAACAAATGATACCCTAATTGATATATCAAATAAAATGTAAAATGTTAAATACACAACAAATCAGTTGACAATACATATGACCATAAATCAACGAAACCAATAAAGGCCTTCATATTGCTATGTACAGTCTACATCCGCTATGTCAAAATTCGGTTATGTCGAATTATCCAGTTATCTCGAAATCGGAACAAATTCCCGTTTCAGACACTATCATTTTACATATAACTAGCTCTGTTTGTATCGAATTTCATTAAGTCAAACTTCGGTTATGTCGAAGTATTTTGTTCGGTCCGACGGAATTCGACATAACGGATGTAGACTGTTAGCCCGGGAACAGGCGTCGATATATGTTGCCTGGACAGTAAAATAAATATATGTTAACACCAAGACTATTAATTGGGCCGTATAGAGTTTCTGATCATGTCATTTTGCCAGAAGTTAAACAGTGAAAAATCGACAGACTGGAACCCAGGCTAGTAGACTGTATAGATACAAAAAAGCTAACTGTACAGACGTTTCTGTGTGTGGTTGATAAAGCTAACTGTACAGACGTTTCTGTATGTGGTTGGTTTAAAGCTATTGCTATAATATTGTAGGTTATAGTTGTCACAGACGGGGAGAGGATTCTTGGACTTGGAGACCTTGGTGCTTATGGGATGGGCATTCCTATCGGGAAGCTGTCCTTGTACACTGCTCTGGCCGGAGTACAACCGCACCAATGTCTACCCGTGGTAATTGATGTAGGAACAGATAATGAGGTAAGTGCCTATGGTGTTGTATCTGTCAGGCAACTGAACACGTAGGTATAAATATAAAGCCATAGCCTGCTACTTGATTCTACATAACACGTAACTGATGGGCCATTCTTAGTAAATATAAAGCCATACCCTGCTACACTATGTTACATAACACGTGACTGATGGACCATTCTTAGTAAATATAAAGCCATAGCCTGCTACACTATGTTACATAACACGTGACTGATGGACCATTCTTAGTAAATATAAAGCCATAGCCTGTTACTCTATACTACATAACACGTGACTGATGAACCATTCTTAGTAAATATAAAGCCATAGCCTGTTACTCTATACTGCATAACACGTGACTGATGGACCATTTTTAGTAAATATAAAGCCATAGCCTGTGTTACTCTATGTTACATAACACGTGACTGATGAACCATTCTTAGTAAATATAGAATCATAGCCTGCTACTCGGATCTACATAACACGTAACTGATGGGCCATTCTTAGTAGATATAGAATCATAGCCTGCTACTCGGATCTACATAACACGTAACTGATGGGCCATTCTTAGTAAATATAAAGCCATAGCATGTTACTCTATGCTATATAACACGTAACTGATGGGCCATTCTTAGTAAATATAAAACCATAGCATGTTACTCTATGCTACATAACACGTGACTGATGGACCATTCTTAGTAAATATAAAGCCATAGCCTGTGTTACTCTATGCTACATAACACGTGACTGATGGGCCATTCTTAGTAAATATAAAGCAATAGCCTGTGTTACTCTATACTACATAACACGTAACTGATGGACCATTCTTAGTAAATGTTGAGTTGCATGTGTGGTCTTGTATCTATAAACAGTCACTTTCAGTCGTTGTGATTATAAGTATGTTCCATTTAGGTCAAACCCCTTGTGGGGGACCTATACATGTTATTATTCGCAGTCTTAGTCGACCTAAACGGTTAAACAGTACTAAGAATTGTGTGTGGGGTGCCATGACCGAGTATCAATCTCAGGATTCATCGATTCGCAATCCGATGCTCCTACCACTGGACCACGGACGCCCCACTTAGTATGGGTAATCCTTAACTAATCTAGTCTAACATCTTGGACATGTGAAGATCGACGTTGAACAGCCATAATTATGCTATCGTACGTTAACCTTTCTAGATACGGACAAGTGTTAGTATTATAAATGTATTGATGCAGAATCGAGTGTAACTAGAACAGAATAGCAATGCACACTACAATAAATAATACTCAAAATTAAAGAATCGCCTCCCAATATGGTCTGGAATACACTGCAATGGGTTCCATTATAATAGACTCGCGAGTAAAAGATATAGAGGATATTTGTGTTTATTAGTGTAAGATACGTTTCAGTGATCGCAAGATGAAATCAAATCCTATCTTACACTAATAAACACAAATAATCGTTTTCATTTATGATTTCCAATGATTTTGGCTAATATAATATTTGTTATCAAATTTAATTCATTTTAACTGACCCTGTCGGGAGCCTCATTTCACTACAATACACAACCACTTATGTGTGAACGTCTGTAATAAGAAATAGTTTAATATAATTTTCAAGTTAGTTTTAACAATTCATGATTGTTAGAAAATAGCTAAAATACAAAAGTACATCGAACCGCGGAGGAATACGAAACTAAATCGGTGTCAGAGATAATGCCATCTTCCACTGTTTGAAAACAGTGAAAACTAGCATTTTCTTTCACCGAGAAAACTCAATCATTCACTGGAAAGCATAAAAAAATAGATCAAGTGCAAAACTAAAAGTTGTTGTATTCGTCCTATGTGCAATTCGCACCACAGGTCTTGCTAGTTGGCGCATCAGAATACACGATTGCTCAGGTGTGATTCTCTTTTGTATATTACGAAAAATGTTCCAAGAAAATACGCTACTATATACACACGTATGCACGTCTTAGTTGTATTAGATCCGATATTTTATTATAAAATGATTTCGTAACCATTTCTATGTCTATTTTGTAAGGCTCTGATGACAGACCCACTGTATATGGGTCTAAAACAGCAACGTGAAAGAGGCCCTGACTACGACGCTCTCATTGACGAATTTATGAATGCTGTTTCAAAGAAGTAACTATATATATTTATCAATTAATTTTAATAACGTAAATTTCATTTAGCTTAATTGCGATACAAGTTCTTACATTAGTCTAATTAATGACTCTTAGGACATCATTTCTGATGAAATATAACACCAAGAGCGAGAGAGAACTGACACACTATGTCATTATAGGTTGTATATCGATCTCGTGTGTCCAGCACACCATGTCATTATAGGTTGTACATCGATCTCGTGTGTCTAACACACTATGTCATTATAGGTTGTATATCGATCTCGTGTGTCTAACACAGTATGTCATTATAGGTTGTACATCGATCTTGTGTGTCTAACACACTATGTCATTATAGGTTGTATATCGATCTCGTGTGTCTAACACACTATGTCATTATAGGTTGTGCATTGATCTCGTGTGTCCAACACAGTATGTCACTATAGGTTGTACATCGATCTCGTGTGTCTAACACACTATGTCATTATAGGTTGTACATCGATCTCGTGTGTCTAACACACTATGTCATTATAGGTTGTGCATTGATCTCGTGTGTCTAACACACTATGCCATATCGATCTCGTGTGTCTAACACACTATGCCATTATATGTTGTATATCGATCTCGTGTGTCTAACACACTATGATATATCGATCTCGTGTGTCTAACACACTATGTCATTATAGGTTGTGCATTGATCTCGTGTGTCTAACACACTATGCCATATCGACCTCGTGTGTCTAACACACTATGCCATTATAGGTTGTATTTCGATCTCGTGTGTCTAACACACTATGCCATTATAGGTTGTATATCGATCTCGTGTGTCTAACACACTATCATATATCGATCTCGTGTGTCTAACATACTATGCCATTATAGGTTGTATATCGATCTCGTGTGTCTAACACACTATGATATATCGATCTCGTGTGTCTAACACACTATGTCATACTAGGTTGTATATCAATCTCGTGTGTCTAACACACTATGATATATCGATCTCGTGTGTCTAACACACTATGCCATTATATGTTGTATTTCGATCTCGTGTGTCTAACACACTATGTCATTATAGGTTGTATATCGATCTCGTGTGTCTAACACACTATGACATATCGATCTCGTGTGTCTAACACACTATGCCATTATATGTTGTATTTCGATCTCGTGTGTCTAACACACTATGCCATATCGATCTCGTGTGTCTAACACACTATGTCATTATAGGTTGTATATCGATATCGTGTGTCTAACACACTATGCCATATCGATCTCGTGTGTCTAAAACACTATGTCATTATAGGTTGTATATCGATCTCGTGTGTCTAACACACTATGCCATATCGATCTCGTGTGTCTAACACACTATGCCATATCGATATCGTGTGTCTAACACACTATGCCATATCGATCTCGTGTGTCTAACACACTATGTCATTATAGGTTGTATATCGATCTCGTGTGTCTAACACACTATGCCATTTCGATCTCGTGTGTCTAACACACTATGCCATATTGATCTCGTGTGTCTAACACACTATGTTGTTTCAGATACGGAGGCAACTGCCTGGTTCAGTTTGAGGACTTTGGCAACCACAATGCATTTAGATTTTTAGAAAAATACAGGAGTTCATTCTGCACCTTCAACGATGATATACAAGGTTAGTTATTCAATCCAGGCCCGTAGCTTGGTGGTCATAGCGGTCGAACGACCCCCCCCCCCTAATTCCATGAAGTATAATAATATTGATGCAATCAACACCTGGGAATAGTCTATAAGAGACTTTCTCTGAGCTCTCCCTATATGGTGTAGCTTTCATATTACACATAATGTATGGTGTGTGAAAATGTTTGGAGATCAACACAAGTGGTAGTTTGGAGATATATGTCAATGTACAGATAATTTCTACATATATGTCCTACCATTCTAAGACATATTTTGACATATATGGTCTATATTAAAATCAAATAATGATGCCGTATTATGTGCTCCGTCATTGTCCAGAATGCAGGAAATGGCGTTACAGACCATCGTTATTTATCGTCGCTACCAGTTGCCCATATGAGCGACGCCTCCTGAAGAGATTAGTCATTTTAGATGTTTGGAGGATAGTGCCATGATACAGACAGAGACCCATTCCAGAGTCTCCTCTGGTTCTTTTACATGCACGGTGTACAGCCGTTTCATTGGTACAATGGGTATATTCGAAATGACGAAGAGTAATGCAATTATGATGTGTAGATTAGTTTATACTAATTTATTTTAGCTCGATTGCGAAACAAGTTCTTTCAACTTATATTGATCACTCTCGAGACCTCATTCATGATGGAATCCATCGCCATGAAGGAGAGAGAAGAGGTAATGTGGAATTTAAATGCCTTGCCTAGGGGCACAATCGTAACGGCTCCAGCGGGGCTCGAACTCCGGACCTTTCGCACCTGAAGCGAACGCGCATCCACTGGGCTATCACAACTTCCACATTTGTAGATTGACATGACTATTTAAATAGTAGTGTATCAACGATGATGATTAATTCCCCTCTGAAACCTGTACTTGAGACATCTGCGTTACACACATGGTTAAATAAACATAAACAATAGTCTTCGTGTGCCTTTTTCCAAAAAGACATATGAAAATGTACTTCCTTAGCAAATTGATCGAGGTGTTCAATTCAGTAAAATACCATTTTCAACGATATTAATGAGATTGTAATACAGATATCAACACATGCAGGTTATATACATATGGTGATCTCACATAAAGGAGTTCATTTGACGGAAGAACATTGTTTGGTATTGCAGGTACCGCAGCTGTTACAGTCGCAGGTCTTCTGTCTAGTCTTCAAATAACGGGAAAATCACTGCTCGACAATACCTTTCTCTTCTACGGGGCTGGTGAGGTATGTAATCTTCAAATATAGATAAGATAACTGCTCGACAATACCTTTCTCTTCTACGGGACTGGTGAGGTATGTAGTCTTCAAATATAGGTAAGATAACTGCTCGACAATACCTTTCTCTTCTTCGGGGCTTTGAGGTATGTATTCTTCACATAACAGTAAAATCGACAATACCTACGGGGCTTGTGAGGTATGCAGTATTCAAATAACGAGAGCACCACTGCTCGACAATACGTTCCTCTTGTACAGGGCTTGTGAGGTATGCAGTATTCAAATAAATGGAACACCACTGCTCGACAATACGTTCCTCTTGTACAGGGATTGTGAGGTATGCAGTATTCAAATAAATGGAACACCACTGCTCGACAATACGTTCCTCTTGTACGGGGCTTGTGAGGTATGCAGAATTAACAAACCCCTACAGGGTTGTGAGTATGCAGTATTCAAATAAATGGAACACCACTGCTCGACAATACGTTCCTCTTGTACAGGGATTGTGAGGTATGCAGTATTCAAATAAATGGAACACCACTGCTCGACAATACGTTCCTCTTGTACGGGGCTTGTGAGGTATGCAGTATTCAAATAAATGGAACACCACTGCTCGACAATACGTTCCTCTTGTACAGGGATTGTGGTGTATGCAGTATTCAAATAAATGGAACACCACTGCTCGACAATACGTTCCTCTTGTACGGGGCTTGTGATGTATGCAGTAATCAAATAAATGGAACATCACTGTACGTCAATTTATTCCTCTTCTACAGGACAGGTGACGTGTGTAGCGTGTCTTCAAATAACGACAATATCAGTATTGATTTAAATGGTGTACATGTATACAGAATTTAACCCTTTTTTTGGATACGCCCCAAGAAATATATTAGTCCTACTAGTGTTTAGAGAATATATCCAGATTCATAAAACGCTCCAGTTTCAGAAACAGCCATTGTATTGTGCATGACTTGTGTTATAGCACCGATACATGCTAATCTCGGATTATATCAACGACCACTAATATTATTAGAGACAAACTTGGGATCGAACCTGTGATCCCTGGATCCGTAGTCCAATGTGTTAACCACTGACCCATCAGTCATTAACCATTGTGATGTGTCTTAGATCACATTGACTATTCCATGTTCAGTGGAATGTTAACTAGTACAGCTGCTAGAGTCTTAGTTTCATCATACGATTACATTGAGAAACTATCATTTAACATTAATGTACATTATAACAAAATTGTATTGTTATTCAAACTGATGAGCTACTATCGAGATTGCATTGTTATTCAAACTGATGAGCTTCTATCGAGGTTGCATACAGGATTTATTTGAAATGGCTTCTATAAGATTACAAGTTCTTTTCGTTTCACCAGGCTTCTATAGGGATAGCAAAGCTTCTGACAATGGCCTTTAAACAGCAAGGGTTCACAGAGAAGGAGGCGTACAGTAGGATTTGGTTGGTAGACTCCAAAGGGCTCGTTGTAAATGATCGGGCTGCAGGAGGTATCACCGATCAAAAACTTCCCTTC
Source organism: Archivesica marissinica (assembly GCA_014843695.1). Classification (NCBI taxonomy): domain Eukaryota; kingdom Metazoa; phylum Mollusca; class Bivalvia; order Venerida; family Vesicomyidae; genus Archivesica; species Archivesica marissinica. The sequence continues at coordinate 47,874,314 of CM026387.1, forward strand.
GCACATAGTCATCCACCGGTGGAGAAGCTAGAAGATATTGTTAAGCAAATCAAACCAACAGCAATAATAGGTGAGGCACTAAATCTGACTATTGATATAATGAAAGTATGAAATGTTTTCTGAATTCCGTTTTAAAAATGCATGATATAATGAAAGTATCAAATGTTTTCTGAATTCCGTTTTAAAAATGCACGATAAAATGAAAGTACGAAATGTTTTCTGAATTCTGCTTTAAAAATGCACGATATAATGAAAGTACGACATGTTTTCTGAATTCTGCTTTAAAAATGCACGATATAATGAAAGTATCAAATGTTTTCTGAATTCCGTTTTAAAAATGCACGATAAAATGAAAGTACGAAATGTTTTCTGAATTCTGCTTTAAAAATGCACGATATAATGAAAGTATCAAATGTTTTCTGAATTCTGCTTTAAAAATGCACGATATAATGAAAGTACGAAATGTTTTCTGAATTCTGCTTTAAAAATGCACGATATAATGAAAGTACGAAATGTTTTCTGAATTCTGCTTTAAAAATGCACGATAGAATGAAAGTATCAAATGTTTTCTGAATTCTGCTTTAAAAATGCACGATATAATGAAAGTACGAAATGTTTTCTGAATTCTGCTTTAAAAATGCACGATAGAATGAAAGTATCAAATGTTTTCTGAATTCTGCTTTAAAAATGCACGATATAATGAAAGTACGAAATGTTTTCTGAATTCTGCTTTAAAAATGCACGATAGAATGAAAACACGATTATTATTATTATTATTGTTTTCTGAATTCTGCTTTAAAAAATCACAGGCACAAGACACACATGTTTTCCCTATGGTCATATAGTAAGTCTGTTACTAACATTACTTACTTTATGACCATAGGGCAAACAGAAAATAATTGTGTCTTGTGCATAGTAACAATACTTACTATATGATCATAGGGTAAAAAAATAGTTGTGTCTCGTGTCTGTCTAAAAAAGTAGTTAAATAAATATATTTATATGTACTACTTACTACCTATGTTTAATATTTTAACGTATTTCTACAATGCTATCAAGGGGCTGCTGCACAGCCTGGGACGTTTACTGAGACGGTTCTACGAGACATGGGGGACTTCAATGACCGTCCAATCATCTTTGCACTGAGTAATCCAACCAGTAAGGCGGAATGTACCGCGGAACAAGCATACAAGGCAACAAATGTAAGACTTAAATACTCGCGTATTGTTTGATTAAAAATGAAATCTCACCTATGGTGGTTCTATATACATGGTGATTCGTCATCGGTTGTAAAGTACAAGGTAGATCTAATAGGGTATATCTAGAACAATGACAGTATATAGTCTACATAACATGCTGTGAAATATATTAAACTGAAGTTGATAACAAATCTCCTCACGGCATGCACGTCGCAGCTGGGGTACATCATGCAGCCGAGGCATATCTCACAGCCAGGACACATCTCACAGCCGGGACACATCTCGCAGTCAGGGCACATCTCTCAACCAGGGCACATCTCGCAGCCGGTGTACATCTCACAGCCAGGTCATATCTCGCAGCCGGGGCACATCTCGCAGCGGGGCACATCTCACAGTCACGTCATATCTCGCAGCCGGGGCACATCTCGCAGTCAGGTCACATCTCGCAGCCGGGGCATATCTCGCAGCCGGGGCACATCTCACAGCCAGGTCACATCTCACAGCCAGGTCATATCTCGCAGCCGGGGCACATCTCGCAGCCGGGGCATATCTCGCAGCCGGGGCACATCTCACAGCCAGGTCATATCTCGCAGCCGGGGCATATCTCGCAGTCGGTGTACATCTCACAGCCAGGTCATATCACGCAGCCGGGGCACATCTCGCAGCCGGGGCATATCTCGCAGCCAGGGCATATCTCGCAGCCGGGGCACATCTCACAGCCAGGTCATATCTCGCATCCAGGCCATATCTCGCAGCGGGGCACATCTCGCAGCCATGGCATATCTCGCAGCCGGGATACATCTCACATCATCAGCTTGGGATTACGAGTTGGCATTGTCTACCTTACAGCAAGGAACAATGCTCCACCAACGCTATTCTTCAGAAATGGTGGAGGTATCAACAGGGTGCTAACTGGCTGATCCGTTCATGTTGCTGCGGGATGACAGGCGTTGAGGATTGAGGCACTAAAAAGGACAGAGAGACGTAATCAAATACAGAAATTAACCTCATTGGACTTATAGCTAACTATTGAAGTTAATCCATTAATCCACTTGCACTTCTACAACCTTGGACAATAATTATCTTAGAAAATAATCATCTTCGAACACATATTTATCTTGGAACATATTTATCGTCTTGGAAAATATCCATCTTGGAAAATAATCATTCTGGAACACAAACATTCTAGAACACAAACATTCTGGAACACAATCATTCTGGAACACAAACATTCTAGAACACAATCATTCTGGAACATAATCATTCTGGAACACAATCATTCTGGAACACAATCATTCTGGAACACAAACATTCTGGAACACAATCATTCTGGAACACAAACATTCTGGAACACAAACATTCTGGAACACAATCATTCTGGAACATAATCATTCTGGAACACAATCATTCTGGAACACAAATATTCTCGAACACAATCATTCTGGAACACAAACATTCTGGAACACAAACATTCTAGAACACAATCATTCTGGAACACAAACATTCTAGAACACAATCATTCTGGAACACAATCATTCTGGAACACAATCATTCTAGAACACAAACATTCTGGAACACAATCATTCTGGAACACAAACATTCTGGAACACAAACATTCTGGAACACAAACATTCTGGAACACAATCATTCTGGAACATAATCATTCTGGAACACAATCATTCTGGAACACAAACATTCTCGAACACAATCATTCTGGAACACAAACATTCTGGAACACAAACATTCTAGAACACAATCATTCTGGAACACAAACATTCTGGAACACAATCATTCGGAACACACTCATTCTGGAACACAATCATTCTGGAACACAAACATTCTGGAACACAAACATTCTGGAACACAAACATTCTGGAACACAATCATTCTCGAACACAATCATTCTGGAACACAAACATTCTGGAACACAAACATTCTGGAACACAATCATTCGGAACACACTCATTCTGGAACACAATCATTCTGGAACACAAACATTCTGGAACACAAACATTCTGGAACACAATCATTCTGGAACACAAACATTCTGGAACACAAACATTCTGGAACACAAACATTCTGGAACACAAACATTCTGGAACACAAACATTCTGGAACACAATCATTCTGGAACACAATCATTCTGGAACACAATCATTCTGGAACACAATCATTCTGGAACATAATCATTTAATCATTCTGGAACATAATCACCTAAGACCAATAACCAACTCACGATTCCCAACTCTACATCGAATAATCGACATTGCCGAGCACGTTATCCACGCCACATGCTCCACTGCAAACTACTGGCATTGTCTACTAGTATTAAGTAACAGTTACCTTCGCATTGATACGTTGTACCAACTACTGGAACATACTATTATTTTCAGGGCAAATGCGTTTTTGCCAGTGGAAGCCCCTTCGACCCTGTGACCATCGACGGCAAAAGGTTTCATCCCGGACAGGGCAACAATGCATATGTATTCCCGGCAGTAGGTCTTGCCACCATCGCTTGTGATATTAGAACAATTCCTGAATCTATTTTCTTGGAGACGGCAAAGGTAATGTGAAGAATATTTATTTAGAATACATTTATAAGTAGTTTCATGAATTTGAAAGCGGATTATCTCGCTAACGAGGTAATTAATACGAGTCAAATGACAAAATATAATGTGATGCATGGTGTGAACTACTTTTTGTCACATTTGCTATTAATTTACATCCGACCGCATAACGCATTTCATTGATGGTGATGTAAGCACATTTGTAATTCAGTGAATTTACAGATTGATAGGAGAGTGTGTTATAAATAGGATGTTTTATTCGTGTTCATTTGCTATTGAATCTAAAATTCATTTTTATCGTTTATAGAAGACTCTTGAAATAAATTCAATAACAAAGACCACTCATATAATATCCTATATATCAGTATATACATGTACAGTTTACATCCGTTATGAGGAATTCCATCGGACCGAACTAACTACTTCGACATAACCGAAGTTTGACTTAAGGAAAATCGATATAAACAGATCCAGTTATATAAAAAATGATAGTGTTTGAAACGGGACTTTGATCCGACTTCGATATAACCGGCGAATTCGACATAACCGAGTTTGACATAACGGATGTAGACTGTATATTATGTTGGTAGATCAATGTTTCTTCCAATGTGCAGTTTCTAATTTATTATGCAGGCACTGGCAAAAATGGTGACAAAGGAGGACCTTGCTGAAGGTCGAGTATATCCGCCATTATCTGACATCTATGAAGTCTCTACAAATATAGCTGTACACCTTGCAGAGTTTGCATATGAAGAGAAACTCGCCCACCACTTCCCAGAACCGAATGACAAAAGGAAGTTCATAGAATCTCACCAGTATAAGATAGACTATGATGAATACATTCCACCTATGTATGACTGGCCAGGTCATAGTACCAAGTTGTAGGAACAACTAACGGCTGCACACATGAACTACTAATGGTTAACACAGGAACAAATGGTCGCATACAGGAACAACTAACAGCGACACACAGGAACAACAAACGGTATCACACAGGAACAACTAACATCCACACACAGGAACAACTAACGTCTGCATAAATGAACAACTAATTGTTAACACAGGTACAATAAATGTCCGCACACAGGAACAACTAACGGTCACATACAGGAACAACTAATGGTCACACACAGGAACAACTAATGGTCACATACAGGAACAACTAATGGTCACACACAGGAACAACTAATGGTCACATACAGGAACAACTAAAGGTCACACACAGGAACAACTAACGGTCACATACAGGAACAACTAAAGGTCACACACAGGAACAACTAATGGTCACACACAGGAACAACTAACGGTCACACACAGGAACAACAAACGGTCACACACAGGAACAACAAACGGTCACACAAACAGGAACAACAAATGGTCACACACAGGAACAACAAGCGGTCACACACAGGAACAACAAACGGTCACACACAGGAACAACTAACGTCCACACACAGGAACAACAAACTGTCACACACAGGAACAACTAACATCCACACACAGGAACAACAAACGGTCACACACAGGAACATCAAACGTCCACACACAGGAACAACAAACGGTCACACACAGGAACAACTAACGTCCACACACAGGAACAACAAACTGTCACACACAGGAACAACTAACATCCACACACAGGAACAACTAACATCCACACACAGGAACAACAAACGTCCATACACAGGAACAACAAACGGACGCACACAGACTCTATTCCTTTGCTTCTGTTTACCTCTTCGAATATATGGAGACGATTATTTTTCAGACCACCACGCACTCACAATAATTAAATGCTCCCACCGTAGTTTGTTTCAGTTCCTACTGTCTCCTCAATTCACTAGAAAACTCAAAAGACATTGCAACCGTTTACCATTAGTTACTGAGCAGGAACTTATAGATATTGTATCGACATTGTTAATCAATATAGCTTCCGTACCGATGCAGTCAGTTAATGTTAAAACAAATGTATTAAACTACTGACATACTATTTATGATGTTAAGCTACTGGTATACTATTTAAAATCAGAAATCGCCGCAGACAACGGCCATGGATACTGCAGCATAAGGCTAGGCCGAGTGTCGAGTTGACTAGGGTACGGGTTGACAGTGTATATATGTATAATACATATCATATATATGTCAGAGTTGCATGTGGGTGTATATTTGCAGTCGGCTGCCTATGCCACTGACACTCCTTTTGGAAGTTGATAAGCAGAGTCGGAATCAGATTTCTCAAATTCATCTTTATCAGCACCCGCAATATCACCATCATTATCCGCAATAATATCACCGTCATCAGCACGACCAATGTCATCATCATCCTCACTAGGCTGTTTGTCCTCTGAAAAATAGATGACATGTCCAATCAACAATAGGTCAGAGTACGCAACATTATGCCTGTGAAAGTGTTCAAAATGGCCGAAATCCAAAATGGCCACCAAAAGCACATACATTGTACAAATGTTCATCCCGAGACAATACTTCATCAAGCAAAGACAAGCGGGTAATATTTTACGTATTTTGTATCGAATTACATGACTATAGTAGAAGTTTAATAAATCAATCATAAATATGTCAAAATGGCCGAAATTCAAGATGGCATCCAAAATGCTAAACAGTGTGTTAATTTTACTTACGGGATTAAAGCGACATTACATCGTATAAAGCCAAACAATGCATTTTCCCGTTTAAATACATCACTACTACAAATTCTTCCGAAATGAACACTAACATTGAATCAATAACAGTGTTGTTGCGGTCTACACACTTTCAAAAGCGAAAATCGGATTTCATATAACGGTCATCCACGCTCTTGAATTGATTGGAGTCAATACTAAAGGCGTGCTACTGTCGCTTAGAGTATATTCAACTAAGAATAATCTATATTAGATATCCATTGGCACAAATGTGATACATGTATATAACAGTAAATATATGTACCATAAATCGTGTTATTCAGGATACGCACGTTTTATTACGCCTGTATTTTGACCCTATTTACAGTACTTTGCTATGTCAATAAACATCATACGACGTTCGTTTATTAGTTGAAATGCTCAGTATTTGAGGCAGATATTTCGAAGACAATTACACCATATAATAACAAATTACATTCTATAGAAATTTGCGTTTTCACAGATGTAGTGTCGCTAGGTATAATGAATATCTGGAGTCACAAGTAGTATAGGGTGGCAAACGGAGGAGCAGGCGTGTATGTCCGACACCCAGATGGACACACGCAGTCAGTTGCTCTACCTACTGGAGTACACTGCAGCAACTATGGGGCAGAAGTACAGGCCCTTGAAACAGCAGCATCTCTAGTACACAACACTGTGGAGTGTGCCCAGGTTGTCTTCCTGACTGGTGCACTCTCAGTTCTGGATGCCCTGTCTAACAACAAAGAACCCCACCTGATGGAAGCCCTTCGAACAGTCAGCGTAACTAAAAGAACTGTCCTCCAGTGGGTACCTGCACACATAGGCATCCCTGGCAATTAAGCCGCTGACCATCTTGCCAAGCAAGGTTCTACCGAGAGGCAACCAGACAAAGATTTGACTTACAAGGAGAAATGCACCATAATCATGTTACACCGGGGTGTGTCCTTCCTTTTGTGTAACAAAACATATGGCTCTTCTGCCCATTAAGAGTCTAATATAATGACAAAAAAGGAAGTCGAAGAGGGTTCAGGATAGATCTGTCTTTATTTACATGTAGATCTATCGATATAGTGTCAATCTGGATCGGTACTGTACTGACAGTGGTATGGAGCTAATCAGGTGACAACACGTGTTGTTCTTCTTACAGAAGATAACCAGGTAAACAAACAGCTTACAACGGCTTACACCAGCTTACACATTCGGTTTATGGAACCATAATGCCTTTCATCCACATTTCGCCAATCTCCCAGTGCGTGTCAGCTACTGCATCAAACGTACTGGTATTCAGTTTAATAATTAACCCATTCTACATTTATTTAATAGAATTATTTGGAAGCCTTTTCGAAATACCTTTCTCTCGTGATCACGTGATTTTGCTACCCAAGTGAACCGACAAGTAAAATAAAGAACGAAAAGAAATAATGTTTAAAACCACTAAATTTAGTTAGCGAAATCAACATGGCTACATACTCCCCCTCTCTCTTAAATGACGTCTCGTCATTCTTCGCTTATAAATGCCAGTCACTATCTGAGTATGTCAGTCCGTTAAAAACATAAAAAATATATACAAAGTACATACCACCATGATATCCATGTACCGGTAGCTACTACATGTACTGTCTAACCTACTTACACATACAAGCATGTAACAACATACCAGCAAAATACAAAAACAAAAAACATCTGCACATACATACCGGAGAAAGTCTAAATTACACAACAACTCAGTAGTAGCAATAACTAGCTATGCGATATTACTAACAACCCAACGTACATGTCTACCATTACGCTTAATTAATCTAATCATAATTAATTGTACTCCGATACTAGACTATACCATTCCTCCCCTGGTTCAAAAAGTTCTGTGACCCCACAGGTCAATACAATCAATAAAACATATTTAGAGGTTGAGGTTATCATATTTATTAGATTAAAATATTATACATAAAATTTCAACATTCCACAATTTCATTTCATAATCGCTTCAATTAATCTATGCGCCATTTCTCCACCAACTCTGTCCAACATACCTGATGTTACTAGATCGTCCAGAGCTTTCAGTTTGGCATCTTTCGGTACCATCTGACCCATGTAGAAATCGTCTTGGGTGTTTTTCTGTCCCTAATGGATCGTCTGGGTGGCGGTACAGGTTTTGGAGGAGCTGTTTGTACAACTTCTACAAACTCTCTTGTATCTGTTTCTGTATCAACCTCTTCTGTAATAATATCTTCAACATCCTCTTCACGCGTATCATCTGTGTTCTCCAAGTATTCTACCCTTTCCAACTGACTTCCTGGTTCTTCTAACTCTGATTCACTTTGTTGAAGGCTTTCTACATCTTCAACAATATCAATTTCAGTCTTAGTGTTCACTGGATCGTCTTCACCAATCGCTTCTATCAAATCTGCACCGTTTTCTGTAACATTCTGACTCATATCCATCCCAGAGTTATCTATATAGTTTTCTGTTTGTATTTCCATGACTTGCATAAGTCTCAGAATTATCAACAGAGTTCTGTGCGTGTCTATCTCTCGTATCTATCTCAGAATTATCAATATAAGTCTGTATATGTCTATTCCTCTGACTCGTATCTGTCTCATAATTATCAATATACTTCTGTATATGTCTATTCCCCTAACTCGTATCTGTCTCATAATTATCAATATACTTCTGTATATGTCTATTCCCCTAACTCGTATCTGTCTCAGAATTATCAATATACTTCTGTATATGTCTATTCCCCTGACTCGTATCTGTATCATAATTATGGGCGTCCCCATACCGGTATGTATTACCAACATAACCATATTCATCACTTTCTGAGTCGTCTTCCACATTTGCCTCCTTAGTGACGTCACTTATGTTCAACTTAGTCTCTTCCCTATCTTCCTTGGATGCATCCCTAAATTCACTGCCTTCTTTATCCTCTGCTATCTGTGCAACTTCCACTTCCAATTCATCATCTTCATCCTGATAATTAATCAGTAGTAAATGATTGCGATGTAAGGTTCGCTCTTTGTCAGTTTGTTCGGATTTGACCTTGTATACGGGAATGTCGCTTCTCGGTTGATCTATTATAATGTAGGTATCAGCTTCAAACTTGTCCTCAATTTTATGTTTTCCTTCAAAGGCTAATCTTTTTACTAAAACTCTGTCTCCGACTGATATTTTTACAACTTTTGCCTTTCTATCATAATAATATTTCTGTTTTAGCTTTGTTTTCTCCACATGTTTCTGAATGATCTCATGTACTTTTATCATCCTATCTTGGAGATCTTGAATGTACTCTTGTGTGGTCTTTTTGGTGTTTTCTTCTCTGGCCTTCTCAAACATGGTATCGATCGGCAACTTGGGTTTTCGACCGAAAAGAAGTTCATATGGTGAAACTCTCGTCGCTTCATGAGGCGTACAGTTATATGCATAAACTAAAGAGTTCACATATTTCTTCCAGTCCTTCTTTTGGTCTGTCTCCAAAATTCCCAACATGTTTAGCAGTGTACGGTTAAAACGTTCTGGACCCGCGTTTCCTTGGGGATGGTAAGGGGTAGTGTCGCTTTTCTTCATTTTCAAAAGATGACATAACTCTCTAATAATGTCACTCTCAAAATTAGCTCCTTGGTCTGAATGAAGACGTGTAGGTATTCCGAAATTAATGAAGACATTGTTGTACAGAGCTTCTGCAGTGGTTCTAGCAGTTTGGTTTTTTGTAGGAATTGCTTTTGCAAATTTGGTGTAATGATCTGTGATGATGAGTATGTTGCCAATATTTCCCTTCGATGGTTCCAATGTAAGAAAGTCGATACAAACTAATTCTAAGGGATAGGACGTGTTTACATTAACCAATGTTGCCTTATCTGTTGAAGATTTTCTTCGGATGCATCGATCGCATTTACTAATCCACTTTGCCACATCTGCTCCCACTCCAGGCCAGTAGTATCGTTCACGCATCAACCTCATTGTTCTCTCTTGGCCAGGGTGCCCTACTTCATTGTGAAGTCCACACAATATCTCATCCCGGTAGCATTCCGGAATTATAATTTGTTCTATTTCATTATCATTTTCTCATAGTTCTACACAGGATCTCTTGATCTTAAAGTTCTTGAATTGTTTCTTCATTGTCAAGTCTTGTTTATTCATAAAGTTCTTGGGTGGTCTTTGATCTATTACCGCTCTTCTCCATTTCTCAATTAATTTGTCGCTGCGCTGCGCTTTCCTAATTTCTATTAAGTCTTTCTGTGAAAGTACTTGTACAGGTTCTTCTGTTACTTCAAGTGTGTTTGTTATGGGAAGTGTATAAATAAACGGTACACTAATGGCGTTGCAAATAGCCTTCACGGTCTTGTCTTCTATTTTCACCATTTCAATGTCATTGTTATACGTGACTGTTTCGTATGGATAACGACTCATACCATCTGCATCGGCATTTCGCATACCTGCTCGGTAATAAATGTCAAAACTATATTGACCGAGTGTAGATGCCCATATCTGCCCGGTGGCATCTAGTTTAGCACTAGACAGGACGTGCGTGAGCGGATTATTATCCGTCAGCACTGTAAAATGGTAAGCTGTGAGGTAGTCGCTAAACTTCTCGGTAGTTGCCCACTTTAAAGCTAAGAAGTCTAGCTTGAAAGCACTATAGTTCTTTTCTGCATGGTTCAGAGCTCTACTTGCATACGCGATTACTCGTTTTGTTCCATCTTGAATCTGGTACAATACTGCACCCAATGCTTTGGTTGAAGCATCTGTATGTAACTCAAATGGGAGTGAAAAATTTGGGTATGCCAAAATAGGTGGTGATGACAGTATCTCTTTCAGTTTTTCAAAGACCTGTTGTTCGGTATCTGTCCATTTCCATTCACGTTTTGGCTTCTTTTGACCTTTTTTAACAGAAGTTGGAGGAAGAAGTTCTGAAAGTGGCCGAATGATTTTACTGAAGTCCTTAATGAATTTTCGATAATACCCCGCGAAAGCAAGGAAAGATCGTAATTCATCAGAGTTCTTCGGTATTGGCCAGTTCTGAACTTTCTCTATCTTTGCCGGGTCTGTCTCCACTCCGTCACCTGACACAACATGTCCTAGAAAGTTAACCCTTGGTTTAAAGAAGAAACACTTCTCTGGCGCTAGTTTGAGATGAGCTTCACGTAGCCTGTTCAAGACGATGTCTAATCGTTCCAAATGTCGTTCAAATGATTCGCTAAATATAATTAGATCATCTAGATAAATAACACATATTCTCATTTTAAGGTCACCCAATATTTCCTGCATGATTCTCTGGTAGGTTGCTGGGCTATTAGTCAACCCGAATGGCAATTTGTTGTATTCATAAAACCCGATCTATCCCACTGTGAAAGCTGTTCTTTCTTTGTGTCGCTCCTCAACATCGATCTGGTAGTAGCCAGCTTTCATATCCATTGTGGTGAAGTATTTGGCTCCATGTAGACAGTCGAAAATTTCTTCCATTCTTGGCAATGCGTAGCTATCCTTTACAGTGATCTGGCTTAACTGTCTGTAGTCAACACATAGTCTGAGATTGCCGTTTTTCTTACGCACAAGTACAACGTTAGACGTATAAGGTGATTTTGATGGTCGGATAACTCCTGCAGCTAACAGCTGTTCAATATGCTGTCGCACCTCTTCAATCATCAAAGGAGGAATTCGCCGGTGTCGTTGTTTAAAAGGGATGTCCGTTATCAAATCTATTCTGTGTTTAATTATATTACAAATGCCTATATCTAGGTCGCTAATGGAAAATGTTTCTTTGTGTTTCTGTAATAATTTGATTAATTGTTCCTTCTGTTGTGGCTCCAATATGTCCGTTTCATCGATGTTGAGGGATTCTATTATATGATATCGCATGTTGTGTTCTTTAACCTTTTCAAAGACTTCATCTGCTATTGTTACTGGCTGTATTTCACATACTATAGATCTAGGTGAAATATTTACTGTATTGGTTGTCAGGTTAGATAAGTTTACTTTCACTTCACAGTTCCGTTTATAATTGTACTGGATAACAGAAGAAGCTATGTCGATAAATGATGGGATTTGACTATCTTCACTTTCTTGCATAATAGCAGTTGTTGTTGGGTAACTGAGTTCGCTATCTGTGTATCCTAGGACTTCTATTGACTGATTCGGTTTTAATGTATTTTTTTTCAGTGATGCACATCTCACAAATCCCAATCTGTTATGATTCCTTTTTAATTCTTTTTCTCTGATGGCGATAGATCTAAAACTCAGATACCATGGAGTGTGAAGTTTGGCACGCTGAAGAAACTGTTCGCTGAAATTAGATTTACATTCATTCATCAATTCTTGTAGTATATTGGTTCCCAAAATCAATGGAGTTCTGGCCGAATAATTGGTATCTGGTGTCACTAACAAAAGACATGGCAATGGTTTAGAACTAAGCAAACCATTGTAATGCTAATGTCACTTTCAATATACCCGGTATATGGCAGGTTCTGACCGTCTGCGCATTCAATGTTCAGGATGTCCCATACTGGTTTTATTTCAGTTTCTGATAAATATTCTTTATAAAATGATTCTGAGATAATGCTAACGCAACTCCCAGTATCGAGTAATGCCCGTGTAGGTGTATTACCCAGATGAATATCCACTTCATTGGTGTCACCAATTAATTTGGGATCTTTGTACTTGTCTGTAGTGCTCTCATCTGATCCCACGACTGGAGCACTTACAAGTTTTGGGCAGTTCTTTCTGATATGTCCTTTCTCGTTGCACTGTATGCATACTAACTGCTGTAGTATCATTGGACAATTTCTCTGAATATGTCCTTTCTGGTTACAAATAAAGCATGTTGGTGCAAATGCTCCTGTAGCTATCGGTCTCTGTGGTCTATAATTGCCACGATAGTGCTCATCACCTCTACCTCTAGTTACGCCTCTAGAACTGCCTGGCCAGGCTCGTCTTGGTGTCCAATTGCCACGTCCGCTATACCACTGTGGTCTCACTGGTTCACTGTAATCATTCTTTTGTTGTCCTTTTTCAATGGCATCTATCCTCTGATTCATTTGCTTCAAAAGTTGTTTGATTTCAGAAAGTTCACTTGTCTCTTTCTTCTCTGGATACACTGCCGGTTTACATGTTTTTCTATCATCCGCACCTCCATCACCTTTCGAATCACTTTCCATTCTCCTTAATTCTTTCTTGAAATCATCGTATGATTTAATTTTATCACACTGATACGCCGACATTTGCTTAAGTTCTCTCTTTAATCCAGAATGAAGTACTTGTTTTAAAATATCAGTGTCGCTGCGTCGAAATCCTCTAAGTTCAACAGCCTTATCGAAAAGTTCTTCTAGACGAGATGCAAAATTTCCAACGGTTTCATTTGTCTTCTGTTCACAAGTATAAAACTTGTTCATGATGCTTTCTCTGGTTTCAGTATTACCATAGTCACTATCAAGTTTGTTCAGTACTTGTCCAACTGTAGCACCTGGTCCTAACCTTCTCACTTTATCTCCTGCACTACCTTTCAATGATCTTCTTATACCTAACATGATCTGTTCTGATGTAAAGGTATGATCAGCACATATGGATTCTACTTCATATCTGTATGTATCCCAAGTTACCTCCCCTTTCCCTTCGTCACCATAGAATACTGACAGTTTGGGATATTGGTAACTGCTTTGCTTCCGTGTAGATTCAGGATGTATATCTGTCGGTTATTCTTTAACTTCACCGAAAAGTTTCACAAGTTTCATAACATCCTCGGCTGATCCTAATTTGGGTTTAATACCCAATAAATGAAAAGCGTGTAACATTTTCATTTCATCTTCCGACACTCCACCAGTTGCCTCTGCAAGCCTGGCGTCTTCCGCTTCTCCATCACTGGCAGGGTTTTCTTATAATCCTCGACTAGCCATGTCTAGTGTATATAATACTAATTGTGTCAGTAATTCACAATCACAATTCCACAATGGCTATGTTCACAATTAATAAATGTGTATAAATGTGCACTAGATATAAAGTCACATCACTATGTTAATGCAAAGATCAATGTGCAATTAAATCAAGTCTATATTCTGCACATAACCAAGTCGCATTGTTGAATAATCACGTTCATGTATGTCAACAATGTGCACTAATGAAATCATGCTACATCAATTGTGTCTATATCCACATCACATATTGACTGAATTCACTTTCCAATCCAATAATTCACTATTGTAGTGATAATCAACTTCCTATATTTCACTGTCGAGTAATTAACAACGGTTAAAATCCAATTTAAATGTAGCATCGGTTCCCTTTTGATACTATATATAGTCAATATTCAACTCCACTTCACACTGAATATATAACTTGGCGTATAATTTTAGTAACGTCCAATGTATTCACTATAAATGATGTCTCTCTATCACCAAACAATAAAATTCACTTTGCGATAAACTGTCGCATATTACAATAAATACGGTATTTATTTCCAAAAAATTATCAATGTGGCACGTATTATGTGAAATACGGTAATTATGACAACATGTCAACGCATAAACGAAAAATATATGCACCGTGTCTATTATAAGATGTACGGTAATTGTTTCGTAACTGCGAATATGCGCGTTTTGGTACCAATACGATAATCCGAATTAGCGTTTAGTATACTTAATATGGTAGCAATAATATTCAGTATACTAATACGGTAATTTATGTTTATTGTCCGGAAACAATAGTATACTAATACGGTAATGAACTGCAATGTTCAATGACGTGCTGTATACAGAATCTGAGATACAATAATTATCTCTATGTTGTATATACAATGTACTAATATACTATTGTAGGCTATTATAGTAATAATGCACACGATAGTATGTTAATACGATAACCAGTACTGTGTAGTCACTGTAGTGTAACTACTGTGTACATGTAGTGTTCGATAGATTGATTATACTTTATAATCTTATTCCAATCAATACTAAGACAACAATAAACAGCTGACTGGCTGAGTCTGCTCTACTATATATTAACATTTACACCAAACTCAACTCAATGTTAACCTAATGTTAACCTACTCTACAATCTGCATATCTACTGTACCATTGTAGTGTAACTCTACAATGAAATATACTACTCTAATTTCTAAATATAGATGTCAGGTCATGTAGGTCACTGGTCAAACATGGTCAGTTACTAAACCTGATGATGTCACCAATAGCGGGAAAATCACAACCAATGAAATGTAGAAATCACTGTGGGCTAATTTGCATAAATCAATCCAAAATTAACCTGAAAACAGCTATGACAAGTTTGTCAATGAAATAATAAATGTACGGCTTAATAAATATTCGAAATAGCAGCATATACCTAGACTGTATGAGATATGTTAGTATTTGAGAGATATAGACTGAAAGTATTTTTATTAATTCAGAAATAGAATTTTAGAATGCCTTCACCAAACCAGTACCAAATAATTAATGCATGCAGTAGTGAAGTGCAATCTTTCACAAGTACAAGTTGCTCTCTATTTTATAAAGAAACGACAAGGACTGCAGTTAACTGTAAACCATAGACCACTCTTAATATTATCTCATGAATATTCAACATTTTCTCAGAACGAGGCTTAGTGAGCAAACAAGATTGTTTACAGATCATAGTCATGGTTGCTTACAGCTCTCGTGACTTAGATATAATCCAATCATTTTCATTTGCTTTTGTTGAAAATTACAATAAGGAAAACAAGAAGTCACTAGGAAGCAAATCCGTTGACAAAGGCTTCAAATATTTTAGTGAGAATTACATCCATGGATTATCAGGTAAGAGTCACCTTTGTAGTTCCATTCAATAATATTCTTCAGAATGTAGTCCTCATCTAATACCACAAACTAACTTAAGGACAGAGGTTTTTCTATTGGTTTCATATCCCTTTGTTTCCAAAGAATTAAGCTTACTTCCAACAATACTTGTACAGATAAAAGTGTCCAATAAACAAATATGCATCAGTTTGTGTTATCAATTCCCTATGATTTTATCTTAGAACCTGACATCCACTTGTAAATAGCCTAGGGTGCAATAAATGAATTAGTCTTGGGTCCTAGAATGTTGCTTGCAGTTTTGTTTTGGTGTGGACCATACTTCTTCTAATAATAATGCTATGGTTTGTAATTTTCAGTACAGCTTCATAACGGAAATCCAACTGTATATGGGAATTGCTATCATTCAATGAAAATGAATTTACAGGCAAATGCTGTTTCGGTGAGTTTATTCTTCAGTTTTGCTACATAAAATATGTATTAATCTGTAATTTATAATGTGTCTTATATACCATTTATAAACACAGATTTTAACAATATTAATACATTGTATATATTTTAGGTCACACTTGCCTCCAGCATCACATCAGAAGTTAAGCGTGCAACATGTCGATGCGAAATAGGACAGAAAGGAGCCTGTGGGCATATTGTTGGAATACTGTATTAGTTAGCAAAATACAAAATGATAAATGTAAGTGCCCTGTCTGAAGATATTACAAACACTTAACAGCCACACACTTGGCATGCACCCCGCGGTAAGAATATTCAAGGCAAGGAAGTACAGTTTAGTGGGCATTCTAAATTACCAAAAACTACACCAAAGCATATCAATAGTAGTGTTCAACCCCATTTGTGAAAAAACCGTTGACTGGAAAAATCATGTTGATGATCTTAGCTCTTCAGTAAATGGCATGTTAATAATTCCAGCTCTGAAGCTTGAGAATGTCGAAATGGTTACTTGCAAATTTGGTCAGGTACCAAAGTGTAGTGTATTGTCATACCAACAGAAACTTGAAGAAAACTGTCTGATAAATGTGTTTGATGATACTTCATTCCCAGAATTGCCATATAAGAATTATATGCTAAATTCATACAGCACAGTGTTAGAGTATGAACAACTGATTGGATTTGAATCTCTCAAGTTGACCAAACATGAAATTATGAAGCTTGAAGAACAAGCTAGACTTCAGAATCAAAGCCCAACATGGTACAAAGTACGCAAGCATAGATTGACAGCTTCCAACATTGGTGAAATATACAAAAGGCGTAAAGAAAATACCACTATTGTCGAAAGATTAAAGTCAACCAGGCATGTAACTACGGCTGCTATGAGACAGGGCATTGCATCTGAACCTTTTGAAGCTACGGACTATGCAACGTGCTTGGACAACAATGTCAATATTTATGCATGTGGTGTTGTAGTCAATTACTGGGCACCGTGGATAGCAGCTACTCCAGACCGGAAAGTCTATGATTCAAATATGAATCTGAATTTTGGACTTTTAGAATTAAAATATCCACAGGTATCAATGAAGGAATTGCATCTTGTTCAGTCTTCGTTTTACTGGTGTCCACTTGTAATCATCTGCTTTGAACTGTGTTGAGCAGACAACTGTTGATGCTGTGATCGACAAAACAAATGTGATTTTTATAAGATGTACGGTACATGTATCTTGAGCAAATACATTTAATCAGCTGCCCAGTCGTGCCATGATTAAAGCAAAAGAAATTCCATTTAATAGTTCTTTATTCTAACTGATAAAATAATAATGCTTTTGTAAGGATAACAGTAATGTTTAAGTTGTCAAATGTTCATTGCATTTAGAAGCAATAGTGTGGAATAAATGAACTAGTAAGGTATTGAAGTGCAGTTGTAGTACTATCTTAGTCAATAATGTGAATGTAAAATAATATTTACCTTAAATAATGGCCCTTCATCACTTCTTATTTTTATTATCCATTTCTTCCTTATATCCTTGTCTTTTGAAATAGCATAAAAATGCAAAGTATGATCATGTTTGTTTGTATCTAGAGCCTCATTCTGATAATGGAATCTCAGGTATGCATATAATTTGAGAGAGGCCTATTACTAAGATAAGCAACACTACCAGGTTTTAAATACAAAACCAGGACAAGGAACGTTATCTATAAAGGGAAATAACTGCAATCTCTGTATATTTCTTATACATTTCTACTCACTCATACTGTGGTTTACTTGTAATGTAGTTTTCAGCCACGTGAACTGGATATATCAGTCAGTATCATTGTACACAATGTTCACATAACTTCATACTGTTCCATCATAAAAACACGGTTAAAAGTTCATCATGAGCTGTTCCCTTATCCAAACTGATGTCCTCAGCATTCTGCACTATAATTACACTCAAGAGTTTTAATATTAACACTATATGTCCCTCGTTGGGCGCCATTGTTACACCGGGTGTGTCCTTCCTTTTGTGTAACAAAACATATGGCTCTTCTGCCCATTAAGAGTCTTAATATAATGACAAAAAAGGAAGTCGAAGAGGGTTCAGGATAGATCTGTCTTTATTTACATGTAGACCTATCGATATAGTGTCAATCTGGATCGGTACTGTACTGACAGTGGCATGGAGCTAATCAGGTGACAACACGTGTTGTTCTTCTTACAGAAGATAACCAGGTAAACAAACAGCTTACAACGGCTTACACCAGCTTTCACATTCGGTTTATGGAACCATAATTTCGCCAATCTACCAGTGCGTGTTAGCTACTGCATCAAACGTACTGGTATTCAGTTTAATAATTAACCCATTCTACATTTATTTAATAGAATTATTTGGAAGCCTTTTCGAAATACTTTTCTCTCGTGATCACGTGATTTTGCTACCCAAGTGAACCGACAAGTAAAATAAAGAACGAAAAGAAATAATGTTTAAAACCACTAAATTTAGTTAGCGAAATCAACATGGCTACAATCAAATCTGCATCAAAGCCAACAGTTGAGAAGGATGACTACCACCTTCTCACCAGACAGGAGCAAGTCACGATATTCCGGCTTAGAACAGGGCATAACCGCCTGAACTTCCATATGTGTCGGAAGCTTGGACTAGCTCCATCAACTGCCCGCAGCTGCAACGTAGGGTACCATACTGCAGAACACATCCTCCAGGAGTGTCCCAATCTTCATGGGCTGAGGAAAACAACCTGGCCAACAGATACTTCTCTCCAGACGAAGTTACATGGCTGCCGGGAGGATCTGAGGAGGACGGCCCATTTCGTGTTTGCTGCCGGCTTGTCCATGTGATTCGCGAACGACAAGAAGAAGAAGTATAGGGTGGCACTACTTGCAACGTGGACATTTATGGGGCACGTTAATTTGCCCCCATAGTGCCACTATTAGGGAATTCCATCTACCTTATTGTTTTATGTGGATACGATTTTACCTAATATCTATATTGTTATTGAATAATACCAAAAACACAATATGTTTAATGTTAAATGAACATTTTTTAACTATTGACATCCCCGTGATGACATAATTTAACTAATTGAATACGGTAGTTTTATTATGAATAAATATTGTTATATTTGTTTAAAGTACACTGCCTAAATGCATTTGGACGACTACGTTTAATATGGTGTGTGTGTTTATTCATCATCACTACCGATTGCACATGTTGGAGGATAGTGCAATGATACAGACAGAAACCCATTCCAGAGTCTTCTCCTCTGGTTCTTTTACGTGAATGGTATAAACCCCCGACACGAGACCTCGGTGTAAAGTACCATCTGAAAGACTGTTAATATTACCACGGTCAGACGGGGGATCAAACCTGCGATCACTAGATTCGCAGTACAATGTGTTAACCTCTGGACCACTGGCCAATATCTATATGATGAAAAATGTACCAACCACGTATTAAATTTTGGAATCATGCAAGACAAATTTGATAAGAGCAAGAAACACAACATGGAATGTAAAGTTGTACGAGAAGAAAGCCTATTAAATGTTGAGGCCAAAAGTCCGCCTACGTGGTGGAGTGGTTACGGTCGCTGAATTGTATACCACTGTAATCTATCATCACTGATGGTAACGGGTTCGAGCCCCGCTCAGACCGTGTCTCATCTAGAATGAAAACGTTGGCAGTTTCTGACGGAGGTGCACCAAGTACAGGTTAACCACTGGAACCTGCCCAGGAAATGTGTTAGGTAAACTGCCTGGCGATATAGCCACAAAAAGGTGCTTATTCATGCGCAAAACACAAACAAACAAACAACAGACAATTAGTTTAAACATATTTATTTTCTGTCAATACATGATTATTTACAACAACTGATATAAGGAATTGGACAGAAAGCTGTATAGCTTATGATTGTCCTCTCCTTTCTAAATAATATACACAAACATTTCATGGCATAATAGTTTACAATTTCATAAATCAATGATTTTTCTTTAGGGAAAATTAGAAACAACAGACAATTAAGAAACTTTTACAATCGGTCTACCCGAATGATGGACATTCTTAGAAGAGACCATATAAACGGATTATAGATGTGGCCAGAAAGTTCAGCGAGGATGACGAATATGAACGTGAATATGAACGTGACGAATAAATGAAATATGCTATGAAAAAGATGCACTACCTTCTTGATCAGAAATTCGATGACTATTTACCTCGTGTTATGAGCAGTGATAGTTAACTGGGTTGTATTGCATTATTGTATTGTGACTATTCCCTATGTATTGTTACAATACATGAGATCATTCGTCGCCTTACTCTTAAAAGGGTCCTATCTCCATGCTTTCTCCATTTTTGTAAGAAATGAAATAATTACACCAGTGTATTAGTCTTAGTTTGCTCTATCCTTTAAGCAACATATAGAATTGCTTAGGCCACTGTCTTAGCTAGGGTTTACATCAAAACGGATTGTGCCCTAGTTTACCCAAACACATTAGTTACCACCTTATTGACATAATAATACACTAACATAATGAGCACGAGATATATACTAACGTAACCAAGCCCAAGTCGGGGTTCGAACCCACGTCTGCCTGATCCTCCATTACATGGAGGCGAACACTCTACCGCGTCGCTATAAAAGCCAGCTCTATAGCGAGACAGTATAAGTCTCCCTATATACCACGACACTCCTCCCCTCTTCATATCTTTTTAATCCAGACATCAACCGTTCGTGGGTTCGAACCCACGACTGCCTGATCCTCCATTACCTGGAAGCGAACACTCTACCGCGTCGCTATGGAAAGCTCGCTCTATAGCGAGACAGTATACAGACGGATCTGTAGTCCAGTGGGTTCGATCCCCCATCTGACCCTAATAAAATTAACAGTCGTTCAGGTGGGATTTTAACCGTGTCTCGTGTCGGTGCTTTACACCGTGCACGTAAAAGAACTAGAGGAGACTCTGGAATGGGTCTCTGTCTATGTCATTGCACTATCCTCCAACAATCTGAAATGACTAATCTATTCAGGAGGCGTCGCTCATATGTGCAACCGGTAGCGACGATAAATAAACGTAAAACACACACAAGACAGTATAAGTCTCCCTATATACAACTACAATACACATGTTATGTCGTGTCTGATCTGGAACTGTTTTATATTGCACAAAACATATTTTTAATTGAAAGGTACTTAGATTGTGCTAATTGGCAGACTTTACTTTTTGTATATCTACATTGACATGATGTAATAGATTACTATGTTATATTGTTTCATGCTTTGACGTTGTAAAACTTCCTTAATATCTGCTGAAACACTAGTAAATGTTTTGCGAAATCACATTCAATTTTATTTATTTCACAGACTATGTGTATTGCAAACGACATTACATACCACCTTAGTTATTTCTACTCCCACATGAAAGTTTCACAGAATGACCCGAATGAAAGTGTCTCTCATAGACACGGATACGAGGACTGGTAATCCAGGGATCGCAGGTTCGACCCCCCGTCTGACCCTAATAAAATTAACAGTCTTTCAGATGGGACGTTAAACCGAGGTCTCGTGTCGGTGCTTTACACCGTGCACGTAAAAGAACCAGATGAGACTCTGGAATGGGTCTCTGTCTGTATCATTGCACTATCCTCCAAAATCTTAAATGACAAATATCTTCAGAAGGCGTCGCTCATATGGGCAACCGGTAGCGACGATAAATAAACGTAAAACACACACAAGTACAAATTGTATGCACACAGACTGAGTAAATGTACACCTTTTAATATAGATAAAAACACATTCAATCAATGGTATGAGAGTGCTCGTACTGAGCGAGAAGTAAGTTCGTTAGTAGTTTAGATATTCTTGAGGTGACTTTAACTTCCGTGATGTCTACGAAGCCATGTTACTTCGATTCGGCCTGTGACGCCGTTAATGTTCATTAGTAGGGTTCCGACTCGTATCGGCAGCTAATGCAGTTTAGCCCTCGGCTATATGCTGCAATTTGAAGACTTAATCTATTGGCACGTATTGCCTTCACAGTTCACTTGTTTCACATCATTTACAATAGAACGATATTTCTGTTACTTCCTGCATCCTATCTACTGACGGTAGACTCGGCACTGGACTATACTGCCTAGCTACCGCTAACCGCTTACAGGTTTAAGTCTTTAGAGTTTCCCAGCTCACGCCAACATAATCCCCAGTCGGCCCGTGCCCCAGTTCGTTCTGTCTTGGAGTTCTCGGGATGGCAGAACAGGATACACGCCAGTGGGCTATCTTTCCCAGGGCTCCTGGTTCATGCTCGAAGCGACTACAATATTAACGAACACTAGTACCATACCCTCTGGCTACTATCACTACTCAGATCTACTTTAGGCCTAATTCAGCCTGACCTATACAATGTTATCATGCCATTGTTGTACATTGTCTACAGATGGATATGTAGTCCAGTGGTAACACGCTGGACTAGTAATCCAGGGATTGCAGGTTCGATCCCCCGTCTGACCCTAATAAAATTAACAGCCTTTCAAAAATGGAGATTATATCGAGGTCTCGTGTCGGTGCTGTACACCGTGCACTGCTGTACATCGTGCACGTAAAAGAACCATAGGATACTCTTATGTTTCTGCTGGCATCTGTGCATCAATGTGTCAGTCGTTTTCGTAGCATCTCCATATCGCCTATTTATATTGTATGATATTGTAACCTTTAATTATGAAAGAAAAGAGAAGGGACTCAGTAATGAGTAATGCTACTATTAATGTTTAATTGTTAGCATAAAGGTGTCCTATCGCCGGTTTTCGCATTGCAGTTAACCGTATCGTGCTCTATCTATCTTTTTTATATGTTTACCCTTTTGCTCTATCTAGACTCATATACATATTTATATATCTATATAATACGTATATGTGTATAAAGCAGAAATAAATTAGTGCATGTAGATCGCCAACATGTGACCAATGCCAGGAATAGTAACTAAGACTGCAGAAAAGAAAATTATGATATGCTGAATCATTAAACTCATTTCCCCAAGCATATTAAATTGGTAGATAGGAAACTTAAAAGAGTAAGGCGACGAAATGTAAAATGATCTTGTCATTATGTGTAGTTCTTGTTTGATGTCTGATTGTATGTGTGTATGCGAACAAAGCTCCTTTGGATGCATCATATAACATGATTAATGATGGAATATTCAGTAGTGTTTACAGGCGGATCTGTAGTCAAGTTGTTAACAAGTTGGACTGGTAATCCAGGGATCGCAGGTTCGATCACCCGTCTGACCCTAATAAAATTAACAGTATTTCAGGCGGTAGTTTAAACCGATGTCTCGTGTCGGTGCTTTACGCAGTACACGTAAGAGAACCAGAGGAGACTCTGGAATGGGTCTGTTTCTATATCATTGCACTATCCTCCAAAAATCTAAAATGACTAATCTCTTCAGGAGGCGTCGCTCATGTGTGCAACCGGTAGCGACGATAAATAAACGTGAAACACACACATTCAGTAGTTAACAAACTCAAACATGTTTCAGCAGTGCACTGGTATATCCCGCTTTCAATAAATTATCACATCAGAATATGCATAGCACATATGAAAACAATCAAATGTGTGTACGTGCACTTGTGAAATAAGCACATTTCAGTAGCATAATAGCACATTTGGCTAACAAAAACAGCACATATATATTTATTTATTTATTTATTTTATTTATGTCTCATCAATGTACAACAATAACAGAACAACATTAAAATAATACATGGTATAGTACATTGCCACTCATAAGTGAGTTACAAGAGACGGTATTTATCAAAGTATAAAACATATGTATATACATACATGTATTTGTAAACAACACATGATAAATCTGAATAGCCTACGCTAATCTAACCTAAAATAAGCTTACAATTAAAATGATATCATAAAATGCTGATGATTATATGAGAGCACTATTGCGCATATTAAAAAATGTTTTGAAAAAGCAAATATCAACTCTGATCAGACCAGAATTGAACTGATTAGCATAGACTATTCAGCTGGTATTAAAAATACATTAGATTATTAAGAAAAATTGAAGCATTATGTACAAAGGTAAAAATAACGTCTTTGTAGAATATTAAAACAGGTTTTGGCACTTAATCTCATAATTTCTGCGTTGGAAAATATAAATATTAGCTTATCATTTGGAGAAAGAGCAGCAAAGTAAAAGTTCATCTGTGTTGCTTTCTTAAATAGGATTTGTCTTAAATCTTGATACAGCATACATTCCAAAATCACATGGGCCTCAGTTTCAATACAATTGTCACAAAAGGGACAAATACGATTTTCTAATGACACATTTTCATATCTACCTGTCTCTAGTCTCAATGGTGCTACACCACATCTAAATTTAGCAAACGCTGCTCTATGGAGTAAAGGAAGTATAATTTTGCAATATTCTTCTGTTTTATATTCTGATTTGAATAAGCATTAAGTTCGTAATTTATTTCTGCCTCTGCCGGAAGGGCCGACAGTATTATTAATCTGTGTATACCACTTTGCCTTAAATTCATTCATAGCAGCAGCTTTGACTTTACATACAGATGATGAAGAGATAGGATGCGAAATATTTAATGGAAATTCTACTCCCAGTTCTAATATACACTTCCGGAATATGTAAAACCAATTTTTACAACGCAAGGAAGCCATTGAATCTGCCCACAATGCAATTCGTTTATTTAACCGTGATGCGTTGGTGATTGAAAATCGTGTGTAGTGCCTAACTGTACACTCCAGTTGGCGAATATATGACGGACCCCACCACATATCTCCTAACAAAGCAGCATTCGGTGTATATTTACCAACACCTAAGAGAAATCTGATAGCTCTATTTTGGACAGCAGTAATACACAAGAATATTGTTTATAACCCCAAATGCAAGCACTGTAACCAATCACTGGCCATACCATAGAATCATATAATTTTGTAAATACTGCATACGGAAGGCCTCCTGCCAGTTTACATATTGCAATCAATAGACCAAGAGCTAAATCAAGATGTTCAGTCATTAACACACCAAGATACATGTATTTTTCTACTATATTCAGGACAGTGTTGCCACATTTAAATATAAAGTTTGTCTTTGGACTAGACTGTTTACGAAAATGTACAATATTACTTTTATCATTATTTACAAGCATGTCATTTCTATTGCACCAGTCATGTAATGCATTTAACAGCAATTGTAAGTCATGCTCAGATTCGGCAAGTAGCACAATATCATCAGCATATATCATAATACATATTGTGTCATTATCACAGACAATACCTTTTCCAAAAGATTTCAAATAAATGGCAAGATCATTTATGTAGAGGTTAAACAATAATGGTGAGAGTATACACCCTTGACGAAGACCACAATTTACATCGAACCAATCGGTATGCAGGCTGTTAACACGGACACAAGAAGAAACGGATGAATAAAGTGACTCTATGGATAAATATAGTTTTCCTGAAACACCAATATCCGTCAGACGTATCCATGGTTTAGATCTATTAATGAAATCGTATGCTTTCCGGAAATCAATAAAGGCGCAGTAAGTAGATTTATTGTTCTTTTTCCTGGTATCAATTAAACGTGTTAAAGTTGAAATATGATCAACCGTACTTCTGTTCTTTCGGAAACCATTCTGTTCATCCGTTATATTGTTGTTATCTTCTGACCATTTCGTCAGTCTACCATATTTTATACAAAGATGACGCTAATGATATACCCCTATAAGACAATGGGTCTCTAGGATCATTTGACGACGTCTTAGGTATGGGATTAATAATACATTTACCCCATATTGATGGTACGGTACTGTTATGAAAACAAACATTAAACAGAGAATGCATAAATACAATACACACGTCATTCTTGATAACTTCGGCTGGAATTGTATCGTAACCACAAGCTTTACCACGATTAGCACCGGCGACGGCCTTCTTTACTTCTAAGATAGAAATAATATCATTAAAACATTCTGAAGAATTGATATCGATGGTTTCTATAGATGCGCCATCAGTATCGCTAGTACTATTTCCAGATATAAAAAGGTTTCCAAAATCAGTTTTCCACCTATTCAGTATATTAGTGGTGTTAGTCCTGGTAGAACCATCTGCATTAACAAGTATCATAGGTATACGTTTAGATTTACTGTTAATCCCAGTTTTGCCTATAGACTTCCAAAAATTGGACTGATTTGTATCACATTCCTGCATTAAGTCAGACTGTATAGAATACCAATGACGTCGTTTTGCTCGTTGAATTTCCCGGTCAAATGTCTTACGGACTGAGACAAATTCAGCTTTTAATCTCACTTTACTATTACGGTCATTGCATTTAATCCATTCTCTTTCAGCTAAACATACGTTAAACCATAACTCTGAAAGTGTATTAGTCCACCAAGGTTTACCCGGTTTTCGCTTCTTATTATTGAACCCAGTTTTGATAGTTTTATAAGGAATGCTATCATACATATTAAGTTTGACAATATTACAAAAATCACCATATATACCATCTATATCTGATTGTGTTTGCAAGCTATGTTCTAGAGCAGCAATAACATCGTTTATACATTGAACGGTTTCAGAATTTGACATGAAATTATTTGAAATGGTATTCAGATCAAACTTGTCAAAAGAAGATACACTGTATTCCTGGTTAACAATGTTTGCATCAGCAACATTCAATTTCCATGTTAACAACGAATGGTCTGTCATTCCAGGTGTAACAAAGTTTGACAAATTACTGATTTCACTTACGAGCTCACCCGTTCGTTTAACATTGAAATCAGAAAATTGGTCAATGTCATTATGGGTAACAATGCAGTAATCGACAACGGAGCATCCTTTAACAGACACAGACGTAAAATCATTTGATATTTCGGTACACCTTCCATTCAACATACACATATTGATATTAATTAAGAAATCGATGAATAGTTCTCCCTAAAAATTAGACTTAAAATCTTTGACAACCCTAGGTTCAATATTATCGACACCAGCAATAAAATCATCAAGATCTCCGCATCTACTATTAAAATCCCCACAAATAAAAACAAGACCGGTATTCTGGTACAAATAAAAATCTGTAAGAAGATTTTCAAAAAACACATTAGCATCGACTTGACGTGAGGAATTTTCCGGAGGAAGGTAATACACACATGGTAATATTGTCATTTTCTCTGTTTTGTGCACCATCTTTAACCATAAAATACCTTCGTTAGTATCACTTAATACTGAAATATCAAAAGTAGTGCACAAGTCATTTTTGATAAGGAAACCGACTCCACCGGAACCTGATCTTGCGTTCTTATGAATACGTAGACGGTTGTGCCCAACCCACTGGTATCCTTCAAGAGATAAAATGTCGCTGTTCCTAAGGTGGGTTTCAGCGATGCCCACTATATCAAGATCACTATTTTCAATACAGGCGGCTCTTAGCTGAAAATTGTCACTTAAAGGGATAGTTGACCAACCACGAACATTCCAGAAACCTGCTGATACCTATCTACGATATACGGATCTCTGAGGACCGTGCTGTGAACCCCTGTGTTGACTATCTTGTTTACCCCTAGCTCCATGCGATTGATTGCGGTCAGTCTGTCTATTCTGAAGGTCACGTTCACCACGACTAGGCCTTGAGTCATGACCTTGTATACGCGTGTCACTACGGCCTGTATTCTGACGAGTATTAGTGTTACGTACGATCCTGGAGCCACGAAGTGAGAGGTTAGTATCACTATGTTTCAATGCAGCCAAAATAGCTCGACAGTTATCTGCCATCACTCTGTCACTGTTAGACTGGCCATGATTTATATATACCTTGGAGTATTGTTGATTGTGTTTGAGTTTGTTTTTCACAGCCATGATCTTTTTCTTATCACTGGCAGACTTAAACATGAGTACAATCACCACAGGTCTATCATCGAAAGATTCCTTACGTTCAGCGGCAATAACGGACACGTCTCTGACTTTTAGTCCATTTCGAAATAACGTATTCACCTTCGTCTTAACGTTCTCATTGTTCGATTCTCTGAGATTACGTATCACAACATTGCGTGAAAGATCTGGTTGACAATTACTAGGTGAATTAGTGGATAATGAGGACACTTTATTGTTTATATCGTCGATGTCTGAAACCACATCTAACCTAACAGAATCTTTCATAGTCTCAATATGGGAATCGACTTCTTTCCTGATACGACCCATTTCAGTATTAATTCGCTTGTCTAGAAGTTGAGACACCTTGCTGGAAATACGCTGTTCCAGACCAGCCTCGAGTTGATCCATTCTGTCACTGAGATTAGCGTACATTAAATGTACATCTGCAGAAAGTTGCTTTATAAGCTGCTCCAGTGTGGAGTCCGCACTAACATGAATATGTGCATCCGTAACGACTAACCTACGAGGAGCTGGTACAGGAGTCTGAGGCGATCTTCTATTACTATATAGAGACCGCTTAGCTTTAACGGTTACACGTTCACTTTCCGCACACTCATCAATGTTGGATCTAACCTTCTTCAGAAATGATTCAACAGAAGAAGGTAAAGTAAGATTTTTCGTTTCCGTCCACCTGTTGTCATACCTGGTGTATCCACACGTATAATTCGTTGCGAGCCCATGATAGACTCGACGTAATCTTCCGCATCGCTGTTGATTCCAGTTAACGTGTTTCCAGACGACATACTTTCACCAGTCGAGCTATACCGAAATCAAGTGTATATCTAGTCATCCGTGCTGCCAATTCATGCGTGACGAACAGGCGCTCAAGGGTATGTTCTACACACTGGCTTCGATCATGCTATGATTACAATACATGTATATACACATTCGTTCATTCCGTTGTAGGTTTGTGTAACGTCCACGTTCT
This sequence comes from Archivesica marissinica, assembly GCA_014843695.1. Lineage (NCBI taxonomy): Eukaryota > Metazoa > Mollusca > Bivalvia > Venerida > Vesicomyidae > Archivesica > Archivesica marissinica. The sequence goes on from CM026387.1 coordinate 47,903,847, forward strand.
ATTGCTAAATCCTGGAATAATGTCCGGAATATGGTTAATGATATTTTAATTGTATAGATTCTATTATTCATATTTAAATAAGTTATACGTTTCACGGCGAGACAATCATACATATGAAAACAGTCAAAAGTACGTATGTATACGCTTGTGAAATCAGCACCGTTTGTACAGTGCATTAGCATACCTCAGTAGCACAATAGCACACATGGCTAATAAAAACAGCACATATGAAAACAGTCAAAAGTACGTATGTATACGCCTGTGAAATCAGCACAGTTTGTACAGTGCATTAGCATACCTCAGTAGCACAATAGCACACATGGCTAATAAAAACAGCACATATGAAATGTGCTAACTTTGCTAAAATCATGTTTGAATTACACGTTTTTTAGTCATGATTATATTTATCATTAAATGCATGTTCAGTGTTACTATGAATTGTTGAATAGTTGAAAAAGTTGAATAAGTTGAATAAAAAATAAATAAACATATGAATTGTTAACACAAACATGGGGTAGTAGTTATTACCATGAAGTAAAAACCAGCAAATGATGCAAATGATGGTTTTTAACTTGTTAATGTTGGTTCATCCAGGTATATTTGAGGTTATAATCTCAGGCCTACATGGACCAACCTCATTGACTACTGCTTAAACAAAAGCCATGGTAATCACACGGGTGGTGATACCCTGCTCCGTTTAGGCTTCGAAAAAGGAATAAACGTAACACCCTTTCCTGTACGATCTAGGTAGCGACTGTCTGAATTGCACACACCCCACTGATATCGTTTAACCATTGTTTTCTAAATTTAAATCGCGTTTTCCCGTTAATTCACCATTCAGCACCAGCTTAGCTTGTCGGAGGTAAATCATCTCAGACATTGGATATGAAACTTCCAAACTGGGTACAAATCATCTCAGACATTGGGTATGAAACGTCCAAACTGGGTACAAATCATCTCAGACATTGGGGATATTCGTTGCGAGGGTGTGTGTCAAATATCGATATCTGATTGAATGAACAGATGAATTTGATTGACAGGCCGCGACTGGTTCATTTGGGGCCAGACTGACATTTTGTTTTTATTATAAAAATCGTGCTAGATTTAATTACAAGCAATGTGCCAGTGACATATTTCTTTATTATAAGCAGCTCGGTCATACTGTATTGAGTATGTTGTACCAAGCAGATATAAATGTACGAATACATCGTGGAATACTCGTTTTGTTTTTAAAGCAGAAATAAATTAGTACAGTGGAAGTCGTGATAGCACAGTGGTAGAGCGTTCGCTTCAGGTGCGAAATTCCCGGAGTTCACTCCCCGTTTGGCCTGTTACGAGTGTGCCCTTAGGTAAAGCATTTAAATTCCACACGCCTCTCTCCCTCGTGGCCATGAATTCTACTAGGAATGAGACCTCGAGAGTGATTAATATACCACATTCAGGCTAAATTAAATGGGTACATGTAGATATCACCAACATGTAACCAGTACCATAAATTTGAACTACTGTCAATGAAATAGAACCTGCATACATGTACCATATTATTCTTGGACCGATTTCCACAAGTTCGTGTAGTTTTATTTAATTGAAACAACTAGTGGTAGCCATCATAGGAGCGCATATATACAACAAACTCTGCTGTGACAAACATGCAATCACAAGTCTTATAATCGACTGCACTAACTACAAGAATGTTATAATTAAACCTGAAGATATTAATGCTGTAACAAGGATGTCTTCCGAGTTGTGTCACAAACTCCATATGCAACGTGCCCTAATACTTCAGTAACTGTGTAAATATACATCGAATGTTTGAAGCATGAGTGGAGGCTTTTATAGTTTTTATAGTGTTTTTAAAATTACGACTACTCAGTAAGTCAACTTTTAACTGTGTACAAGTACTTGGTGTTCCCATAAGGGGAAAGAAAATACGGAAAAGAAGAAGTCGCCACAGGCGCGGCATTTGGGCGATTGCATTTTCTAAAGAAGTTTAAGTTTCCACGTCGGAGCGCCGTATTCTACGTTAATTAGTTGACATCTGGAGGAGGAATCTTCTTTCCATTTTATAGACCCTTCTTAATATCACTATTAAACTACTGGAATGGCTCGCCCAATTGTGTACAGTTCAATACCGGAGCACGATAGGAATTAGACTGTTGTTACCAAAAGCATGCGTTAACTTCCGGCACGTTGACGAACAGAAAAATGGCAGAATCTGTTGAATTGGCTGAAAAGACACTCATTTTACCTGTTGTCATTGATTTCATCAAACGAAAATGCAAAGAATTTGTTCCCTTATTAAATAAGTCACCAAAGGTATATTTTAAAACAATGTTTACGTAACCTTTATGAATTTCGTATGTATATAGACCAAATCGTGAAAACCACGTGTTTTTAGGGAATTGATGAAATGAAGTGTTCTAATGTTTTCTGTTGGTAGAGTTCGACATTTCCGTGGTCGTTTAAGTTGTCCAAGTTGAAAGCAGATAAATAAAAATCTTGCCAGATGACTCAATAATCCTCGCACTCGCCGCAAAGCAGCTTGAGCTTTGGGTAAAAAAAATCAGATTTTTTTTCATTTTAATGTTCATGTTTTTCAGTTCAAGAATGCTCCCACCAGTGGAAGTCCAAAGCTTGAAGAACTCTATGCGACCTGGCAGAGGTATGAATTGTATAGTTGTTTCTTAACCCTTCTGGTGCTATGTATCTTATCTACTGATAAGGCTGCGAACTGGATATCTTTACAAAGTTGTAGGAATGAGTATTGGATGTGGTTACTCACTGGTTAGAAATAATGAAATAACAGATATATCCCATAGATAAATAATCTTATTATATACTAATGGATAGGTTATAAAATTGTCTACATAATGCTGTAAAAATAATCTAAAATATTTAATTAAATGTGAACATCAAGAAAAATGTGTGAACACATCTTTTTCCCACAAGTAATTACTGTTAAAAATGTTTTTATATAAGAAATGCATAAACTGCAGCCAATAAAAACATAAGTTGTACTTTTTCAAACATATTTACAAAGTGGTGTTTTTAATGTATTTGAAAAATTTCCCCGAAAAAATAAATCTTTATTTTCATTCTAATATCTAAGCAGCAGTATTTTACATTGTTTACACTATATACAATGATTTCACACCATAGAAACCTGATTTAATTGTAATTATTTTGACTACCTGGAATAATACTTTTAAAATTTACCCGAAGAAATGCGTTTCCACCACTCCATCAGTACTCGGGCAAATGCAGTTGTACAAGACCCATTGCGAGAAAGACTCATCTCCTGCCAAGTTGTTTCTTTCCACTGACGGAACTGAGAGTTTGGCTTCAAAGTTGCAGTTTCCAGAAACTGAGTAGCATTAGCAACATTCAATGATTTTATTAACAGCTATAATACATGTAAAACTATACATTTTCTGGTAGATCTCATCAAACCATTTGCAAAAATGTATAGTTTAACTTTGTTACACCACAAATTTTGAAATTAATGGACTTGTAAATGATGAAAAATTGCAGTCAGAAAAGGCTTGATTTTCAATTTCTTAAAAAAGTTGACCCCAGCTTATTATTTGATCATGAAACGGTATTCTACATAGTAGTCAGTGTTATGTTCTTCTATAAACATTTCTCACCTGTTCTGTAACAATTTTATGCACACAGTACTTACAACACACTTATACATTAATATAGTTTTAATATACCGACTCGTAACCGAGTACGAATGAACGGTGTACGGTAACCGAGTACGAATGAACTGTGTACGAACAGCCATTTTGATTTTAGAAAATTGCAAATACAAGCTAATTAATCTTCAATGAGCGCAAATGCATATTTGCATTTATTCCAAACCACAATACCGTATTTATTTATACCTCAATCGAGCTTGAGAGAAGGACACACTTTGCAATATTTTAATGTTTTTTTTACTCTGCATGAATTGCGATTACGACGGCGGAAGTGGAATATTGGTAATAGTTAAGTTTGATTACTTCCCTTGTCCGGTGAGACTTGTCATGTCACTCGGATGCGAGCCAAATACACAGGATATACGTCAAATTACATTCTTGGAAGTTCCCAGAATGAAAAGAATACTGATATATCTATCATAAAATACCAATTTCATTAGCGTATGGCCGTTTTGGACAAATTTATGATATTTGAAATTTTCACTTTCGGTTTTGAACTGTAAATATATATACTGCGTAACAGCCAAATGGGCATATACGCCATATTTGGTCATATCTCCTCCCACTTATGCAAATATTTCAATCGGAAAGCCTTTGCTCTGTTCATACAAGACCGTAATACACAGGACATATTTTGGGGTCAGTTTTTTATCGGAACACCGATTGCGCAATAATGCGCAGTAATGCGCAATAATGCGCAGTAAAGATGCGTGGTGGTTGCTAGTAGCATATCTGTTTGTTTCAATAGACGTTCTCTCAAAGTCCTCCTGTTTAACAAACAGATCTAAGAAGTTTGAAGGTTCAGGATTGACTGGGATATCGATCCCATCATGTAAGCAGGGTGTGGCTGTAAAGTTCATGTGGGTGGTATTACGATCACCATCGTCCCAGTTTTGTATGGAAATCTGACTTTCGTCGTCCGATAGATCGTTATTATCCGAATGTTCATTAATGTCCGATTCGTCAAAACCATCAAAACACTCGTCACTCGCTATCCATCATTAATTCATTGGAAAACCTCATCGGTAGAAAGTACATTTGTCGCCATATTTTTCAATTATTTTTGGAATATTTCTTCATTAATGTCTCTCTTTGTGCGTTATATGTGGGTTGTCGGCCAAGGACACATTCTGTACTGTTTCTATATAACATTTTAAACGAGAATGTAAGTAAAAGTAGTACCGCATGTCTCATTGGACAAACTCATCAATCTATTTTTAAAGCAAAGTGGTATTCCGGGGTTCGCCATAGCTCTAGACTAAAGGACGGTGCCCGGAATGTTACGGGTTCAGCACGACTATGGTTAACATACCGCTGGTCTCGACATATCGAGGCTTTCACAACAAGGTAAAATAATGCCACCTATCATTCTTTCCATTGGATCAGTGTTGACACAGAAAGGTTGATACACAAGAAATCATAAACTGTCAACGTAAGTGGTGAGTAAACTACTGTTGAAAGATGCTTACCTGAATATCAAGTTCTATGTAAAATTACCCCACCCCTTTATCTGAAAAAATGCTCCCATGTGTCCATAATATATATTTATGTTCATTTCAACTTTGTAAAATGGCGGGCTGCTATCTTGCATTTATGAATGAAACTGTTTTGCTCACGTGTTTAGGTTACTACATACTTCCCATTTAGGTTACTACGTACTACTGTTAGGGCTGCGGTGATATACCGCGATACACTGACGAACGTATACGCGTATCGGGAGGGTCTGTATCGAAGAGTAGGATTCCATTGTGTGTGTTTTCTACCGATTCTAATTAAAATAACCCAAAGCGTGCACCTGCTGCAGAGCTAGCGTTATCACGCAAGTTGGAATTTTTAAAGTGGTGTAACTTTTGTTTATGCGTGGCATGCAATTATTTTGACTATTTTTGAGTTGTAAAATTAAATCAATAAAATATGAAATATCCGATGCTGTTGTTGATTTTCATGGAGTACGAATATAGGCCTATAGCATGATATTTTAAAGCACTACATCACAATTTAAAAATCCACGGACCAGCTACTCGTCCAAAGTGTGGCAGTATTTTGGCCTACCTTTCTTGTACGACAATAAAGACACGGCTATTTGTAGAATTTAAGACCTGTCGTGGGACTATAAGCCTCAGAACTCACCTCTGTCGCCTCCATGACATTGAAATAGGTTTTTAGTTTTACACATTTTAGTCTTTATTACTACAACAAACCAATGGGAACATCGGCTTATTGGCTTTGAAATTACAAATCAGGCTTAAAGTCTACAAGTTGTATTTTCTAATTATTTGATCGTATTGATTTCACAATGACATTGCTATTTTTAGCTAGGTATTGTTTGGGGGGGGGGTATAGAGAAATCTATAAAAACTTTATTGGTTTCAGGGCTCAAGCTAGACTCCAAATTTTGGGAGAAGTCACTTCTCTCTCCAGATGATTTAGGGAGAAGTGAGAACATTTAGGGAGAAGTGGGGAGACTTTTGAATGACTGCAAATAGTGAAACCGTATTTAGTCGAGATTTGCAAGAACTATTGTATGTAGAAAAGCTGCAGGGCATTCACTAGACTAAAAGTGAAAGAGTCAAATTGATTTTTTATTAGTCAATTTTCGCACATTCAACAATGACTAAATTTTAGCACTTACCTGTATTTCAACACTGATTGTTATAAATTGGTATCCTGGCAGTGTAGTGTGTATTCCAAACGACAAAGCAATCAAACGGATTAGAAAACATCGATGATTATGTAAAATTGTATTACATCGGCGTCTGCTCGATTTTATTAAGTTTATTATCTGGATGTCGGGGGAGATTAGCTTATGGCTCAAGGCGGTATTTTGGACTGTCAAAATGCCATACGACGATACAGATTATCATTAATTAGCAAGTATGCGCTCCAGAAATAAGGCGAAGTGGATGTCGCCCTGATGTCTATTTTGGGGGAAGCGATCACTTTCCTCACGTCGCCCTCTAGCGTGAGCCCTGGGTTTATACTGTTCTACTCTGAATGACTTTTTTTACTACCATGATTAGAGGGTTCCAAAATGTCGAAATTGGCGCTAAATAACAAATTTCCATAGATAAATACATGTTGACAAAACTGGACATCATGAATTCTTGTACCGAGCATCATTGATGTTATTCTATCCTCCAGTAGCCCAGCCGAGACAGGACTCAAACTGAGGTCAAGTGCTCACATAGAATGGTCATTTGCTGTGAGTCTAAAACTGGGTCCGTTCTACGATATTTCCTGTATCGGCAGTCTTGTATTGCTATTCGTATCGGAAGGGGTCGGGCAATACGCAGCCCTACATCCTGTATTATCTAATATGGGCCGAGACACGCTTTTCTTACGGAATGATTATTTTTGAAAACGTTTCCCCCCCCCCCCCCCCCAATTTTTTAATTTTATTATTAAAAACAAACAAGTTGATGTTCATATCTCTGGAACTTTCTTCCGTGATGTACATCTATTGACATGTGGTGATATAGCCAGAATCCTGCATTTTATTCATAAAAAGTAGGCCCATCGTGGGCCTAAAGCTATTTGTTGTTTTCTGGTGTGAGATTAATAAGATATTCATGTTTTATGTAAATAAATTTACTGCTATACTTACATAATATACAGAAGTCTCTTATCAACTATTCTCATAATTTTATTATGACTACCTTTATATAAACACCCAAATCAGGGCATCGGCCATTTGCCGCGGTATACCCGGAACTAATGATTACATAACTGCTGACACGATGGCGGCAAACACATGATAAGCACAAGAGATTCCCAATAGTATTTAAATTTTTATAGAGTTTGAATGATTATGAGTTTTTGATAGAATTATATCGAATATTCGAATACCTTCCCAACCGAATATTCAAATAGCACAATCGCTATTCGTTGCCATTCCTAGTCTTTGTGATGCCTAGACTCAACCTGTCTGTGACGTCGTTTATGATCATCTAAACAGGACGTTCTATCACCATTTAGCAACTCTCATAAACACACATCAGCCTAATAGAAAAAGAAGTTAGTTTGTTATGTTATCAATAAATGTTATGAACATGGAATCCGCCTCCGTGGTCGAGTGGTTACGGTTGCTGACTTGTATAACACTGTAACCTATCATCACTGATGGTCACAGGTTTGAGCCCCGCTCAGGCCGTGTCTCATTTATATGAAAAAGTTGGCAGTTTCTTACGGAGGTTGGTGCACCCAAGTACTGATTAACCACTGGAGCCTGCCCAGGAAAAGGTGTTAAGTAAACTGCCCACCGGCGATATAGCCCGAAATATAACATAATGTGAGTATGGAAGCCTAGTATTATCTCTCAAGATGATAAAGTATAATTCAATCCTACACTGAAACCAACAAATATCGTCTCAATGTTCATCTTACTTCTCAGTAAGTATAGGGGATGCGAAGTGGGCAGGCAGTCCATGAACAGGATGCTTGTATGTAACAATGCTGACTTGTATTGTGAACATTGTATCAATGCATTTCAGTGGAGGGGTGAAGAGAAAGAATGCGTCTGGTGATGGTCCAGTGGGTGCCAAGAAAGTCAAAACGGATTCATCTAGCAGTAGCTCTGATAGGTAAGATATTGCATGGGTCAAGTCATTGATCTCTGACATCTACAGCGTGAGAATTATTGTTTCCTATGCCATCTACATGGCTTGAGTCATTGATCTCTGATGTCTACAGTATAACGGGTATTGTTGCCTATGTCGTGAACATGGTTTGAATCATTGATCTCTGATGTCTACAGTATAACGGGTATTGTTGCCTATGTCGTGAACATGGCTTGAATCATTGATCTCTGATGTCTACAGTATAATGGGTATTGTTGCCTATGTCGTGAACATGGCTTGAATCATTGATCTCTGATGTCTACAGTATAACAGGTATTGTTGCCTATGTCGTGAACATGGCTTGAATCATTGATCTCTGTCTACAGTATAACGGGTATTGTTGCCCATGTCGTGAACATGGCTTGAATCATTGATCTCTGATGTCTACAGTATAACGGGTATTGTTGCCTATGTCGTGAACATGGCTTGAGTCATTGATCTCTGATGTCTACAGTATAACGGGTATTGTTGCCTATGTCGTCTACATGGCTTGAATCATTGGCCGGCACTGTCAACACTTACATATTTGCTCTAGTGGTTGTTCCCTGTCCCTTTGCTCACACACACACCCCCCCCCCCAATTTGTGCTTTGAAACTTCTCATAAACATCGGAGGACTAAGTCACCACCCCATGAGTGACATTGAACTTGAAATATTAATGTTTGCCAAAAATACTAATAGTCTGATTTTCAGACACTATGCATGAAATAAACTCAACATTTCTCACAAAACTGTCTTGAGGTATGGCTTTGAAACGTTGCATACACATCCAAGGACTAATTATCCACAGCAAGTCACCACCTCCATGAGTGGCGTTGAAATTTTGTCCAAGAAACAACTCGGGACATTAACATTTCTCAAAAACAGCCAAAGTTATGTCTTTGAAACCCTGCATACACATCCGAGGAATCGTTCTCCATACCAGTAAGTCCCACCACCCTACTGCAGACTCATTTTTTATTTTGCTGAACCATCACTTATACAGTCAAACTTGTACAGACACCATTGGGGTTGTGGCCTTGTTTCTTTGTTAATTATTAGCCTGTCCAAAAATGGATTACAGTAATTATGTGTGTGTTTTATGTTTATTAATCGTCGCTACCGGTTGCCCATATGAGCAACCCCCCCTGAAGTATGTCATTTTATATTTTGGAGGATAGTGCAATGATACAGACAGACACCCAATTCCAGAGTCTCCTCTGGTTCTTTTACTTGCACAGTGTAAAGCACCGACACAAGACCTCGGTTTATAGTCCCATCTGAAAGATTTTATTATGGTCAGACGGTGGGATCGAACCTGCGATCCCTGGATTGATCCGTCTGTAAAGTAATTATTTCTATTGACTTTATATACTTCATATATATTCATTCACATTAAAGTGTGAAAGTTCTCTTTAAGTCCTGACTATTATGCATCGGTACTAGAGTAAGAGTATTAAGTCTGTCGAGTACTTGAAAATTGTACGTACAAGTAGCACATCACTGACTGACACATCACCAGTTTTTGCACAGTCCTCTGCTCTCCCCATCATACAAACAAATAGAGCTGACTATCGAGTACAACTATCACGATGCTATTGCAGCATACTATTTCGATACTATTCGTGATAGTTGAACATTTTATAAATCATTTAGACAAAGATACTGTAAGTGAAAACGGGTTGAATTTTTTATTCACTTCATCGTGAAACAATATAAAAATTTGAAAAAAGGCTAAATTCATGATCTTGCCACTGAGTTTCAGGACACCTTTACACATGTTGCTTCCTACACGTTTCTTATCAATTCCAATTAAATCTTTTGAGAACCCATAGAACTTCCAAACAGAAGATTTGGCATTCATATTTGGTACAAATTCAGTAGCAGCAGCTATCTTGAAATCAGTACCGCTTGAAAACGTTTTAAGCTTCTTTCAAAAAGGACCGTAATAGAGCTAAAAACATCACCGGAGCCTACATCTACAGGTCTACATCAAACTGTAATTACCTGTTTTTATAATATCTTTACAACAATTAGACTATTTCTTTTCATAGTAAACAACCTAATTAGGCCTTGCAGTGTGCCGACATACTCACTGGTTCCAAAAATGACTGAAAGCCAAGATTTGCAGGAGTCCCAGACTTTCTTGTTAGGCATACAGTACGGTATCGGCTTTTACGTTGTGTAATGCATTGTAAATTGATTTGACAGCTGATTTTGAACACAAAATTTGTACATTGAACACGAAATTTGTACATTCTTTGTAAGAATATAAGCTAAAATATCGAAACTATCGATAGAGTACTATCGCAATGCATCGATAGTTTGAGCAAAGGTAACATTTTCAAAACAAATAAAATCATGTTTGTTTACAATTTTTGTTGAAGCACGCCAGTAGAATGATTATATTCTAATTCAATTATATATATCTCAAACATCCCTATTCAAGGGATCTCCAGTGAGAGGTTTAAATGATGGAATTTTGTAGTAATTAATTCTGACCTGATGTTATGAAAATATACAACATTTATGAAAATGCTTGTGGCTTCAAATATTTGACCAAGTTATCTGGCTTTGCACTATATTGGCTTTCCACTAGGTTTGCTTTCCAATTGTTGACAGAAGTAGCATTGACAAATTTGGTCAGAGAAACCCTGCAACAAAGGGTATTATCAAGAGATGTTGGCCAATGTTTATATTAGCTGTATTCTTTTATTTTTCCTTTTGCATGTCTTCAGTGAATCTGAAAGTGAAGACGAAAAGAAGCTTGCAAAACCTAATACAAAAGTAGTTAACAAACCTGCAGTGCTGAACAGGAATGAACAAAACAAACGTATTCACCAGTCCAGTTCCAGCGAGTCTTCCGATAGTGACACTGCAAAGCCCCCTACAAAGAAACTGGTGACTGCCGCCAAACCGCAGGTACAGAAAACGGCCGAATCCAGCACAGACAGCAGCAGTAGTGAATCAAGTGGTGATGATGTTGAAACGGTCAAGAAACAACTTGCAAAACCTGTATCAGCTCGAACACCAATAAAATCTACAGTAAAGAAAACTGAATCAAGCTCGAGCGAAGACTCTTCAGATGACTCCGATGACAACAAAACAACATGTAAGCCCGTCCTTAAGCCATCTACACCTGCTAAAAAACCTACAACAAATGTTACAAAGAAAGCAGAATCTAGTTCCAGTGACAGTTCAGATTCTTCAGATAATGAGAAACCCTGTACTAAGAAAACTACTGTTCCTGTAAAGAAACCTGCAAGTAAGGATGCTGAGAATGGTACCTCTGATTCTGATGCAGACTCTGAAAGTTCAGATGATGAAGATGCCTCTGCCAAAAAGAAGAAAACTCTTACAAAGAAACCAACTGGAAAGGTGTATAATAATGTGCCACCACCAAAACAAGTGACACCTTCCAAAAATGTTGGTGTGAAAGATTCTAGCAGTAGCAGCAGTGGCGATAGTTCAAGTGAAGATGAATCTGTCAAGAAAAAGCCAGTCCCAGTTAAACATCCTGTGAAAGCTGCTGCCAAGAAAGATAGCAGCAGCAGCAATAGTGACAGTTCAAGTGAAGGCGAAAATGCTGCTAAAGAACCTACTAAATTAAAATCACCGGCTACTAAACCACCACCCATCAAATCGGCTGCAATGAAAGACGATAGTAGCAGTGACTCTAGCTCTAGTGAAGACGAACCTCCAAAGAAAGTGCAATCTAGACCCGGAAACCTCAAAAAACCACAGGCAATGACAACTAAAAAAGAGAGCAGTAGTAGTAGTGACTCCAGTTCTGAAGATGACTTGGCGAAAACTAAAGCTAGCCCAGTTGCTATCAAGGCTGCTTCTAAATTGCCAATATCTGTAAAGCCTGCAGTTAAGAAACCAGAAAGCAGTAGTAGTGATAGTGATTCGAGTTCTAGTGAAGTGGAAGCCTCGAAGCCTGTTGCAGTGTCTAAATCACCAGTGAAAGCATGTGCATCCAAAGACAAGACTAAGCCTGTTGATAGCGATTCCAGCTCTGAAGAAGATTCTGATAGTGAGCCATCTAGGAAACAGCCCACTAAACAAGTTGCATCAAAGCCTATTTTAACCAACAAACAAACAAAGGCAGATTCAAGTTCTGATAGCTCGGACACGTCTAGTGAAGATGAGGCTCCCAAAAAAGCTGCCGTTCTAGTAAAGAAGCCGCATACTGCAGCATTTAAAGCAACAAAATCGAAGCAATCGTCTGCAAGTTCTGATTCAAGCTCAGAAGATGAGGCTCCTACTCCTTCAAAGGCTGCAGTAAAAGCAGTGGCTGTAAAAGAAGCTGAAAACGACTCCAGTTCGAGTAGTTCTGAATCTAGTTCCGAGGATGAAGCTCCAAAGAAAGGGAAGCCTGCCACACCTAAAGCAGTGGCCAAACCAGTGACCCAAAAAGTTATGACCAAGGATTCTAGTTCAGATAGTTCGGACTCTAGCTCTGAAGATGAAGCCCCTAAAAAAACTGCTGCTGCAGTAAAGATTATAAAACCGACACCCCTAAAAGCTTCAACAAAAGACTCTAGTTCAAGCAGTTCGGAATCTGAAGATGAAGCAACAAGAAAATCTACACCTGCAGTCAATCCTGTAATTACACCGGCTAAAGCACTGACTCCTAAAAGCGCTGCCAAACAGGTAACTCCTAAAGGTACACCAAATGCTAAGGACTCCAGTTCTAGCAGTTCAGAATCCAGTTCTGAAGATGAAGCTCCTAAAACAATTACACCCAGTAAAATAGTAACTCCTAAAGCGTTAGCCAAACTGGTTACACCTAAAGCTAGGCCAATTGCTAAAGACTCCAGTTCTAGCAGCTCGGAATCTAGTTCTGAAGATGAAGCACCGAAAAAAATTGCACCTGGTAAAGCAGTAACTACTAAAGATGCAGCCAAAACGGTCACCCCTAAGGCTATGCCAAAGGCTAAAGACTCTAGTTCTAGCAGCTCAGAATCCAGTTCTGAAGATGAAGCACCGAAAAAGGCTACACCGGCTAAAGCAGTCACTCCTAAAGGTGCAACGAAACCGGTCACCCCAAAGGCTAAAGACTCCAGTTCTAGCAGCTCAGAATCCAGCTCTGAAGATGAAGCACCGAAAATGGCCACACCAACTAAAGCAGTCACTCCTAAAGGTGCAACGAAACCGGTCACCCCAAAAGCTACGCCAAAGGCAAAGGACTCCAGCAGTTCAGAATCAAGTTCTGAAGACGAAGTGCCTAAAAAATCTACACCGGCTAAAGCAGTAATTCTTAATAAAGGTGCAAAAAAAGCGGTCACCCCTAAAGCTACACCAAAAGCTAAAGTCTCTAGTCCTAGCAGTTCAGAATCTAGTTCTGAAGACGAAGCACCTGCTAAAGCTGCAACTCCCAAAAGTACAGCCAAACCTGTAACCCCTAGGGCTACTCCAAAAGCAGCAGTTAAAGAAGCCAGCTCAAGTAGTTCAGATTCGAGCTCTGAAGATGAAACATCTAAGAAATTGATACATAGCAAGACAGTAAATAAACCACAATCACCTACGTCTACAACTAACAGTTCTAAGAATTTAACTCCTAAATCGCAGAACACATCTAAAGTAAATAAACCAAGAAAAGTATCTGGAAATTCCAAAACCAAATCAGATTCTAGTTCAAATAGTGATTCCTCAGACTCGGATAGTGATAAACAAACAGTGGCATCTAAATCACCTGGATTGACTCCAGTTGTGGGTAAAAATAAATTTGTGAAACGAAATGGCCCAGTGACGTCTACACCATTTCCTAAAATGAACGGTCATACTGAGGGATCTGATGATTCTGGTGTTGGGTCAGGCATCCACGAGGCGCCAGCAGCCCACAATAAAAGTCAGAATAGTGGCAAGGAGAGGGTATGTATATGTTTGACATCAGTTAGTCCCATAAGTCATTGTTTGTAAAACTACTTGTGAATTTTAAAAAAACAACATAAATTCACTCAATTATGTTCATGGGACCAAAATCGAATAAATGAAAATAAATATCATGCACCTAAATCAGTAGACAAATGGCTCTTGAAAGCTCATCAATGACTGGAATATGTGGAACGTCCGAAGATAAAAGTTGAGTCGTACATGGACAAAGACTAGATTTTCATTTCTTGACTATAATATTGTTAAATTTAATTCAATATTATACCACACAGATCTATGTACATGTAATTTCTTCAAAATATATAAAAGCAGTAAATTCAACTGCTTCAATCAGATGCACATTATATCTCTTAGGACTTGGAAATGTTAATCCAGCCAGGAAGTCTTGAGTGTTTGACTCTAGGATAGGCGATTTGACTTGCATTTTACTGTATGATAAGTTTGGAAGCTGCAGATGATGTTTACCTTGGAGAACTGAATTTATATGTGGATAAATTATTCTATGCTGATGTGGCTTCTAAATAATGTTTATTAACACTTTACCCATTACAAGGTTAGAATAAGTGCTTCTATGTAGGATGTGATGAGATTATTTTTTTAAAACGGCTTGTAATTAATTAATGTTGCTGTATGTACATGTAGTCGCCATGAAGTTTATTTTTCGATTATTTTCAGCAAAATCTCGCCAAATACATGAATAAGTTTCTTGAAAGATAAGACTTCATATTGTATTGTTATTTGTTGCTGTAAATAATTGAAAAACATAAACTAATTTCTTGAAACGTGTGAAATTGTCTTGCATGTAATTGGTCCTTTTATATGTATTTAAATGATTTGTCTACAGAGACGCAGCAGTCCATTCAGACGTAAAAAATAATTTTACATATAAATTCACTCAATTATGACGTGTATTTATCAAAAAACCATTCATTCTTGAATCGTTCGTTCATGGGACCAAAATCGAATAAATGACAATAAATATCGTGCACCTAAATTCAGTAGACAAATGGCTCTTGAAAGCTCATCAATGACTGGAATATGTGGAACGTCTGAAGATAAAAGTTGAGTCGTACATGGACAAAGACTAGATTTTCATTTCTCGACTATAATATTGTTAAATTGAATTCAATATTATACCACACAGATCTATCTACGTGTAATTTCTTCAAAATATATAAAAGCAGTAAATTCCAACTGCTCCAATCAGATGCACATTATATCTCTTAGGACTTGGAAATGTTAATCCAGCCAGGAAGTCTTGAGTGTTTGACTCTCTAGGATAGGCGATTTGACCTGCATTTTACAGTATGATAAGTTTGGAAGCTGCAGATGATGTTTACCTTGGAGAACTGAAGATATATGTGGATAAATTATTCTATGCTGATGTGGCTTCTAAATAATGTTTATTAACACTTTACCCATTACAAGGTTAGAATAAGTGCTTCTATGTAGGATGTGATGAGATTTTTTTTAAACGGCTTGTAATTAATTAATGTTGCTGTATGTACATGTAGTCGCCATGAAGTTTATTTTTCGATTATTTTCAGCAAAATCTCGCCAAATACATGAATACGTTTCTTGAAAGATAAGACTTCATATTGTATTGTTATTTGTTGCTGTAAATAATTGAAAAACATAAACTAATTTCTTGAAACGTGTGAAATTGTCTTGCATGTAATTGGTCCTTTTATATGTATTTAAATGATTTGTCTACAGAGACGCAGCAGTCCATTCAGACGTAAAAAATAATTTTACATATAAATTCACTCAATTATGACGTGTATTTATCAAAAAACCATTCATTCTTGAATCGTTCGTTCATGGGACCAAAATCGAATAAATGACAATAAATATCGTGCACCTAAATTCAGTAGACAAATGGCTCTTGAAAGCTCATCAATGACTGGAATATGTGGAACGTCTGAAGATAAAAGTTGAGTCGTACATGGACAAAGACTAGATTTTCATTTCTCGACTATAATATTGTTAAATTGAATTCAATATTATACCACACAGATCTATCTACGTGTAATTTCTTCAAAATATATAAAAGCAGTAAATTCCAACTGCTCCAATCAGATGCACATTATATCTCTTAGGACTTGGAAATGTTAATCCAGCCAGGAAGTCTTGAGTGTTTGACTCTCTAGGATAGGCGATTTGACCTGCATTTTACAGTATGATAAGTTTGGAAGCTGCAGATGATGTTTACCTTGGAGAACTGAAGATATATGTGGATAAATTATTCTATGCTGATGTGGCTTCTAAATAATGTTTATTAACACTTTACCCATTACAAGGTTAGAATAAGTGCTTCTATGTAGGATGTGATGAGATTTTTTTTAAACGGCTTGTAATTAATTAATGTTGCTGTATGTACATGTAGTCGCCATGAAGTTTATTTTTCGATTATTTTCAGCAAAATCTCGCCAAATACATGAATAAGTTTCTTGAAAGATAAGACTTCATATTGTATTGTTATTTGTTGCTGTAAATAATTGAAAAACATAAACTAATTTCTTGAAACATGTGAAATTGTCTTGCATGTAATTGGTCCTTTTATATGTATTTAAATGATTTGTCTACAGAGACGCAGCAGTCCATTCAGACGTGTGAAGTCAGAGGATGTTGTTGTAGATGCTAGATTGAAAGATAATTCGTTTGGTGCTAAGGTAAATTCTATTTTATATACACATTGCTCCTATAAAATTACTACAGTCAAACCTGTGTTAGTGGTCACCTATTAAGCAGCCAACCTGTATTAAGCAGCCAGTTTCCAGATTCCCAATATGTTGTTTTAGTATACAATTGACCTCTATTAAGCAGCCACATGTGCTAAGCAGCCACTTTATATGATTCCTTGGCTGGCTGCTTAAGACAGGTTTGACTGTAGTTGCGAATGCTGGCATGTTACCTGTGGTCATGATACTTTTTTTCTGCACCGTGTTTCAAGTAATTCAAGTAACAGTCAGGAAAACTATTCCCGCTTACATTTTGCCTATGATGTTATATTTATAAGTTGTTCAGAGCCTATTGCAATCTTGAGGACAGCTATATATCTGAGGCAAATACAGTGGAATGGAAAACAGTACTGAGAATGTGTTGATCTGTTTCTAAATGAATTTCCTAGAATATTGACTTAGGCAACAGAAGCAGTTTCCCATGATGTTATATTTATAAGTTGTTCAGAGCCTATTGTAATCTTGAGGACAGCTATATATCTGAGGAAACACACTGGAATGGAAAACAGTACTGAGAATGTATTAATCTGTTTCTAAATGAATTTCCTAGAATATTGACGTAGGCAACAGAAGCACTCTCCCATGTTTCCCATGATGTTATATTTATAAGTTGTTCAGAACCTATTGCAATCTTGAGGACAGCTATATATCTGAGGAAACGCACTGTGCTTTTCCCTGGAACTGTGTTTAGGGATATGTTGCTTAGGCTTCTGTGGCCATTTGTATCCAGAGGAAACCCACCTGTCCGATCTGGCGACCATCTCGCATACTATCCGGTCCGAGGATCAAACCCGGGTTGCCTTGACGAGCGTTCTGATTGGATTATTAGAATGTAACTAGATGTTGTTGTTTTTTATGAAGAATAATCCAATCAGAACGCTCGTTTCACTGCGCCGCTTGAGAAATTTTCAAAACAAATTGAAAAATTCTACGAAATCTCTTTTTGACGTACATTTTTGCCGAATAAACCTACACGTTAGTGGAAACACATTTTATTGATAATGTTATTCACTGTTAAAACTCTCCCCCGTCGAAGATTTTTTTTGTTGCCGACAGAACCCGTGTCCTAGTATGGAAATGTGACCTGCTATGGCCAATGTCTGTGGCAATTGTTTGCAAAGTATACATGCATGCAGCTTAAAGTTGTGTTTTATTTGAAGAACAATATAAAGACTCGGGATAAGCGCTATATTTGGACAGATTTGTACAAATTTGTTTCAGATAGGGCCATTTTACTGATCGATGCGAAATCTGACATCCCACAGAGTAGAATCCCTGTACTTAAATATATATACTAGTACCCCCAAACGTGCCGAATCCCTGTGATCAAAATGGGTAAATTTATCTAAAAATAGTAACATTACCGATTCGTCAGGATCTATACTTTTTGTAAGCCTATTTAGAGGTCTGTGGTGTTGATATGTGCTAGGATAAAAATTGCACAATTTAGAATATTGAGCCATTGACATATTTTTGCTTGGCACATCAAATATTGGGAGGTACATTTGAAGCATGTTACTTGTGTATTACATCTAATTCACACATTGCGTTATTTACAGAGTGGATCACGTGGATCATGGGGTGAGAGAGCCAACCACGATCTCATAGTGACAAAAGGCAAGTCCTTCCGACATGAGAAAACAAAGAAGAAGCGCGGCAGTTATAAAGGTGGTGCTATCGATACAAGCAATGTACATTCTTTCAAGTTTGACAATTGAGTCCATAAAACTTATAATACTTGTAAAAAAAATAATCATACTAAAATTGTACAGGTATTGATACAGTCTTAGCATTACGTAGCCTGCATTGACTTGTTGCATTTCCAATGCCACTCGCTGGAAAAGATAACGATGCATAATGCACGGGTAGCAGTTGTTGACTAGAACACAAAATGCAACCTTGTCTTTGAAATAATTGAAATGGGTTGTTGTAAGATGACTGTTTTAAAAGTGTGTGCTGTATGAATATAGGGGTTTGTGACGTCTGTTATAGACATTTTATTATTGACAATTACACACAGCCTTCATCAAACAAAGATAATTGTATGAATCGATGCTGGCTTGTAAATATATGTACCGAGTAGTGATTAACCGAATAACTGAATCGGCAGATTGTCGTACAATCCGTCGGCATCGGTGGTTTCACTGGTTTGAACATCGGTTCACCGATTGTGGGGGGGGTAATTTCGTTGAAATTTTGATATTTATAAACATGTGTTCTTGCACAGTGTAGTTTCTGCTTAAATTATGGCCACGCTTGCCTCAATCTTTTTGCGACACTACAATGCGATCATATGGCGCCGTACAGTCCGGCATTTAACAGTAATGGTTATGTGTAGGACTATTTCATCATCTACTAACGACATTTTGACAACTCTGTATACATTTTAAAGCCAATCCAATCGGCTGTGCTTGATACTGAGATCTGTTATTTGCTATGCCTCAAGACGACGCTTACCAATGTAGGAGCACTAACAAATCACTAACGGAATCGGCCTATTGTTTATATATATATAAATGATCTGTTTTCGGTTAATCACTAGTAACGAAGGTGAAGGTGAACATTGTTACAGTTTTGTGCAGACTGTTGCTGTAGCCTGCTTTAACTGCAGTTTGATTAATGTCTTTATGCAATCTTTTCTGCATATTGGACCTTTTTTTGTTATTATTTTATGCCTTCCAACGAAAGATTGAAATACGTTGTTCCACTGGTTGAAGTTAGTGGATTAACAGTTAACTTCTCACTGCTTTACACGTGTGCTACCTGTTTTTGAACTTGAGCTGTCTGTGAGTCATTAACAGTTTAACTTCTCACTGCTTTACACGTGTGCTACCTGTTTTTGAACTTGAGCTGTCTGTGAGTCATACATGGCGTCATAACAGCAATGAAATTAATACGCTTGCAGCACTTTAAGCATGTTTTTTTTTTTCTGTTGTAACAAAACGGGACATTTGCAGACATTGCAGTTTTCTTTTTTGAACAGAAATATATCTCTTATTAAAGTTAGCATATAACAGGCTTTTTTTAAATGGAATACTTTATTTAAATGGTGGCCATTATTAAACTTTATTTGTATGTGAAAACGTACGTATAAGAATTTAATTTGTGAAATTGTAATGGTATATTTGTAATTGTTTCAATGAATCGTATGATAATGTCCATGTGCTTAATCATGTATAGATTACAGGTATTGTTTATTGAAGAATCTTCATATTTATCATATACATAGCAGGGCTTCTATGACGAGTCCGAGGTACGCCCTAGCGTGTATATAGGTCAGAGCTCCAAGTATCTTGTCATTTTAGAAGCCCTGATACATAGTACTGAACTTTTTTGTGTAGAAGAATAATATACTTGTTTAATATTCCAGAACATTTATTGAAATTGTTCTTTATTTTTGTTTATCATGTTTATACATCAGAATTATTGATTGTTTGGATTGTAATCAAAAATGTGTAATTAAACTGTATATATGGATGTGGATCCTCTGTAGTGTAATGAATACTGTGTCTGCCTCGACTGACTGACTGACTGTCGTTGGGATACAATTGTCTGACATATTTGACTTAATTTCACCTCTTGCGTGCAGAGTTCCAGATTGCCTCAAATTTGGCCACTCACTTAAAACTAGGTCAAATAAGTGCCAATAAAAAAATAGTCTATTTGGGGGGGGAAACAGGACTGTGTGCGGAAGCAGATACACATCTAATGGAATTGCACGACATACTACAGTTAAAAATAAGAAACACAAATTAATGATGTGTCGTCCGTTAAAACTCTTCTCATAAACCATATTTCACAATTGTTGGCATGTAGTGAACCTCTAGTTTGCTCAAATTGTGATCCTGGGGCCATATTTGACCCCATTATAGGGTCACATAATTTACTGTGGAACAAGATGATAGTGACATTGTGTGGTATTAGTTTGCTCCCAACAATATGAAGATTTGTTCAGTTTAATGTATACAATTATATGGCAAACATAATGAAACATTGTTGCATCAAATTAATTGTGAAAATCATGTTCTTCAATAAAGAGTTTTCAATCTGAATAGTACACATGAACTTGTATTGTTTTAGTTGTAGAAGCATGTTTACAAGTTTGCCGGACAACTCGTTCTTTCTGCTAACATACAATTTGTGTTCATGTGTCTGGATAACGCTTCACCTGCCAATATGTCTGTCGACGCTCTTCAACTGATACATTTCTCCACGACCTTCTATCTGTGTAAATGTATCAATGCTTACATTGGAATCCCTCGTTAGTTTGAACAAAACAGCTCCGTCAATTTTCTAAGTCTAAATAATGTTGAACATGGAATGTTTTGCCTAAAATATGACTGCATGGTAACCTCAAGTTTTCAAATTAACCCTATTACCGCTCTATATTCAGATATGTGTACGTCCCAACTATCGTTCACTACAACCACCGTGTCGCAAATTGTAATGGTACATCGCCGGCCTGATTCATTGGGCATAGCGATGCTATACACTGCCAGCATTATCAATGCCGAAAGACTAATTAATTTGCCTAGCCAAAGATATACTAGGATGCTCTCCGATACCTTGTCAGTCCCTGGTTAGCCTTTCTAGTGTTTACTCGATAGTCTACAAGTATGCTCTCAGATACTGGGTCAGTCCCTGGTTAGCCTTTCTAGTGTTTACTCGATAGTCTACACGTATGCTCTCAGATACTGGGTCAGTCCCTGGTTAGCCTTTCTAGTGTTTACTCGATAGTCTACAAGTATGCTCTCCGATACCTTGTCAGTCCCTGGTTAGCCTTTCTAGTGTTTACTCGATAGTCTACAAGTATGCTCTCCGATACTGGGTCAGTCCCTGGTTAGCCTTTCTAGTGTTTACTCGATAGTCTACAAGTATGCTCTCCGATACCTTGTAGTCCCTGGTTAGCCTTTCTAGTGTTTACTCGATAGTCTACAAGTATGCTCTCCGATACCTTGTCAGTCCCTGGTTAGCCTTTCTAGTGTTTACTCGATAGTCTACAAGTATGCTCTCAGATACTGGGTCAGTCCCTGGTTAGCCTTTCTAGTGTTTACTCGATAGTCTACAAGTATGCTCTCCGATACCTTGTCAGTCCCTGGTTAGCCTTTCTAGTGTTTACTCGATAGTCTACAAGTATGCTCTCCGATACCTTGTCAGTCCCTGGTTAGCCTTTCTAGTGTTTACTCGATAGTCTACAAGTATGCTCTCCGATACCTTGTCAGTCCCTGGTTAGCCTTTCTAGTGTTTACTCGATAGTCTACAAGTATGCTCTCGATAGTCTACAAGTATGCTCTCCGATACCTTGTCAGTCCCTGGTTAGCCTTTCTAGTGTTTACTCGATAGTCTACAAGTATGCTCTCAGATACTGGGTCAGTCCCTGGTTAGCCTTTCTAGTGTTTACTCGATAGTCTACAAGTATGCTCTCCGATACCTTGTCAGTCCCTGGTTAGCCTTTCTAGTGTTTACTCGATAGTCTACAAGTATGCTCTCCGATACCTTGTCAGTCCCTGGTTAGCCTTTCTAGTGTTTACTCGATAGTCTACAAGTATGCTCTCAGATACTTGGTTAGCCTTTCTAGTGTTTACTCGATAGTCTACAAGTATGCTCTCAGATACTGGGTCAGTCCCTGGTTAGCCTTTCTAGTGTTTACTCGATAGTCTACAAGTATGCTCTCAGATACTGGGTCAGTCCCTGGTTAGCCTTTCTAGTGTTTACTCGATAGTCTACAAGTATGCTCTCAGATACTGGGTCAGTCCCTGGTTAGCCTTTCTAGTGTTTACTCGATAGTCTACAAGTATGCTCTCAGATACCTTGTCAGTCCCTGGTTAGCCTTTCTAGTGTTTACTCGATAGTCTACAAGTATGCTCTCCGATACCTTGTCAGTCCCTGGTTAGCCTTTCTAGTGTTTACTCGATAGTCTACAAGTATGCTCTCCGATACTGGGTCAGTCCCTGGTTAGCCTTTCTAGTGTTTACTCGATAGTCTACAAGTATGCTCTCCGATACTGGGTCAGTCCCTGGTTAGCCTTTCTAGTGTTTACTCGATAGTCTACAAGTATGCTCTCCGATACTGGGTCAGTCCCTGGTTAGCCTTTCTAGTGTTTACTCGATAGTCTACAAGTATGCTCTCCGATACCTTGTCAGTCCCTGGTTAGCCTTTCTAGTGTTTACTCGATAGTCTACAAGTATGCTCTCCGATACCTTGTCAGTCCCTGGTTAGCCTTTCTAGTGTTTACTCGATAGTCTACAAGTATGCTCTCCGATACCTTGTCAGTCCCTGGTTAGCCTTTCTAGTGTTTACTCGATAGTCTACAAGTATGCTCTCCGATACCTTGTCAGTCCCTGGTTAGCCTTTCTAGTGTTTACTCGATAGTCTACAAGTATGCTCTCCGATACCTTGTCAGTCCCTGGTTAGCCTTTCTAGTGTTTACTCGATAGTCTACAAGTATGCTCTCAGATACCTTGTCAGTCCCTGGTTAGCCTTTCTAGTGTTTACTCGATAGTCTACAAGTATGCTCTCCGATACTGGGTCAGCTAACGTGATCTATAGGTAGTAAGCTTATTACAACTCCACACCTAGTATAGAACTACATATTTGCATCGGATACACTATGGAGAGAATTGCCAACCATCCCAAACAGGTATTTCATCACCTGTGACCTAGCTATTTACTTGATTGTCCTGAGACTACCCTAATCAGTAGCCGAATTCCTAAACCACTTGTCCTTCAGTGAGTTACTCCATCCATCCAGACGAGATCAGTGCCTTCGTAGTTTACACCTTCCATCCAGAGTGTAGATAGGTTACTCCATCCATCCAGACGAGATCAGTGCCTTCGTAGTTTACACCTTCCATCCAGAGTGTAGATAGGTTACTGGTTCCATCCAGACGAGACCAGTGCCTTCATAGTTTACACCTTCCATCCAGAGTGTAGATAGGTTACTGCTTCCATCCAGACGAGACCAGTGCCTTCATAGTTTACACCTTCCATCCAGAGTGTAGATGGGTTACTGGTTCCATCCAGACGAGACCAGTGCTTTCATAGTTTACACCTTCCATCCAGAGTGTAGATAGGTTACTGGTTCCATCCAGACGAGATCAGTGCCTTCATAGTTTACACCTTCCATCCAGAGTGTAGATAGGTTACTGCTTCCATCCAGACGAGATCAGTGCCTTCGTAGTTTACACCTTCCATCCAGAGCGTAGATAGGTTACTCCATCCATCTAGACGAGATCAGTGCCTTCATAGTTTACACCTTCCATCCAGAGTGTAGATAGGTTACTGGTTCCATCCAGACGAGATCAATGCCTTCGTAGTTTACACCTTCCATCCAGAGTGTAGATAGGTTACTGGTTCCACCCAGACGAGACCAGTGCCTTCATAGTTTACACCTTCCATCCAGAGTGTAGATAGGTTACTGGTTCCATCCAGACGAGATCAGTGCCTTCGTAGTTTACACCTTCCATCCAGAGTGTAGATAGGTTACTGGTTCCATCCAGACGAGACCAGTGCCTTCATAGTTTACACCTTCCATCCAGAGTGTAGATAGGTTACTGGTTCCATCCAGACGAGACCAGTGCCTTCATAGTTTACACCTTCCATCCAGAGCGTAGATAGGTTACTCCATCCATCCAGACGAGACCAGTGCCTTCATAGTTTACACCTTCCATCCAGAGCGTAGATAGGTTACTCCATCCGGACGAGACCAGTGCCTTCATAGTTTACACCTTCCATCCAGAGCGTAAATAGGTTAATGGTTCCATCCAGACGAGACCAGTGCCTTCATAGTTTACACCGTCCATCCAGGACCTAGATAGGTTACTGGTTCCATCCAGACGAGACCAGTGCCTATGTAGTTTACACTTTCCATCCAGAGCCTAGATTATTATTATATACCAAACTTATATAGCGCTCTTCATCTAAAAACGTTCAAAAGCGCTTTACAGCCTCAAATATCACAAATATTGATAAAAACTTCCACATACAATGAGATAAAACAAGACAAAATTAGCAAACACAAATACAATGGATTCTAAATATGCTATAAAATATTAGGATCTAAAATTATAACAATTAAAATATAGGTAATAATTAAATAAAATGTGTTCATTTGCAGTCTTAATCCTGATTGAGCACAGACACAGTTCGATATTTATGTTCCATATGAACATTTAAAAAGGTGTGTCTTCAAAGCCTTTTTGAAAGAACACAATGTTGTTGCACTTCTAAGATTTGATGGAAGAGAATTCCAAAGTTTTGGGGCAGCAGTCATGAAACTTCTATCTCCGTATGTGACAGTCCGACTTCTTGGTAACACAAGAGTAGCTGCTTCATTTTTAGACCGTAAGTCTCTCCTTGGTATATAAACCTCAAGCAAGTTTCTCATATAAATCGGTGCTTCTCCATTCAATGCTTTATATGTGTGAGTCAGTATTTTATACTTTATTCTTTCTTGAACTGGTAGCCAATGAAGTTCTTTTAGAATGGGCGTTACATGACTGAAACGGGATGTTCTGGTTATGATGCGAGCTGCTGTGTTTTGAACAGTTTGTAATTTATTGGAAGTGTTTTTTGGCACGCCGTACAACAGTGAATTACAGTAATCGAGCCTGGATGTAACGAGTGAGTTTATGAGAGTTTTCGTGGCGTCTGTTGTTAAATACTGCCGAATGTGTCCAATCCGCCGGATCTGCGCATAACATGATTTTGTCAGATAGGTAGATAGGTTACTCCATCCGGACGAGACCAGTGCCTTCATAGTTTACACCTTCCATCCAGAGCGTAAATAGGTTAATGGTTCCATCCAGACGAGACCAGTGCCTTCATAGTTTACACCGTCCATCCAGGACCTAGATAGGTTACTGGTTCCATCCAGACGAGACCAGTGCCTATGTAGTTTACACTTTCCATCCAGAGCCTAGATTATTATTATATACCAAACTTATATAGCGCTCTTCATCTAAAAACGTTCAAAAGCGCTTTACAGCCTCAAATATCACAAATATTGATAAAAACTTCCACATACAATGAGATAAAACAAGACAAAATTAGCAAACACAAATACAATGGATTCTAAATATGCTATAAAATATTAGGATCTAAAATTATAACAATTAAAATATAGGTAATAATTAAATAAAATGTGTTCATTTGCAGTCTTAATCCTGATTGAGCACAGACACAGTTCGATATTTATGTTCCATATGAACATTTAAAAAGGTGTGTCTTCAAAGCCTTTTTGAAAGAACACAATGTTGTTGCACTTCTAAGATTTGATGGAAGAGAATTCCAAAGTTTTGGGGCAGCAGTCATGAAACTTCTATCTCCGTTTGTGACAGTCCGACTTCTTGGTAACACAAGAGTAGCTGCTTCATTTTTAGATCGTAAGTCTCTCCTTGGTATATAAACCTCAAGCAAGTTTCTCATATAAATCAGTGCTTCTCCATTCAATGCTTTATATGTGTGTCAGTATTTTATACTTTATTCTTTCTTGAACTGGTAGCCAATGAAGTTCTTTTAGAATGGGCGTTACATGACTGAAACGGGATGTTCTGGTTATGATGCGAGCTGCTGTGTTTTGAACAGTTTGTAATTTATTGGAAGTGTTTTTTGGCACGCCGTACAACAGTGAATTACAGTAATCGAGCCTGGATGTAACGAGTGAGTTTATGAGAGTTTTCGTGGCGTCTGTTGTTAAATACTGCCGAATGTGTCCAATCCGCCGGATCTGCGCATAACATGATTTTGTCAGATAGGTAGATAGGTAGATAGGTTACTGCTTCCATCCAGACGAGACCAGTGCCTTCGTAGTTGACACCTTCCATCCAGAGCGTAGATAGGTTACTGCTTCCATCCAGACGAGACCAGTGCCTTCATAGTTTACACCTTCCATCCAGAGTGTAGATAGGTTACTGGTTCCATCCAGACGAGACCAGTGCCTTCATAGTTTACACCTTCCATCCAGAGTGTAGATAGGTTACTGGTTCCATCCAGACGAGACCAGTGCCTTCATAGTTTACACTTTCCATCCAGAGTGTAGATAGGTTACTGGTTCCATCCAGACGAGACCAGTGCCTTCATAGTTTACACCTTCCATCCAGAGCGTAGATAGGTTACTGCTTCCATCCAGACGAGATCAGTGCCTTCGTAGTTTACACCTTCCATCCAGAGCGTAGATAGGTTACTGCTTCCATCCAGACGAGACCAGTGCCTTCATAGTTTACACCTTCCATCCAGAGCCTAGATAGGTTACTGCTTCCATCCAGACGAGACCAGTGCCTTCGTAGTTTACACCTTCCATCCAGAGCGTAGATAGGTTACTGCTTCCATCCAGACGAGATCAGTGCCTTCGTAGTTTACACCTTCCATCCAGAGCGTAGATAGGTTACTGCTTCCATCCAGACGAGACCAGTGCCTTCATAGTTTACACCTTCCATCCAGAGCCTAGATAGGTTACTGCTTCCATCCAGACGAGACCAGTGCCTTCGTAGTTTACACCTTCCATCCAGAGCGTAGATAGGTTACTGCTTCCATCCAGACGAGACCAGTGCCTTCATAGTTTACACCTTCCATCCAGAGTGTAGATGGGTTACTGGTTCCATCCAGACGAGACCAGTGCTTTCATAGTTTACACCTTCCATCCAGAGTGTAGATAGGTTACTGGTTCCATCCAGACGAGATCAGTGCCTTCATAGTTTACACCTTCCATCCAGAGTGTAGATAGGTTACTGCTTCCATCCAGACGAGATCAGTGCCTTCGTAGTTTACACCTTCCATCCAGAGCGTAGATAGGTTACTCCATCCATCTAGACGAGATCAGTGCCTTCATAGTTTACACCTTCCATCCAGAGTGTAGATAGGTTACTGGTTCCATCCAGACGAGATCAATGCCTTCGTAGTTTACACCTTCCATCCAGAGTGTAGATAGGTTACTGGTTCCACCCAGACGAGACCAGTGCCTTCATAGTTTACACCTTCCATCCAGAGTGTAGATAGGTTACTGGTTCCATCCAGACGAGATCAGTGCCTTCGTAGTTTACACCTTCCATCCAGAGTGTAGATAGGTTACTGGTTCCATCCAGACGAGACCAGTGCCTTCATAGTTTACACCTTCCATCCAGAGTGTAGATAGGTTACTGGTTCCATCCAGACGAGACCAGTGCCTTCATAGTTTACACCTTCCATCCAGAGCGTAGATAGGTTACTCCATCCATCCAGACGAGACCAGTGCCTTCATAGTTTACACCTTCCATCCAGAGCGTAGATAGGTTACTCCATCCGGACGAGACCAGTGCCTTCATAGTTTACACCTTCCATCCAGAGCGTAAATAGGTTAATGGTTCCATCCAGACGAGACCAGTGCCTTCATAGTTTACACCGTCCATCCAGGACCTAGATAGGTTACTGGTTCCATCCAGACGAGACCAGTGCCTATGTAGTTTACACTTTCCATCCAGAGCCTAGATTATTATTATATACCAAACTTATATAGCGCTCTTCATCTAAAAACGTTCAAAAGCGCTTTACAGCCTCAAATATCACAAATATTGATAAAAACTTCCACATACAATGAGATAAAACAAGACAAAATTAGCAAACACAAATACAATGGATTCTAAATATGCTATAAAATATTAGGATCTAAAATTATAACAATTAAAATATAGGTAATAATTAAATAAAATGTGTTCATTTGCAGTCTTAATCCTGATTGAGCACAGACACAGTTCGATATTTATGTTCCATATGAACATTTAAAAAGGTGTGTCTTCAAAGCCTTTTTGAAAGAACACAATGTTGTTGCACTTCTAAGATTTGATGGAAGAGAATTCCAAAGTTTTGGGGCAGCAGTCATGAAACTTCTATCTCCGTATGTGACAGTCCGACTTCTTGGTAACACAAGAGTAGCTGCTTCATTTTTAGACCGTAAGTCTCTCCTTGGTATATAAACCTCAAGCAAGTTTCTCATATAAATCGGTGCTTCTCCATTCAATGCTTTATATGTGTGAGTCAGTATTTTATACTTTATTCTTTCTTGAACTGGTAGCCAATGAAGTTCTTTTAGAATGGGCGTTACATGACTGAAACGGGATGTTCTGGTTATGATGCGAGCTGCTGTGTTTTGAACAGTTTGTAATTTATTGGAAGTGTTTTTTGGCACGCCGTACAACAGTGAATTACAGTAATCGAGCCTGGATGTAACGAGTGAGTTTATGAGAGTTTTCGTGGCGTCTGTTGTTAAATACTGCCGAATGTGTCCAATCCGCCGGATCTGCGCATAACATGATTTTGTCAGATAGGTAGATAGGTTACTCCATCCGGACGAGACCAGTGCCTTCATAGTTTACACCTTCCATCCAGAGCGTAAATAGGTTAATGGTTCCATCCAGACGAGACCAGTGCCTTCATAGTTTACACCGTCCATCCAGGACCTAGATAGGTTACTGGTTCCATCCAGACGAGACCAGTGCCTATGTAGTTTACACTTTCCATCCAGAGCCTAGATTATTATTATATACCAAACTTATATAGCGCTCTTCATCTAAAAAACGTTCAAAAGCGCTTTACAGCCTCAAATATCACAAATATTGATAAAAACTTCCACATACAATGAGATAAAACAAGACAAAATTAGCAAACACAATTACAATGGATTCTAAATATGCTATAAAATATTAGGATCTAAAATTATAACAATTAAAATATAGGTAATAATTAAATAAAATGTGTTCATTTGCAGTCTTAATCCTGATTGAGCACAGACACAGTTCGATATTTATGTTCCATATGAACATTTAAAAAGGTGTGTCTTCAAAGCCTTTTTGAAAGAACACAATGTTGTTGCACTTCTAAGATTTGATGGAAGAGAATTCCAAAGTTTTGGGGCAGCAGTCATGAAACTTCTATCTCCGTATGTGACAGTCCGACTTCTTGGTAACACAAGAGTAGCTGCTTCATTTTTAGATCGTAAGTCTCTCCTTGGTATATAAACCTCAAGCAAGTTTCTCATATAAATCAGTGCTTCTCCATTCAATGCTTTATATGTGTGTCAGTATTTTATACTTTATTCTTTCTTGAACTGGTAGCCAATGAAGTTCTTTTAGAATGGGCGTTACATGACTGAAACGGGATGTTCTGGTTATGATGCGAGCTGCTGTGTTTTGAACAGTTTGTAATTTATTGGAAGTGTTTTTTGGCACGCCGTACAACAGTGAATTACAGTAGTCGAGCCTGGATGTAACGAGTGAGTTTATGAGAGTTTTCGTGGCGTCTGTTGTTAAATACTGCCGAATGTGTCCAATCCGCCGGATCTGCGCATAACATGATTTTGTCAGATAGGTAGATAGGTTACTGCTTCCATCCAGACGAGACCAGTGCCTTCGTAGTTGACACCTTCCATCCAGAGCGTAGATAGGTTACTGCTTCCATCCAGACGAGACCAGTGCCTTCATAGTTTACACCTTCCATCCAGAGTGTAGATAGGTTACTGGTTCCATCCAGACGAGACCAGTGCCTTCATAGTTTACACCTTCCATCCAGAGTGTAGATAGGTTACTGCTTCCATCCAGACGAGACCAGTGCCTTCATAGTTTACACCTTCCATCCAGAGCCTAGATAGGTTACTGCTTCCATCCAGACGAGACCAGTGCCTTCGTAGTTTACACCTTCCATCCAGAGCGTAGATAGGTTACTGCTTCCATCCAGACGAGATCAGTGCCTTCGTAGTTTACACCTTCCATCCAGAGCGTAGATAGGTTACTGCTTCCATCCAGACGAGACCAGTGCCTTCATAGTTTACACCTTCCATCCAGAGCCTAGATAGGTTACTGCTTCCATCCAGACGAGACCAGTGCCTTCGTAGTTTACACCTTCCATCCAGAGCGTAGATAGGTTACTGCTTCCATCCAGACGAGATCAGTGCCTTCGTAGTTTACACCTTCCATCCAGAGCGTAGATAGGTTACTGCTTCCATCCAGACGAGACCAGTGCCTTCATAGTTTACACCGTCCATCCAGAGCCTAGATAGGTAACTGCTTCCATCCAGGACCTAGATAGGTTACTGCTTCCATCCAGACGAGACCAGTGCCGTCGTAGTTTACACCTTCCATCCAGAGCCTAGATAGGTTACTGCTTCCATCCAGACGAAAGCTGATTAAGTTTCTAGACAAGGATTGTGTTGTATCTACCTGCAGGACGAGGTGTTTGTGAGGTCCGCAATACTTTACGGCGAATTATAGACCAATGGTCGACGAGGAATCCTAGATCACTATAGCACAATATTAACAAGTTTAATGTACATGGAAGATGATTATTTATCACATAACTTTGCTTGTATTCAGTGTAATGCAGTCATGACATAAATTCTTATATAACCACATGTTTAATAATACCTGGAAGGATTCTGATTGGTCGCGGGGCATGACATTGACGGCTTGCAGTAGACATTCGACATATACATGCTTTATTTGTTAAAAATCCACTGCTTAACCCTTTCAACCCCACAGGCCTCTAAATAGGCTTATGAAAAGTGTAGATCCAGGCTCGTAATGAGCCGTCTCGTCAGGATCTGCACTTTTTGGCAGTAATAATTATTACTATTTTTAGATAAAATTACCCATTTTGATAAATGAACTGGTCCAAATGTAATTTTCTTATTAATTTATTGGTCTAAAAATAGCATGCACCAGTCCATGTCAGTTACTTGGGGTTGAATGGGTTAAATGTGATTGAATATATTATGTCGATTATTTGCGTGAAGTTGTTCGATTATCAAGGACTATTTACAGATGTAGATTAATGTAATAAGGCTCAAAATATATACTGGCAAACGGAAACGTTTTATTTCTTCAAATTTATGGTTGTTACTGTGGTAATGTGATAAAAAGAATCTTACACTCTGGGTGGTTTTATAAAATCGCTTCACGACTGGAAGATCCTATATTTATATACATGAATTATGAACGAATACAAAGGATATGTCATGGTTAAATGTCCACGGTGGCAAGTAATGACCACTGGTAATACCCTAGAACACTGGTGATGGAGTGACTTAGAACACTGGTGATGGAGTGACTTAGAACACTGGTGATGGAGTGACTTAGAACACTGGTGACGGAGTGACTTAGAACACTGGTGACGGAGTGACTTAGAACACTGGTGGCGGAGTGACTTGGAACACTGGTGGCGGAGTGACTTAGAACACTGGTGGCGGAGTGACTTAGAACACTGGTGGCGGAGTGACTTAGAACACTGGTGACGGAGTGACTTAGAACACTGGTGGCGGAGTGACTTAGAACACTGGTGGCGGAGTGACTTAGAACACTGGTGGTGGAGTGACTTAGAACACTGGTGGCGGAGTGACTTAGAACACTGGTGGCGGAGTGACTTAGAACACTGGTGGCGGAGTGACTTAGAACACTGGTGACGGAGTGACGTATAGAAATAAAACGAACAATTCACGTATCTGAATTGGGTTGAAATAAACTTCAATCCTGACGATGATGTTCACGTTTTGGCTCCCAGAATAGTGTTGATCGAGACTTGATATACATCAAGACTACGAAGAACATTGGCGAGAGGGTTGAGGCAACACATCCTCTCTAAGAGAAATCTTCAAAACCATTCCAGCGAATCACTGATTTATCAACCAAACAATACTGCATAAATGCATTATTACCAGACAAATGCACAATTCATTAGAAGTAAACTAACCTGAATAAAACGGTAGATCATTGTTAAAACTTTCTATACACAGCAAGTAAATCAATGTATGACTGATCTCCAAAGAACCAGACAACTGAGTGAATATCAAATCTGGCAGTAAACCCAATTACCTCAGTCATACTTCATTCACAAATATGTATTCATATTCTTACGATATAATGAAATAAGGGAGATAACAAACTATATGAAATGACTTAAAAAACGAGATTAGTTTCCCTAATTTACATACTGTCGTAAATTGTTCGAAACTTTCGAAAGATTGTGTTCATGTAGAATAAATTTGTCGACCTTTGTTGCCAGCCAACAACGTCAAATAGTTACATTTGATAACTTCTTCCTCGTTATGTAGAGGCCCGTTTAACATGGTGATGTTATATATATATCACAGTTATCAATATTAAACTACAAAAATGTCACTGTAGTGTGTTTTTGTTTGGGGAAGCTCCCACGAACCAGCTACAAAAGACTTGACAAATTACAGGCGAGAAACTGGAGTCGTTTGAACTGAAGATAAATTCGCATACAAGACACCTTTCAAATCAAAGAATGGTGTATATTTGAAAAACCTGAACAACAAGCAAAACTGTATTACACTGCTAGGAGAATTCCTGACGTCAATCGGAATTGGTGTCAGATATGTATCCAGTGATGCATATACACTTATTGTCAATGTGGTACTTCAGCTTGCAGCAACCAGAAAAACTTTCATTATTGTTGAAGACACAGACTTACTTCTCTTATGTTACCATGTGAGGCATATTCGAAAAAAAAAATTCTTCAGATCAGACTCGAGGTAAACTGCGGTAAAGAGAAACAAGATATGGGCTATTTAAATGACCCAACATGTTCTGTCGAGAGAAATATGTGATTTTATTATTTTCCTTCATGCCACGACAGGTTATAGCACGATATCGCGATTATATGGCATTGGGAAAGTTCTGCACAAAATAATGTTACAAAATTTGGCGAGTTAGCAGTAATTCATTTTATTAATATTAACTTGACTGAAAGTCAGGATACAACCATGTTTAAGAAGTTTTCGCCAACGGTTATGACAAATACGTCATTTGTTCAGGTCGATACCCATCCAACGACGTCTACTGCTGTGAAATTTCATAGTTTATGTGGGTTTTTTTACCAAATATAAGTCTGGAAGATACAAGATCGGAAGAACTTCACCCAGACGTTTGGCGTTGGGAAGTTGTTATTAGTATGTTGTCGGGAATGGCCGTAACTAATGTTGCTAGAAATTGTGGCCCGACCCATTTGCTTTCTTTTATTTGTCGTGTTTTGTATTCACATGTATATGTAAAAGGAATCGAGCAATAAAATATGATTAAACTAGACTAGTAGAATGTTTATGCTAGTAAAAACGAGTCTCCCTCTTGCTCCTGAAAGTCTTTTGAAAAGCAAAGCAAACATTACACATGTATGTCGAAAACATGCATTAGTATCGCGTGTGGAGCATGTCGATGCGTTGGTTGTTGAAATCCACCCATTTGTTGAATTACATATGGAGGAAGTGGGAGAAAATTGTTGTGATGAATAGTTGAATTTAGGTAATGACTAGTTTGATACATTCTTCAAATTAAAGGGCTCTGTTTTCATTGTACACTGACGATATGTCGAGCATATAAAACCGTCCTTTGCAAACAGCATAGAGCCAACATATTCGAAGGTGTGATATCTATTTGAGTGATATCACCTATTCAATATGTAATACCATCATATTATATAGTTGAATATGTGATTCATAGGCATAGTTCATATTCGATAGATACGAATCACATATTTATTCAAGTATTTTATATCAACAATTTCATTTTGTATATAACATTTCGACTATTTATAATAAATTGGTTCCATAATGGTACTGACATGGCACTTTTGACAGATTGATATGTTCGAAAGCGTGATTTCTACTACCGTATTCAAATGTTTGGAATTATTATTTGTGTGTGTTTTACGTTTATTTATCGTCGCTACCGGTTGCCCATATGAGCAACGCCTCCTGCAGAGATTAGTTATTTTAGATTTTGGAGGATAGTGCAATGATACAGACAGAGATCCATTACAGAGTCTCCTCTGGTTCGAGTACGTGCACGGTGTAAAGCACCGACACGAGACCTCGGTTTAAAGTCCCATCTGAAAGACTTTTAATTTTATTAGGGTCAGACGGGGAATCGAACCTGCGATCCCTGGATTACTAGTCCAGCGAAATTATTATTATTATTATAGCGGATTTATATAGCACTCTTTTCATATAGCAACACACGTTCAAAAGTGATACAATAATGATTACAATTTAAAGGTAAAGTAAACAAAACAATGATTACAATTTATAGGTAAAGTTTAAGAACAAATTCAAAGGACATAATAATAAATTAATATATTATACAGAGAAGCCACACTGATGGACAAGGATTATTTTTATAACGTCACTTACCATTAACAGAAGTCCTTAAACCCTACAAGGAGTAACTCCTTTAAGGGGGATAAACAAGTGTACCCAGTACTCAGAATAATTTACTAACACACATACACTTAACAACTCTTATAAGTGTGCATGTATAAATGGTCTCATATCCACGTCAATATTGGCCCGATAATGATGACATTTTCAGCAAATACATTTGAGATATATTTCATGATATTCCATTTATTTTATTTCATAACAAACACAAATTTAACACACATGACTAAGTAATGTGATGGTGCGTAACAAGTCAATGTTGCAAAATGATAATGTCAATGATAAAACTCAGGCCGATGAGAATTAATTATTCTAATATCGCGTATGCCAACCCTGACTGCGGATCACAGCTTGGCAACGTCGTCGCATGGAAGGGACATAGCGTCGTACATAGTTCTGGGGTAGATTTGCCCAATTTTCGCACGGAGCTGGGCGATGGTCTGTGGCACTGCGCCGGTCCTTCTTACGCGGCGATTCAATTCATCCCATATATTTTCTATAATGTTTAAGTCGGGAGACTTCGGTGGTATGTCCATCACATTAATGTGGTTAGCATTCAGAAAGAATCTTGTCGCCCTAGCAGTGTGGGCTGGTGCGCCATCCTGCAGCAACCGCAATCCTCTATTGTTCCTAAACATGGGTACTACCTCAGTTTGAAGCACGTCATGTTGGTACCGGGCGGCGTTTAGATTACCGTTAATGAACACGATGTTAGTCGTGTGATGTAAGGAGACACCAGCCCATACCATTACTGACCCACCACCGTACCTATCTCGTTCGATGACGCAGTTGTCGTTGAACCGTTCTCCTCGTTGTCGATATACCCGTGAACGACAGTCGTTTTCCTGTAGGCAGAACTTCTTTTCGTCAGTAAACAGGACCTGCCCCCATTATGCCTGTGTTGTTCTAAGATGACGCCGAGCCCAACGATCTCGCAGTGCCCTATGCCTTTGAGTCAATACAATACCCTTAAAGGGCCGTCTACACCGCATGTTGGCGAGCGATCGAAGACGCCTTCTAACGGTCTGCGCAGAGATATGGCGTCCGTGCGTCCCGCGCGTTTCTCCGGTCGTCTTGACAGTTGTACGTGTTCTCTGCTGCCGATGCACATGTACGATGTGATTATCTTGTGTAGCTGTTGTACAACGCCCACGTGGTCTGCGAGGGAGGTTACCAACGTTGCCAGTCGCTCTGTACTTAAGCATCAGCTTTCTGATGGTGTTGCGGTGTACACCCATGCGTCGCGCAACCTGCAAATGATACGGATAACATGAAATTAGTAATTAAAATATATAATTTATTTTTTATGGATAATTTCGATAAAAAACTGAATGTTAGTGACTTTCAATTTTTATAGCACAAAGAAACTTCATTAATTAGTGACATTGAATTAACTTTGAGACGTAGCTCTGTTTGGTGTATACCGGCGTTGATGAGGCCGACGACTATTCCCCGTTCCGCTATGGTCAGCCTGCCCATGTCATGTTTTTCTGATGTGTGGATCGTAATCAAGTCCACAACGACCAAAGGCAGTTTTATTTTGTGCCAGCGCACCATTTCCTCGTGCATTGTGTTGATGTTGACGTTGCGTGGTTCAACGCGCCGTATCGATTAAATTGAACACGTGGAGCACGGGATAATACTCGAAATGTAGTCAATAGCCAGTACACAAAAGTTCGTGCAAAAATATTGATAAATAAAAAAGTTATACGGAAATCAAAGATGCACACTTATAAGAGTTGTTAAGTGTAAAGCATACATGTACGTGTACTTATATTTATATAAAGCATACAGATCTAACATAAGTATTGATGCATTATATCCACATTATAATCCAGTTAAATATACATGTTATATAATGTATACATAGTGGGTGGGGTAAATATACATGTTATATAGTGTATACATAGTGGGTGGGGTAAATATACATGTTATATAGTGTATACATAGTGGGTGGGGTAAATATACATGTTATATAGTGTATACATAGTGGGTGGGGTAAATATACATGTTATATAGTGTATACATAGTGGGTGGGGTAAATATACATGTTATATAATGTATACATAGTGGGTGGGGTAAATATACATGTTATATAGTGTATACATAGTGGGTGGGGTAAATATACATGTTATATAGTGTATACATAGTGGGTGGGGTAAATATACATGTTATATAGTGTATACATAGTGGGTGGGGTAAATATACATGTTATATAGTGTATACATAGTGGGTGGGGTAAATATACATGTTATATAGTGTATACATAGTGGGTGGGGTAAATATACATGTTATATAGTGTATACATAGTGGGTGGGGTAAATATACATGTTATATAGTGTATACATAGTGGGTGGGTAAATATACATTTATATGTATACATAGTGGGTGGGGTAAATATACATGTTATATAGTGTATACATTGGGTGGGGAAATATACATTTATATAGTGTATACATATGGGTGGGGAAAAACCAAAAACAAAAAAACAAAAAAACATGGGTGGGGTAAATATAACATGTTATATAGTGTATACATAGTGGGTTGGGTAAATATACATGTATATAAGTGATATACATAGTGGGTGGGTAAATAACATGTTATATATTGTA
The DNA here is from genome assembly GCA_014843695.1 of Archivesica marissinica. Lineage (NCBI taxonomy): Eukaryota > Metazoa > Mollusca > Bivalvia > Venerida > Vesicomyidae > Archivesica > Archivesica marissinica. The sequence goes on from CM026387.1 coordinate 47,941,590, forward strand.
TACATAGTGGATGGGGTAAATATACATGTTATATAATGTATACATAGTGGGTGGGGTAAATATACATGTTATATAGTGTATACATAGTGGGTGGGGTAAATATACATGTTATATAGTGTATACATAGTGGGTGGGGTAAATATACATGTTATATAGTGTATACATAGTGGGTGGGGTAAATATACATGTTATATAGTGTATACATAGTGGGTGGGGTAAATATACATGTTATATAGTGTATACATAGTGGGTGGGGTAAATATACATGTTATATAGTGTATACATAGTGGGTGGGGTAAATATACATGTTATATAGTGTATACATAGTGGGTGGGGTAAATATACATGTTATATAGTGTATACATAGTGGGTGGGGTAAATATACATGTTATATAGTGTATACATAGTGGGTGGGGTAAATATACATGTTATATAAGTGTATACATAGTGGGTGGGGTAAATATACATGTTATATAGTGTATACATAGTGGGTGGGGTAAATATACATGTTATATAGTGTATACATAGTGGGTGGGGTAAATATACATGTTATATAATGTATACATAGTGGGTGGGGTAAATATACATGTTATATAATGTATACATAGTGGGTGGGGTAAATATACATGTTATATAATGTATACATAGTGGGTGGGGTAAATATACATGTTATATAGTGTATACATAGTGGGTGGGGGTAAATATACATGTTATATCGTGTATACATAGTGGGTGGGGTAAACATACATGTTATATAGTGTATACATAGTGGGTGGGGTAAACATACATGTTATATAGTGTATACATAGTGGGTGGGGTAAACATACATGTTATATAGTGTATACATAGTGGGTGGGGGTAAATCACCCCTCTATGAACACATAACATTTATATACACATGCCAGACTATCTTCTATATGCATTTGCCATGTACACTACAATAGTTCAGGTTCCTTGTCAGTGTTAGGTGGTGTGGTTATTTTTGATTTTGTATATGTACATGTATATCGTTGATGATTGTATGCGTCGATATTCAAGTGTTTGCCAGTTCAGGGAAATAATCATTTTTGTTATACTGCTTGCATAGTTATTATACCCATTGCAGATATATAGTGTGCAGCTGGTCTGTGTGTTTTACGTTTATTTATCGTCGTTACCGGTTGCTCATTTGAGCGACGCCTCCTGAAGAGATTAGTCATTTCAGATTTTTGGAGGATAGTGCAATGATACAGATATAGACCCATTCCAGAGTCTCCCCTGGTTCGTTTACGTTCTGGTTCGTTTACGTGCAGCTAATCAAGTACATTTTCTGCTTTATAGGTGTGATACTTTTGCTAGGGGTGCTAGATGGTTGAGCAATACTCGAGTTGTGGACGAACATTGATGTTATACGCTTTTTCATTGACCGTATTTCTGGTCTTCGCGTTCATTTGAATGAATCTGAGAGCGTTAGTACTTGGTTTTAATGTAGATGTTGTTTATATGGGTAGACCAGTTCAAATCTATACTAATATTAATGTCACGGTAACACACGAGTGTACTCCTATAGTACAACCTGTGACATGTATGTATTTGTAATTGTATTGTATATACAAAATAAAAAATATATGTCTATCTCTATCAACTGAAGGTGGGATCAGCATGATCCAGCATCTATCATCGAATGAAGAAGAATTACGTCCCTTTGAAAAAGTTACGCCATTCAAGAAAAGCACGAGGATTATAAGAGAAGCTTGCAATATTTGTTCAATTTGGTTTTAATTAGATTTTCAATGCAGCAACAACATATTGAGATAGAAACGTAGAAGGTAATTATTCTGCAACATTATCATCAGCTGACACACTGTAATTAAAATCTGCCTTAATAAAGTTGATTTTGTAAATTGTTGATTTGCGCACAGAATTATGTAGAGTCAATTCGTACCGTGGATGTTTCGTACCCAGCTTGACGTTTCGTACCCACATTTTTTAGACGTTTCTTCTTCTTCTTGGTGATTTCGGCACTCCCTCAATATTGAGGATTATGTGTCGTCGCTGGTGCATTTTGAGATGATGATATTTACAATGATTAATTAATAAATAAGTGAATGTCCAAAGACAAATATACTATAGTACAGTGCTTGTTTAAGATTTTGTACATAGAATGAATGCTTTAGATCATGGTTGGGAGGGCAGAAACAGGGATGAGTGCTTTAAAGCCATCAACTGTTATTGCTTCATGTGCGGCAAGTGGTAACAAGTTCCATTGGATGACGGTTCTTGGATAAAAAGAGAATTTGTATGAATCTTTCATTCTTTGTTGACAGGGATGTGTTTATAACAATATGGGTTTGTGTGTCTGGTTATGTTGTCTACGGGTATCAAAAGGTTTATGGGAATGTTTACAGCTACTATTTGGTGTATTATTTTATAGAAGAGAATCAATCTGTATCTAACTCTGCGTGTCTCAAGTGTTGGCCAGTTTAGGTCGTCGATCATTTCGGAGACTGAACTAGTGTTATGGTATCGGTTGGTAACGAATCTGGCAGCACGTCGCTGTACCGTCTCAATTTGGTGTTTTTGTGTTTTAGAATGTGGGTCCCAGATAGTACTGGAGAATTCTAGCTTGGGTCTTACTAGTGCTTTGTATGCATGGTCTTTTGCTTTAGATGATGTGAATTTTAGGTTGCGTTTCAAGAATCCTAGTGATTGGTTTGCTTTTGGATATCGAGTTAATATGTTTGTCCCATTTTAGATTGCTTTGCAAGGTTAGGCCTAAATATTTTGCATCATTTACTTTTTGAAGGGGATGGTTATGGAGTTTATATGTAAAGAGAAATGGCTTACGTTTTTGTGTGATGCTGAGTAGGTTACATTTATCGGGGTGAAATTTCATGAGCCAATCTTGCTCCCATCTACCAGCTGAATCAATATCTTCTTGGAATAATGTGGTGTCATTTTGTGTTTTAATTTCTTTATAAATGATGCTCTCATCAGCGAAGAGACGAAGGGTACTATGTTGGATATATTCGGATAGATCATTAATATAGATGAGGAATAGGATTGGGCCCAGAACTGTGCCTTGGGGTACACCCGATGTAACAGAGGCCGTGTCTGACATGTCACCCTCCAAGACAACAGTCTGGGTCCTAAGTCGTTAATCCAGTTAAAAGCGTTACAATTTATGCCATAGTATGTGTGGAACTTTGTCAAATGCTTTGGCAAAGTCCATGATAATGATGTCTGTTTGAATGTTATCGTCATTTGATTTTGTAATAGATTGAAGGAGGGATGTCGTTGAGTTTCGCAGGAGCGGGATGTTCGAAAGCCGTGTTGAAGGTCATAGAGTATGTTATTAGATTCTAGATGGTTCATGATATTGCTTGATATTATATGTTCTAATAGTTTGCAACAGATGCATATAAGGGATATTGGTCTATAATTGATAGCATCATGTTTATCACCTTTTTTAAAAACTGGGCACACATTTGCATGTTTCCAGTCGGTGGGTATAGTACCAGAAGACAGGGATTTTGAGAAGATGATAGTGAGGATAGGTGATATGTGTTCTCTATATTCTTTTAGTATTCTAGCATAATGCATTGATGTTGTCTGGTCCTGAGGCTTTGTGTGGTTTAAGATTTGTGAGTAGTTTAGTTATTCCATTTTGAGTGATTTTGATGTTTTTCATTTGTGGATGTGAGCTTGGCCATTTGTTAGGTATAGGTTCATCTGTGACTGGCGTAAATGCTGTTTGAAATTGGTCATTAATGATGTTTGCTTTTGTTTTGGAATCCGACTCTAGGCGGTCATTCTTTCTGATTGGTGCAATATTTTTGTTTTCTGTTCTTTGCGTTTTGGTGAAAAGAGTTTTTTGGGAGTTTTAGAGAAGTTAGGATTGTCCTGTTCAGGGAGAGGAATGTCATAAATCATATTTTCAATGTATTGCCAGTAGGCTTGCCTCTGTTCTTTTTGGATTTCTTGTTTCATTTGTCTTAGGCTGTCACTTTTGTGGTGGTGCTTTTGCTTGCTTCTAATTAGTTTCTTTTTATATTTATTCATTTTATTTCTTAGCATATTTGATACCCAGGGAAGTTTGTTGTTGTGTTTGATTGATTTAGTTGGTATATTCTTATTTATTGATTTTTGGAGATTGTCTTTAAGGATGTTCCATAGTTCGTTTACAGTTTTATTGTCTTTGTTGTCTTTAATTTCTATGTGTATCTTTGTGAGGTCTTCATTTATTTGGTGCCAATCTGCTTTAGAATACTTGAGAATGGTTCTAGGTTTTGATTTACAATTTCGAAGGGAGGTGTTACATTCAATGAATATGCCGTCATGATCGGACATGCCAATAGGTGGGATTGTTTCTAGATTATCAATGATTGATAGATGGCTTGTGATGATCAGGTCAAGGATTTTGTCATTACGTGTAGGTTTCGTAATCAGGTTGGACGTTTCATACTCAATGTCAAAGACGATTCATGCTTACGTGGTTCAGTGATAAGAGTGTCTTGATTAGTAATCGAATGATCCTCGAACACATTGCAAAGAGTGGTGTAGTCCTATCTATCTATCTTCCGCTAATGTCGAACCCCTCGCGGGGACGTAGACATGTTGCGCGTCAAAAACCGCAAAGCAGTTAAAAGTATGAGTAGTTAAAAGTATAATTTAAGAAGGTAATGAAAATAAGTTGTGGTAAAAGTTTAAAAGCAGTTGCGCAGAACAACTAGGGACTGGCATGTTCAATATGGCAAACTGCCGTATTGAATTGCTCTATGGTATGGAGATGGACAATGTCAGGAGGGAGGTGGTTCCAATGGTAGAGTGTTCTTGGAAAAAAGGAAGACTTGTAGTACTGTAGTCTGTAGTTGCTGTAGTTAACCTATAGCTTAAGGAATGGCAATGGCGAGCAGGACGGGAGAGAGGAACTAGGTAATTTTCAATGGGAATAGCAACAAGATCATTATGAATTTTATACATAAGGATAACCTATTGTCAATACGCCGTTGATCTAGTCTGCGTAGATTTGGGAATGTAGCATGTCTGTAACACTAGAGGTACGATAGAAGTCAGCCTTTATCCAACGGGCTGCTCTTCGCTGGACACCTTCAATTTGGTCTATCAATGTTTGGGTATGGGGCGACCAGATCTCGGAGCCATATTCAAGCTGGGGTCTCACTAGTGTCTGGTAAGCCATGGACTTCAGGGGTTCATATTTGACCTGGAGGTTTCTATGTAGAAATCCTAATGTTTGGTTTGCTTTCTTTGTTGACCTTTTTATGTGAGTGTCCCACGACAGGTTATTTGAGATATCCACGCCAAGGTATTTGGCTGAGGTGACCGACTCAAGTAGGACTCCAAGGAGTTTATATTTGCTGGGAATAGGATGTTTCCTTCTGGTGACGTGGATAACTTGACATTTGGAGGGGTTAAATTCCATGTCCCACTCCAACTCCCACTCTTCTAATCTCTTAAGATCGTTTTGGAGTGTGACCGATTCATTTGCAGATGTCAGTGATAGATAGACTGCAGTATCATCTGCAAAGATGCGGACTTTGGAACTGATGTTTTGTGGGAGGTCGTTTATATAGGCTAGGAAAAGCAGGGGTCCAAGTACGGATCCCTGTGGGACTCCAGAGGACACTGGAATGGCCTCTGAACTAATACCATTAAGGACAACTGACTGGAGTCTAGTATCTAGAAAACTCTTAATCCACCTTAATGTTTGACCTCTGAGCATTACTAGTTGGGTCACGCATGACCGTTTTTCTCTAAAACCATGCTGCAAATGGTACAGAATACTGTGGTTAGTGAAGTGTTTTACTATCGAGGAGGAAACTGTATGTTCTAGTACCTTGCATAGAACACATGTCAGTGAGATAGGCCTATAGTTGGCGGGGTTTGACTTGTCCCCTTGGTTAGTGCCACTCTGATCACAATGCGTTCAATTGGTGAAATTTGATAATTAATTGAAACAAACAAATACCCTCTAATTATTTTATAATTTCTAATGAAATATGGGAATTTATCAGTAAATTAAAATGTGTTCTTCCACTGACTATATATATATGTGTCACATTTTATTCTCAATGTCTTATATGTGTAGTCTGGGAACAATATCATATATAACAGTTGACTTGCAAACATACAATATATAATAATCACACTCAATGTTTTGCAGCCTTTTTCATTGCCTTCCTACATTCCGGGCAATACCAAGTCTTTGTCCTCGGAAGTCGCTTCAAATGGATACACTTGGGGTGGTACCACTCATCACACCTGTCACAGCCCACCATGCCATGCAATTTTGTTTTTGTGAAACATTTACAATATGTCCTTCCTTGGCTATTTGCAATGGGATGAATGTTTTATTTGGTCCCAGTTTCCTCGTCAACAGCTCAGGAAGTATGCCTGCTTTCCATACTGATTCCAGTTTATGCAGCATATTAAGAATGTATGCGGCATCTCTAGATACCCGTGTGATGATGCAGTCCAATGGCGTCCAGATAAACATGTCACTATATGTAGCATCACATACATACATCTACAGCTGAACTTGGGCGTAATGCTTGTGTTTAGGCTTCAGCTGGTACTGTCGTTCAAGGCAGAAGCTGTCATCATCTAGCATATAATCGACTGTCATCCTCTAGCATATAATCGACTGTCATCCTCTAGCATATAATCGACTGTCATCCTCTAGCATATAATCCACTGTCATCCTCTAGCATATAATCGACTGTCATCCTCTAGCATATAATCCACTGTCATCCTCTAGCATATAATCCACTGTCATCCTCTAGCATATAATCCACTGTCATCCTCTAGCATATAATCCACTGTCATCCTTAGCATATAATCGACTGTCATCCTCTAGCATATAATCGACTGTCATCCTCTAGCATATAATCGACTGTCATCATCTAGCATATAATCGACTGTCATCCTCTAGCATATAATCAACTGTCATCCTCTAGCATATAATCCACTGTCATCCTCTAGCATATAATCCACTGTCATCCTCTAGCATATAATCGACTGTCATCCTCTAGCATATAATCGACTGTCATCCTCTAGCATATAATCGACTGTCATCCTCTAGCATATAATTGACACTTCTCCTTGTACCGGAAAAGACACTTTATTTCCAACACTCCCCTCCCACAACACAAACAGTTTACTATCCCATCAGGAGATGCACCTAGAAATGGTTTATCTACACTTATCACTAAACCAGATGTCCTCACACTACACTCCTGATGGGGCAGAAGGCTACCGTGTGTTGTATATATAGTCCCGGTGGGGACACATGTTGGAGCGGTACCGGTCTATGAGTAAATGTTACTATGCATGTACACATTAAACGCGTCTCTCTGACAGTCTCTCGTGTTCATTTCCCCAAACTATCGCTGGTACGCATAACTGTTTAGTTTGTGGCACACACACTTTCTTTATCAATGACGGAGCTGGCTCTGTTGCATTTGTATGCATTTGTAATCATGGACTACAGATGCCGTTATCCGCCCGGCCCTCTGATCATGCCACACTGCAGAGGAAGATTGCGACCAGGTGGCTCCCTCCACATACTCTGACTCATTGACACTAATTTCCAGCTTGTTAAATGTGGCCGAACAAAGTTTCTTAAAATCACTGCCCGAATATATGTTCATTTGTGATTGTATATAAATATCTCATTGCGACCGGCAGTCTTTCACGTGGTTGCATTGTTTGCTGGCTGATATATTGTTCATTATAGCTAGCAAATGAGCTAAGTCCAACTATGCTCTCGCCCGTGTTGGCCAGGGCAGAAAGAAATTGACACTGTTCTGAAAGCGTAGCAGGTTGTACCTGGTTCCTGGTAACTTTTCTGGAATGCTTCAGTCGATTCCTTGACTCCTTGTAGAAACGAACTGCCGAGATTTTCGATGGCTGTACATTCTTCACAAAACACTTGTTCCATTGACAGGGAACATCAGTACAGGCCGAAGCTGTATAGCCAAGTCGCACCGCAGCCTCTATTTTAAATAGCATTGCACCAATGTGGGAGCATGTCTCGCCAAGCCTGAAACAATACATTACAAACATGTTACTCTCAGGCTGGTAATTTGCAATTAGCTCCTTCCCTACATGGGAACGGGCTAAAAATGAATGGGAATGGATAGATGCGCCAAAAGGTATGTGGCGTAATTATTGAGAGGAATTATATATAAGACTATCTTTCATCTTATCCTTTTTTGTGTATTTTGATACACATATGTAATGTATGCATTGTTCAAACTGCATAATATCCTGAAATAAAATATGTTTAAACTAAATGAAGAGACTTGATAAATGGGACATTTAACTATAGAGGCATTTTTCAAATAACAGGATCAGAATTATTTTTATTTAGTTTATACAAATTTATTTTAGCTCGATTGCGAGACAAGTTCTTACAACTTATATTAATCACTCTCGAGACCTCATTCCTGATGGAATCCATCGCCATGAGGGAGAGAGAAGATGCAACGTGGAATTTAAATTTTTTTATTTAAGAAGTCTTATATATAGTACTAATTATGAGTGTATCGATTTCTCCATATATACGCCATTCTACGCATGTACGCAAGTCCGAGGGCCGATGTATAGGCGTTTCTTCGCCTTCTACTTTGAATGTGCCCAAAAACAACCCAGTATTGCAAACAGAACTGCGAGAAATGAATTAATATCAACATATAACCTTTACAAATGGATTACCTGCCAAAAAGCATACTGTTTATATTGAAGATATTTCCGAAAATAATGAATTAAGATGCTAGGGTTTTTCCAAAAGTATGTATATGCGTGTGCGCGAGATTTCATTTTCAGTGGACAATTTTACATATATATATAGCAAGCCATGTACTCGGCAACTGTCCTGGTTTAAATCTACCTACACTATGAAACTCTCTGACAATGCCCGCGTTTAACAACCTGATGAGGGTTTCAATTGATGGCCCTAGCCTTGAGGACTTTGAATTTGGGGGAGCATTTTCTCTAAGTGGAAGTCCATTAAAACTAGAAGAATCCTCTAAACACCTGTGATGCAATCAATAAAGAAATTTAATGTTTGGTTAACCAAGAAATCAATGTAGCAGACTGAACTTTTGGACAGATCTGTATAATATCAAGTTATTCCCCTTTATGGATAAAAGTTCCCACCAAAAATATCACATGATTCAGTTTTGATCAATCAAAGCTCAGTTGGTGTTCAGTGTTGGACAATGACACACCTGTACAATTGTTTTATTTGGTTTTTAATATAGTTTAAAATAAATGGATGTTCTGGAAGGTTAGTATCTATTTATCTATTGAGGGTGATGAACAATAAGTTGTATGTTTCAGTGAACTGATTCCTGATTTATTTACGTAACATTTGAATGCATATGGTTTAAATCTAGCAGTGTGATGCATGGTATCTTTGTCTCTTATAAACTACACACTATACTCTCTAAACTTTACACACTTGTTTAATATGTTGTTCCTTCTAACTTACAGCACCTGGTTATCACTGTGTAGACTCAGGAGTGTGGCGAAGTTGAATGAAGGCACTCAATCCCTTAGACTGGTAAGTTTGTCATGTATATGTAATTGTACTAGTAATGGCCACTAGACTCCTTTACATGTATAATTTATAGAGCTAATGATGAAAGTAATGTTGACTGTGTTCGTATGTTCATAATTGAAGACTTGTATTGTATATGTGAGTGTTGATATATCTATGGTAAAGAATGTTGTAAAACAAAGAAATAGATCCTTTCGTTTGTTATAGTTTATTTTATATTGGCTCCAAAGTGGCTCCAACTTTTTGAAAGTAGCGACAAAGGTGGCATCACCTTAAAAAAGCCAGTGGAGGCCCTGCTATCAATGGTATTTATAAATCTCGCCTCATAGATCACTTGCACGTTATGATCTTTTGATCACAATTGTGAAAACAACACGTGTAACATTGTCTCTAACATTGTCTGGTCTGCGTAGAATCTAATAGATCGTGGATGTTTAGATAAACTTCCTCTAATATTACATAAAAATTGCATTGATTTGCAAAGGAAGAATTCTTATCCAAAATATCGGTATAGTGGAAACCATACCGCGGTACGTATTGTATTTTTGTGTATTGCAATATATCGGTATACCGGTAAACCGTTACAGCTCTAACTATGATACACTTGGTTTTTTCCCGATTTTCCACCATAAGTTGACTTTGCTCATCCAATTTCATTAATCGAATGGAATAATGTTCCAAAGTTAGCACTTGAGTCGAGAGAAAAAATTGTCCCCAGTATACCGGTATATTCATTTTGTACCGCGGAATACCGTATTGTGCTAATTACACTGGGATTTACTGGTATTGCCGCATACTGCACCACCCCAAGCAACAGGCAGTTTGTTTACATTAGCGACCTTGTCATCATTCAGTATATAGCCTCGATAGTGATGGGGTTCCATTATTAAACTTGCCTAAAAAGGCCTAAAAATAATTGTATAGTATGGTATCAGTGGTATAGTGTCAGGCCTATAGTGTATAGTGTTCTTAAAAACCAAAAAAATGTTTTTTAGTTTTGAGCCAGAAAACATTTGTCCAGATCTCAAGCGTCTGTGCATACATACAGTTTGGAAGTTTCGTACCCAATCATGGGCGACCAGTATGTGATGTCTAGACTAGTATGTGATGTCTAGACCAGTATGTGATGTCTAGACCAGTATGTGATGTCTAGTTGTGCATGTATTGTCTTCTCATTCTGGTGTAATTCCATTCTGGTGTAATTCCATTCTTGTGTAATCCCATTCCGGTTGGATGATTCCTTGCAGATTTACGGCCATTTGAACATTTTTATAACACAGCTTGTTGTCCATGCTTCATTTCCAAAACTTCATAATACTACATTACATAATTTATGACTTCATATATTTTAACCTTTGTGCAAGTCGTGATTGTGAGGGCTTCTAAAATTTTCAAAACCAAATCGGTCCATGCCGAAATCGAGTTAGGATGCCTCCCCATGTCATTCTCATATTTTTGTTCATATTATATGGTTTTCTGTTGGTGTTTTTTTTGTTATCATTTTTAAAACGAGGCTTTAATAGTAAAGTGTGTTGATATTTGAACAGTGAAGTGCAGGTCATTCATTGAAATCGAAAATCGCTGCATACATCGGCCAGTGGTACTACGACGCAAGATGCTGTCGAGGGTCGAATTGATTAGGGTACGGTTGACCGCGTACATTTATATGTCGGAGCTGCATGGGCGTATCTATGCAATCGGCTGCCTATGGCATCAATTTTCTAGAAACAAAACACGGAAATTCCATATATATTTTTAGACACGCACCTGTAGTGAAAAAGCTCCGACTGACTGCCTGTTAAATTTATTTAAAGTGGCCAAATTTGGGCGACTAAAGAACGTTACTTTTTAGACTATAATCTTGTTGGCAAAACATCCGTCTCTGATGGTTAATGTATGGCTTTGGGATTATTGGATAATAGGGGGCAATTAACATGGATCAGTCAAGCAGATCGCCTATTGATCTTACACCGGAAACAGGTGTGAACAATTATACACCTGATCAAGAGATTATATTTACCAATATAGGTTTGTTAGAAATATGTATTTGACGGGTTTCTTGGCTTTTTAAACAATTTTCTCGACCGATTTGTTATGACATTGGTTCTACAATCCGTCCGCCAGTTTAAAATTCTGTCCTGAACCGAGAGACTGAGAATTTTAGAAGTCCTGGTGATCGTGCAGTTGCAGTGCGTTTACTTTAGGTGTGAGATGCCTGGAGTTTGTGCCCAGTAGTAGTTGTTACAATTGTGCCCTTACAAGTTAGGCACCTTAGGCAAGGCACTTAAATTCCGTCTTTTTTCTCCTCATGGCGATGGGTTCCACCAGGAATGAGATTGAGAGCATTTTAAATAATGTTGTACGAATTTGTTTCGCAATCAAGCTAAGCAAATTTATATAAATTATTTTGAGTTAAATGTTATGTACATTTACCTTTTAGATGGGTGGAGGAGAATCCGTCGACCTTTATACCCGAGGTCGAGGATGAGGTCGAGGATGGAGGTCCTTTGTAGATGGGTGGAGGAGAAACCGTCGACCTTGGAGCTAAACTACCCGAGGTCGAGGATGGAGGTCGTGGGAATTGAGAAACGACAACCAAATTTATCAAAGAAATCTGTATTCCTATACTGTTGATGGAAGTTGTAACCATCTGTATATGAGGAAAGGAAATTAGGTGCAACACGAGTGCACTATCGCAATAGAAACAAGTGGCTAGAGAAGTAAGTCTACATAATTATACAAAGTGTGAAAATAATGACATAGTAGAGAAACCACATTGGCACTATAAAACATTCTGTGATGGTCATAGATATGACACATTTTCCATAAATATTTTAGTTCCATGCAACACAAGCACAGGGTACTGGAACGTGGAAGTATAACACTAAATATTTTAGTTCCATGCAACACAAGCACAGGGTACTGAAAAAACACAAAACATGGAAGTATAACACTTTAAGATGTAGCACAACTGAAATTCCTAATGTATCGCCTGGTATTTAGATAACATTGAACCACTCTACCAACAGACACACACACACACACACAGTGAATGCGAATCAGAGTGAGTCTAGAGTGCTCAACAAACGCATCACAAAATACCGAGCAGCACAAATAATTTATTTGCAACATCTCAAGAAACTTGTGTTTTGGTCGCATTCTTCCACACGGATTTAACAGTAATAACTATCGGATTGAAAATGTCAAACTTATAAGTAGTTGGACTACATATCGAAGAGTTGCGACTAAGCTGATACTTCAGAAACAATAAATGTGATAGCGACACTAATTAGGAATACTAAAGAAAGCATTGAATCGCATTGTTTCAAGATTAGCACAAGGACACTTTCACAGACGAATCTGTAGTCCAGTGGTAACACGCTGGACTGGTAATCTAGGAATCTCGGGTTCGATCCCCCGTCTGGCCCTAATAACATTAACAGTCTTTCAGATGGGACGTTAAACCGTGGTATTGTGTCAGTGCTGTACATGTGCACGTAAAAGAACCAGAGGAGAATCTGGAATGGGTCTCTGTCTGTATCATTGCACTATCCTCCAAAAATCTAAAATTACTAATCTCTTCAGTCGCTCATATGGGCAACCGGTAGCGACGATAAATAAACGTAAAACACGCAAGGACATTATGTTGTTGTACGAGTTTCTGGGATTATCGATGAAATGTGGGATGAATTGCAAGCAACATAGCCGATTATAGGAAGCATCGTATCACATCCTGTTTGAAGTGAAGTGACAGAATGATAATAGTAGAGTTGAAATGACACAGGCATAATCAAGTGAAAGAACATTCGTAAAAGACTTGTCAAAGCAAGTAAAGATTGGAAGATCAAAAGCAAGTAAAGATTGGAGGAATAAAGAAAGGAAGAATTAGAAGTAAAGAATTATGTTGTAGACAAAGATGGTAGTCAGTTCCACTGCAATCAGGTTTGATGTTGAAATATGTTAAATGTTATTTGTTATGTTAAAGTCATATTCCAGTTCAAAAAGACTGTCTGAATTTTTAATTAACATAATATAAAGTTTATTGGCATTAGATAGCATAAGCACATTTATAGCCACAAATGATGAAGTTTGACAAATAGTGAAATACATGATGCAGTTTTCTGAGAAGTTTGAATATATCAGTTAAGAATAAAGTTGATGAAAACGTACAATAAGTGACACATGAAATATAATTGCTGCACTTTTCGTGTATTTATGTATTACCTAGATGTTTTCTTAATCGAAAAGCAAATTAATTAAGCACGTTGTTATGTAATTTTATAATGTTTTGCTTTGCTGGTATCAGATCTGAGTGTGTACTTGTTTACAGTACAATTTTGTCTGTCTGAACAGGAATGTGACTTGATACTATTGAATTCCGGCTTGGCAATGTCTCGGCTTAACAGGAAATACCGGCAAATACAAGTGGTATTGGACTGGGATAGGAAAGTCATGCTAGTAGCTTCTCCCATCATACCAGCGATATGTCGATGTGTCAGTTTGTTATTACTCTCTGCTCATGCACTACTCGATATCAATGATATCGCAGTGCAAGTCGTGATAATACAGTGGTAGCTCGCAAGGTGCGAAAGGCTCTGAGTTCGAGACTCACTGGAGCTGTTACGATTGTGCCCTTGGCACATTTTTATTGTTTCAATTATGTTCTTGTAAGCCTCCTTAAGTAGTAGAACACAAGTCTGTATTCTGTTATGCTACTACCAGTAATTGGCATAAAAATTATTTAAAAAATTGGATAAATTAAGTGAAAAATCATATTTCCCGGTATTTCCAACGTTATTTAGAAATGCTAGTGGCATTTCGGAGCCAACACGCTATTCACTATATTAGATAATGTAAGGCCATTATAAATAAATGGAAGATTCTCATCCTTTCCCATCCAGCCCAGCAATTAAGGCCTGCCCCAATTTATTTTATTGGTCCCAAAAATGTTAGTGGAAAAATCAGGAATTAGTGTCGTTATTTTGTCCCTGAATTTGCATGGTGATCTCTTGACACTTTGAATGTTAGTACTGAAACTAACTGCCAATTTGGCATGGCCTTTCAATAGATGTGTGTTGTGACAATTGCAATTCTAATGAATTTTGTTGCAAAACAGCGGGAACCCTGTCCCGACACCAGTTTGAAAAATATTTGGATGGGAATCTAACATATATATATGATGGCCCAGCTGAATAATGTGGATATATTTCTCAGGCTGCCTGTGGGTGAATTGCCAAGGTATTGCTGGATAAATGCATGCAAGTTTGCACCATGACATTGATCCGCTTTCTTTATAGAACCTGGAGGTATGGGGTGGGGGGGGGGGGTATGAATTATGTCTCTGCAGGCAAGATGAGTAAGTTGGATAGTCTTTGTGTTTGATAAAACCATTTACCATTCAACAGCTACTGCATCTCATGCTTAAGAAATAAATCCTATTTTTGCCTTAGTTTAATTTGCGAGTAATATTCATTATTATAGTGGTAGCCTGCAGTCTTGCTATAATTTGACATCAAATCACTTGCCTCTCATGGTTGTAGACTTTAATCCCAATGAGGTTGTGCAATTCTCTCATGAGGAAGTTATCCAATTGGCATGCAGAAGGTCGGTGTTTCTACCTGGGTGCCTGTGCCTGAAATACTGCTCGGAGTGGCACTGACGGTCTTCCTCCACCAAGGACAGGTAGCGTGAAATATATGATGACTGGAACCCCGCAATCTAACTGGTTTCATTTTAAACCAAACCTTTATAGATGTCATGTGTTGGTCTCTCTTTGGGCGGACATACCTGTTTAAACTCAGAGGCACCCTAGTGATTGATAAGCTCGATTCAGGCACTCTAATGATTGGCATTATAACGAGATTGCAGTTTCTTTCCAGAGACCTCATTGACCTATTGTTGAAACATGTTCAAATGATATGGTAAACTTGTTCAACTGATATGGTAAACATGTTCAAATGATATGGTAAACTTGTTCAACTGATATGGTAAACATGCTCAACTGATATGGTAAACATGCTCAACTGATATGGTAAACATGTTCAACTGATATGGTAAACATGTTCAACTAATATGGTAAACTTGCTCAACTGATATGGTAAACATGTTCAACTGATATGGTAAACATGTTCAACTGATATGGTAAACATGCTCAACTGATATGGTAAACTTGTTCAACTGATTTGGTAAACATGCTCAACTGATATGGTAAACATGTTCAAATGATATGGTAAACATGCTCAACTGATATGGTAAACTTGTTCAACTGATATGGTAAACATGCTCAACTAATATGGTAAACATGTTCAACTGATATGGTAAACATGTTCAACTAATATGGTAAACATGCTCAACTGATATGGTAAACATGTTCAACTGATATGGTAAACATGTTCAACTAATATGGTAAACTTGCTCAACTGATATGGTAAACATGTTCAACTGATATGGTAAACATGTTCAACTGATATGGTAAACATGTTCAACTGATATGGTAAACATGTTCAACTGATATGGTAAACTTGTTCAACTGATATGGTAAACTCAACAAAAACCAACAAAAACCAAATGATATGGTAAACATGTTCAACTGATATGGTAAACATGTTCAACTGATATGGTAAACATGTTCAAATGATATGGTAAACTTGTTCAACTGATATGGTAAACTTGTTCAACTGATATGGTAAACATGCTCAACTGATATGGTAAACTTGTTCAAATGATATGGTAAACATGTTCAACTGATATGGTAAACATGCTCAACTGATATGGTAAACATGCTCAACTGATATGGTAAACATGTTCAACTAATATGTAATCGTTGTGATTAGAAGCTTACATTTCTGTATTGATTGGGCATGCCCCAGTCACGATAATTGGAAACAACATTAATTGTAGTTGAAACATGTTTATTTACAGTTAAATGGTAGATACTTTGAGGGTGTGTATAACCCAGCCTTTGGCAGCCCCAAATACGAATCTGTCAAAAAGTACTTTTAATCATGGTATTTTACTGAAAATATAATTATACAACATCACAATGCTGATATATTATTTAACAGACGGATCTCTAGTCCAGTGGCAACACGCTGGACTGGTAATCCAGGGATCGCAGGTTCGATCCCCCGTCTGACCCTAATAAAATTAACAACCTTTCAGATGGGACGTTAAACAGAGTTCTCGTGTCTGTGCTTTAAACAGTGTATGTAAAAGAACTAGAGGAGACTCTGGAATGTGTCTCTGTCTGTATCATTGCACTATCCTCCAAAATCTAAAATGACTAATCTCTTCAGTCGCTCATATGGGCAACCGGTAGCGACGATAAATAAACGTAAAACACGCATGCTAATATATTCTTTGTAGGATTTCATTTTCCATCAAGTTGTTGTCACCATATTTGATGAAATGTTTACTATTTGCAGAAACATTATTGTGTCAAGTTTTATTATTTATGAAATAGATCTGTATTTCGACAAAATATTTTTGCTGATTTTAACACAATTTTATAAATCATTACTCTTTAGAGTAATATATAGCAACACACTTAACCTGAATATGAATGTATAATATTTGTTTGAATATTTGCACATAACAGAGCTCCGGATAAGTTTTAGACCTTAGGGCAAAAAGCAAACTTGAAAACGTGAGGTTAAATCTGAAAAACAAACAAACAAACGGTTGAGGGTACATTTGGGAGAGTGAGTGCGAGTGTTATAAATAAGCCCAGGTAAAGCAGCTTCCTTTATTACAAACTGTGACAACATCGAGTGAATTCCAGTAATTGGACATACATGTACATACACGATATATCGGCAATGTTTCAGTTGTCGTTTTGTAACATATATGTGCCAATGAACTTATACACACACAGATTATTGAGTCTGAGATAGATACACATATAAACAGTTTTTACTGACATTGATCTTACCGTATGTGACATTCTGAGACACTAGTCTGGATACACAAAATTATTGTTTGTCACAAAGCTAATGCTGCCAAAATGTTCACTTGGCTTACTGTCGGAGATAGAGATACACATGTCATTTATAAATTCTGACACACTGAAAGCTCAAATAGCTGGCTAGTTACATGACGTGACATTACTGACAGTTTAATGCACAGACGAGTCTGTAGTCCAGTGGTAACACGCTGGACTGGTAATCCAGGGATCGCAGGTTCGATCACCCGTCTGACCCTAATAAAATTAACAGTCTTTCAGATGGGACATTAACCCTTTCAACCCCAAGTATCTGACATGGACTGGTGCATGCTATTTTTAGACCAATAAATTAATAAGAAAATTACCTTTGGACCAGTTCATTTATCAAAATGGGTAATTTTATCTAAAAATAGTAATAATTATTACTGGCAAAAAAGTGCAGATCCTGATGAGACAGCTCGTCACGAGCCGGCTCATCTGGATCTACACTTTTCATAAGCCTATTTAGAGGCCTGTGGGGTTGAAAGGGTTAAACCGAGGTCTGCAAAAAAGTTTCCCTAGTTTCTGCACTGATTCTCACCAGAACATCCATAATATCGGAACCAAGATTGCATCTCCAGTCTGACTTCTCTTTCATGGTTGAAAAATGATGCTAGTGAAATGAATGACTATAGATATATTACATATTTTAGTGTTTCGTTGAATTGCTACAAAGTTGAAATTTGATCGTTTATATCAGGATAAAATACGGTACCGCACTGTATTCAAAGCTGGCATTTTACAGCCACAGATTTGTGCACACGGGAATAGCGACACGATATTGTGGCATGCTTAACCCATTCAACACCAAGTAACTCACATGGACTGGTCCATGATATTCATAAGCCAATAAATGAATCAGAAAATCACATTTGGACAAGTTCATTTATCAAAATGGGTAATTATGTCTAAAAATAGTCATATCACTGGCAAAAAGTGCAGATCCTGATGAGACGGCTCGTCATGAGCCGGCTCATCTGGATCTACACTTTTTTTAAGCCTATTTAGAGGTCTGTGGTGTTGAAAGGGTTAACTCTTTCGGCGCCAAATATATAGTGAAAAGTTTCCCTCAGCGCCAGATATATTTTTGGCATTTCTAATAAATCAATAGTGACTATAATAAAATATCCATAACTTTTTTATTTTTTAAGATATCACCATGGCAGTGTGTTAATAATAGATAGCTACACATAATGACACTGCTATGTATTGTTGGGTATGATCTATAAAAATTGTTCGTTCATTTCCAATATAGTAATTTGAAAAAATAGAAAATTGCCTTACACATTGTCCAATATATGACATTAGTCTCTAAAATAGATATATATTAATGCAGGTCAACAGTTTCTCATTATGTTCACTAATATGTGCAACCACATACCGATACTGTGCAGTCAATCTGAGCTGACAATGCACATACATTTATCAATTTTGTAATTTATGCACAATCCTACCAGCTTGCTGGTGAAAGTTTTTGTGAGTATGAAATATCTCATGACATGGAACAGGACACATTGGAATGTTACATTGTTTGCACTTGAACCATGTCTGTTTCCTCTTCCATCAAGATGTGTTACGGGAGCTACAGACAGCACAATCAGGCCTGTATGACCTGTCTTCGTATTCACCGACAAAGTGCCGCTCGGTTAATCTAGCTGGGGCATCAGCCTTTGAAGGTCGTCCAGATTTGGTTGAAGCTGGCCTAGTGTAGTTCTCCAGTAGACAGACCGGTTCCAACTTGTTCCCTGAAAACTCTGGGTGACACTTTCTGCTCTTGTGATTTACAGTACACAATGTATCCATTTATGAGTGCAATTTCCCTAAGCCTATGATATATAGTTGCGTACCACTTGGTGCTTTTATGCGAGTACTCATTAAGTACTCAACTTCTGGTCAAGAAGATCGACTCCACCCATGCTGGCATTGTATCTTTCTGCTATAACAGGCTTTTCCACCACTCTATAACCTCCATCCTCTTTGCCTAATTCTCTTATTGACAAGTGTTGTTAGTATCAATCGTCGACAGAAAATGTACATGCTTGGTATCGTTCCATCAAAATCATCACCTGAAAAAAAAATGCATATGCATGAATAGTACAGATAAATTAACTAATAAACATGATTTTCCTGTATAAAATAGCTTCAAATACAAGCCGTGACACAAATAGAATCAACTTAGAAGATGTAAATACTATAAAATGCTGATTATCTATATAACACTCAATATGTCACAGTATTGGTGCACCAAAATTCGTATATACAAAATTCGGTTACATACTGAAAACAGGTGTGTCACTTACTTCAGTAGGGAAATACTTTGTTTGATATACAATTTATGTTGTAAACAATATCATAACTATTCATTGCTACCAACACAACTCTACAATCTCGTCTTGAACAATGATCGACTATGTTTAGGCTGGCCAGAGAACACAATTGACCTATTTCGGATGTAGTACTTCGTCCTGAGGACTGTTCAGAAACAGTTTCTTCTGACAAGACATCGCTGGAATCATCAGAGGAGGAATCTGAATCCAACTGAAAGTCCGGTATATCGCTGTCGCTATCATTTACAACCATTTCGGCCACTTCCGCACACGTATACCTCCGTCGGCCGTTTGGGGTCGCCATATTGGATTGTACTAAGCAATCGGCAATTATCTAGTGTCTTTATCGAGTTGTATTTTGATCAATTTTACGTTTTTTTCACTTTTTCTCCCGCTTTTATTTCAACTAGAATGTGTTTTGAACCTCCGGCTGAAGAGTTTGTGTTCCGTGATAAAATTACGTTGTGATAATAGCTCTATAAAATGATACGGTAAGAATGTCGCAATTATGCGACTGTGGCGGTTTACCAAGTAGTCGCAATTATGCGACTGGCGCCAAAAAGTATCAATGGCATAATGCTCTGTAATCTGAAGAAAACGTGAGTCTACCAGCCAGAAATTCATCGGTCAGTCTCACAAGGAGATGCTTAAAGTAAAGTCCCTTATACGGGGAAGAATGCCTTTAATGTACTCTACTGTACTTTAATGTCGCTGTACTTAACATTTATAATACACTGTTTTTCCGCTGTCCACGCAATAAATTTGCATAACACTGACTGTGCAAAACATTGCAATTTGTACTTGACAATAGTATCCATTTCTTCCCTTAGCACTCAATTTCGGCTCGCCATTTTCAACTATGACATCATATTTTCCAGATGACACCAAACCCTCTTAGGGTGTGCTGGGCATTTTATTTCTACTATAGTGCTTTTGTCTATGACACAGTCTGGGCTGGCTGCGATGTAGGGTTCATCATCACTTATCACAATCCCAGATTTGTGAACAGTCTAGCCAGACACACTTTCGAACCAAGCTCGTGCAACTGGCCTCAAACTTTTGCCCATGACGCGTTGCAGAGCATCCCTTGAATCTCGGATAGATTTGATTTGTGACAAATTTATTTGGACCAGCTCTTTGTGTCTTTGGCAAAGCACTTGCTCTGCTGCTCGTGATTCTTAATCGCCTACTGTCCGTCCACAAATTCGAGTTCTGATTTCTGGTTGTTTGTTCCAGGTGACTCACTTTTTCTGGAATAGCTACATGTTTCTCATAAAAGGTTTGACATTTAGAACATGACAAGGACAGTTGTACAGGAAATGACTTGTCTATATTGTGCTCCTGGTGAAGAATTTCATCCACTGTGTCTTGGCTTACTTCTGGTGCATATAGTATTTTGTGTAGCATGGTTCCTTTGCACGACCCAAATGTTTTTAACTGATGAAGATCTTGCAAAGTCCTGCAATTCACTGTGATCCAGAAACTGTTGGGTGGGAGTGGGAATATCTGTAATAATCTTTTCATTTGACTTGTCGGTGTGTGATTTCAGTTCAAATGGGCTTGGTCTGTCAAACACCATGTCCGATATCATGTCATGAGACATTACTTGTGCTGCACCTTTTCCCCAAGCACGTTGTTTATCAGTACATGTTTCTCCACCAACACCATTTGCCCAGGCCAGTGTGATAGCATAAATAATGGCCGAGATATGGCTGCATGAGCGAGCATTACCAGCTGGACAAGTACAATGTCCTGTTTCAACCGAACACTCCACAGAAACTGCAATCCACGTATTATAGTCTTTACGTCCGACACCTGGCTGACTTGGCAACATTTTAGACTTTATATATATATATATATATATACTTGGTTGCACCAACCTCCGTAAGAAACTGCCAACTTTTTCATATAAACGAGACACGGCCCGAGCGGGGCTCTAACCCGTGACCATCAGTGATGATAGGTTACAGTGGTATACAAGTCGGCGACCGTAACCACTTGACCACGGAGGCGGACCAAAGGAATGACATACCTTCGTTATTGTAAATTAATTTACACTGCGACAAGTATGCATGTTCCATTAAATGTCAAACCCCTTGCGGGGACCTATACATGTTTTCCTGGGCAGGCTAGACCTAAGTGGTTAACCAGTACTAAGTAATGTGTATGAGTTGCCTTGTTCAATGACACTACATACGTGGCCTGACCGAGTATTGAACCCGGGACCTTTTAATTCCAAATCCGCAGCTGGACCAGACGCCACACTAGTAAAATTACATGAAAATGTCCAGCCTTTCAACATGAATTTATGATCAGATGTTATACCGATTATAGAAGTGGCCATACGTGTACATGTCACCAGTCCGTATCACAATTCAATATCGTGCTTGTATTGCCATGATAATAAAACCGCAATGACATTTTTTTATAGATTTCTGTAAATTAAATGTTTCTAAACAGTAAATACAGTGTAGGTTTTAAGCACAAGGCAACACTAACCTTAAATTAAACTGCTTTACTAAAGTTTACACAGCATCTGCCATTTGCATTCATTTGCTTACGCGTTTGTAAAAAGTATTTACAGGCCAGTGAAAACTATACTATCTACCATCTATTCACAGGCACATTCATAAACACTGTTTCAATAAAACTACTTACGAATTTGCTTCTCAGGTGTCATATTGATGGATCGATTTTCACTTTGTCAATTGCGTTGGTGATATTATCAATTTAGTAGATTAGAAGAAATGTTCACTTATGTAATGGCGGACAGTCACGTGACAACAAAATGGCGGCGGTCTAATGTATTGGAATCGTCTATAACCAGAAGTTCAGTAGTTTACTTACTGTACACAACTTTAGCATTTGATCCATTAGTCCGGGCAATCTATAAGAAAACATGGGGTGACCAAAAAAAAATCGCAAATGTTTCCAACCATGGTTTTTCTGATTCCCTAGTTATCTGGGAACATCACTTTCAAAATAGACCAAAATAAACTTAGTGGAACATATTTTTATGACGTCATCAAGATGGCCACCATGAAAAATATATTATTTTAGAATAAAACTAAAAACAATTATATTGTCCTCATGGGAATAGATTTAACATAGAATCAGGGTATTTGAGGTATGGTATGTTCTTTAAAAATAAAAATAAATTGAAGATTGGAGTATTCCTCATTTGCATAAATCCAAGATGGCCGCCATATGTAGTGATGGCCCAGACCGTATATGTCGACTTTGGGCTATTTTTCTTGGGACAGACAGTATTTTTCCCAGATGGAACAAACATAACTGAAGATGATCTGCCGAAAACGTTTAATTATATTAAAAGATTCGACCCGAACGTTTAGGAAGCATTGACTGTAAATGCTTCATTTCAAACAATAATGTTGCCGTTTTGTTAGAATGTTATATATGCTCAAATACGTTCCATGTATACTTTCTTGACAATAATTATTAATCACATCAATAACTGTTACATAGTTTTGTATGAGTCTGTCAAGTACTGCAGGATTAACAGATGGCTCGCGTACATGTATGTCCATTTGCGTGTAACAAGACACTAGTCCACTGTTAGTTCGTCCTCCGAATCACTATCCACAACAGACAGTGATCTATTTGAACACACGCCACGACATTCACTGCAAGCCATGGAACAGTCCAGTCCGTTCTTTCTGCAGGTGCATCGCATTGTGTAGCAACCAGTTTTGCACAAACATCTGATCACTTGCAGTAGGTGCTGTGGAGCTGGTGGATTGTCCGTCAAGATTGGAACCAGTCTCCCGTCACTGACCTTCCATCCCCACTGCTCTGGGGGTACGCCCTGGTCTCCACTGCCTAGCCAGACTTGAACCTGTTGATACACTCTGAAGCTGTGGTATTTAGCAGCACCTGATGTTGGAGGTAGTGTACGTGGCTCAAGTGCTGCAGTGCTGCGTGCCGTCTTCTCATAAAACCTGCGAAGCCGGAGGCAGTCCAGGGTTTCACCCTTCTCACCGTTGTACAAGGAGACGAGTGCATGGTTCCCTGCCTCGATGACATCTTCTGGGCTTGAACCGGAATCCTCGAACACTTCAGCTTGTCTAGCAAAGAAGATGTCACTCTTCACTTTGACAACTGCCTTGTTTTTGCCGATTCCATACAGTCTTGACGTGGTGTCGCATCCAAGTACGGCATGGAGAAAGAGAATACTGTTGCAGACAGTACTTCCCAGGTGGCATCGTGTTGCTGACATGTTCCAGCACCTTTGAGGCTTTTTACTTTCTCTTTTGACGTTTGGCTTGAACCACACATTGTACTTGGCATGCCCAGCATAGTGGATCAGAAGAACCAATATGTCTGTGTCATCTGCAATGACAACCGTGTCTATGTGTTCAGCACAATACACAGCCACCTCCACTACCAAAAGATCTGCATCACCTTTTGCATGGTGAACGTCACAGCCAGCTGTTTCCAATCTGTTGCCTAACATGGTGATAAACCGTTGCTTGTTCTGTTGGTTTGAGAGAAAGTCTTCTTTTTTCGTCTGCAGTGCCATGGTATCATCAAAGTGCACTGCTGCGCCAATGCAACTACCACTTCTTCGTGCGTGTGTACAATCCTTTGTGCTGGGAGAGTCTCCGTAGCCGTCAAAAACAACAGTGGCTTTTCCATATCTGTGAGTAACATACTCCGTGTACATCATCAAAATCTCATCCCAGAGAGCACCCTTTGTCCACGGTATTCTGTGAAGGAGAGCACCTCCATCGAGGACATATTGGACTTGGTCAGGAGGTTTGGGGGATTCTGCAATTGTTGGAGACCACAGACTATCAGCTAGACTCGCTTTATTAGCCGACCTCATCACGTCTGGAGATTCAAACAAAGCAGGTGGATAAGAGCACATCTCATATGTGAAGGTATCAGGTAATTCACCACATCTATCGCCAGCAGCTAACAAACGTTGGAAAAGGAGCAGAGGATCCACACTGACAACTTCGTCTCTGATCTTCACTGAACGTCTTGTTCCCATTGTAACAGCTTGATCCTTCTTTCTGAATGTATGCTCAACTACTTTTTGATCTGTCATTGACTGCATTATTTTCTGTCCCACGTGTTTAGCAGTGTCACAATTCACAGAGGCATGTGCTGTTATACCAGTTGCGATGTTTCTCAACGACATTGGAACCTCTGTGCTGAAGGGATTTCTCTGTGTCAGGTATTGCAACAGGTCTTGGATATCACTGGAATCTTTGGCCATTCTGGTACTGTTGTTCTCCTTGTGCTGTTCACTGGTGGTGAATGTCGTCCCAGTGACATCTTGCATTGCACTGTTGATCTCTGCACAGGCAGGAGTGGAGAGAACCCATATGAGGCGTTGAGTCTCTGTTATTCCTCGTCCTCTCGTCAGCCCCCCGCGTGTCTTCAAAGCGCGCATAAGACACTGCTCTATTGCAAGATCGGTAGAAATGCCAGCCCAAAGCCTGTCAGACCGGCGCACCACGTGAAGGCCATCCATGAAATGTTTGTGTATCTCAGGTTGATCTGTCTCAAGTTTCAGCATGTTCTGTAGATACACATGAACGCTTTTCACATAGAGATTGTGCCCAGATGCCGCGAGGTATGGCAGCATGTCATACAGACACTGAAGATGAAGCGCCCAATGTCCAAGCCTTTCCGCTTTGATAAATCTTCGGAGCAGGTCTACCATGTCCATATATTGGAGCCAAAGTCTTGCCATTCGGTACTCTCCCAACTTCTTTTTCTCTTCCTCCACGTTTTCTCGAAGATCGTGCATGGCGTCATTTTCCTCCACGTCAGCAGAAGAAAGTGATGCTGACAGTATTCCCTCCAACAGGTTTGTCAGTGCGGGAAGAAGGGTATCGTGAACAGCAGCATCAGTAGGATTTGAAACATCTGGCGTGGGTGGTTCCTCAACAGTACTGTCGTCATCAGAGTGGACGCTTGCATCTGGTTGCGATGGTACTGAATGTTCGGGCAGGTCAATGTTCAGAGCACTTGAAGTCACCATTGTATTCAGGGCCGCATCGACAAGCAAATGACCTCTAACCGCACGACTGACTGCTTTACCTGAGAGCATGTGTCCTACAGTGTTCCCAGCATACACCACTTCCAGCAGCTCCTGTAGGCCAGATCCTTCCATCAAGTGACCAATAGATCCCAAGAAACTCATTTGAGTATGGAAGCCTCCTAGACGAATGACAGCTGGCTGTAATTCTGGCATGCTCTCTACCATGGTATGTGCCTTCCACCATAGCGGCTGATCAAATGTGACCACTGGATATGTCTGGTGTCGTTGTGCATGCGAAGATATAAACTTCAATGTAGAGTAAATGCAGGACAGGTCATTTGGGTCCATGTCGATCATGGGAAGAAATATGACCGATGAGGTTCCAGGATGCTGTCCCTTGTGGACGAGCTGCATGAACCCAGACCATTGTGGTCGGGGTACCTTTAGCAGCTGAGATGACTTCCACAGTAGGTCTACATCTGTGTATGGTTCTTTAACATTCGGATTAGTTATCAGTTGATAGCAGAGAGACTGTAGGCTATCTCTTTCTGACAAGAATTGATGGGTTCGTATCTGTCCAACAGATTCAATGTCCTCAGAGGTAACCTTCCCCCTTGGAATACGTCTTGTTGATGCTGCCCCGGGTGTCACCATAGCAATAATTCCCATACCATGGAACGTGCCATTTCCATCCAGGCTTCTCACATTGTGGTCAACGTTGTCACCGGAGTATTGTACAAAATTGTTGGTGGTCAAATTTGGTATGTATGTACCCTGTGCTACAGAAGCACTCCTTTCAAACATTTTCACTTCACTATATGAGCAGGAAAATCCATGTTGATGCAAGGAATCCACCAAAAACTTGGACTGGAAAACATGATGCATTTGAACACCCAACCCGACTAGCAGTGGGGCCATAAGTAAACGAGGGCGCGTTGCCTGCATGATTGCTTGGCCTATTGAAGCAAGTTTGCTCCTTGAATCTTTCCCACAGAATAGTATATTCAACAATAGTAGCAAAGACGATGGAAGGAACTGCATTGCCGTGTCTATTGATAGATCCTCGACAGAGGGGTACGTGTCCTTTGTCTGAGAAATGTCTCTGATGTCTTGCTTTATGAACTTTGCTGCTGCCTCAATTATGTGCTTCTTCGTGTCACAGTCTTCTTGCCGAGTTTGCTGGTGGAAATTGTACAATATTTTGTTTACCATCAATCTCTGATATGACAATTCTGTCTTGGAAATAGCCTTTTAACTCGTTCTTCATTTGTGGGAAGCTGTATGGTTCTGTGTCAGTGTCTTTGAGGAATTCTTTCATTTTATTTAGCAGGTCACCGATGGTCACTTGTTCATCATCATTCATTTCAATATACTCTGCCACTGCTTGAAATGCTTCATATTTTTTAGAATCCCTGGGTCTGCCGCTACTCCCTGCAATCTTCTTGCATTTTGATGCTCTCGGTTCGGTGCTTTTCTGAAATATTTGTGGTTTTTGTTTCCCAGTTCGAAAGTTAATGTTACACATATTGTGATAAACTGCATCTGCAGCTGGTAGATCTTGGACAAAGGTCACTCTTCCTCTTACAGCATCGGCCCATTCACATTTGAACTCATCACAGGCCTTCAATATTTTGTTCTGAAAATCCAGTGTTCTAACAGGAATCAGTTTATGTTCTGGCTTTTTGCCTTGGTAAGCATCTGGACAGCCACAAAATATACAGTTATATTCATAGCTGAATGTGGATTCCTCTGACCTGAGTGTTTGATGCAAGTACTGTTCTGGTTGGCCACACTGTTTTCGTTTCAAATGGGACTGAATTGTTCTCTTGTTTGTGAAGTCAAGTCTACATCTTGCATGTACAACCTGGTTAAGGGTAACAGTTATATCACTGCCTCTAGCTTCACTGGCTTTCAGGATACTATCACAACCCTTTTGCTGCAATATAACGGTGTCTTCTCCATTTGACAAGGGCTTTTGGCAAAATATACAGGTATTCATCTTGCTACACTATGTCTTTATCCACTTGTGAGACTGGTGGCACTATTGAACCTGAAACACACAGATGAAATATATATTACTCTTGCTACAGCAGCAGCTCAAAATAAACTGCACCTTCCACTATGCACGCACATACGTCATGCGAGTTTATTTTGGTGCCTAACAACGATTCGCAGATATTACTTAACAATGCTAGCATTTATTCCCGGCGAAAAAATTGTTCAAGTTTAGCAAAAGACAACGCCGTATTTTTTTCTCTCAATATTTATATAATTTATTTGTACATTTGTGCGATACTTTTTGACTATTTCATAGATTGACCGCCGTTTGAGAAAATGCATGGTATGACAATACAAACACATATCTAATGTTAAAGTTGTATGCGGGGCAACAGTGTATGCTATGTACTAACCCGATTATATATTATTACATCATTACGGGTCGATCGGTGTCGGAATGGCGAACGGTGTGTGCCCTGATCAGACTGTGTCTAGACCCTGAATTGATATTAAATATATTCCTGTGAATCCATTAGAAGTTTGTTTGTTTTTTTATCAAAATACAATAAATATGGCGGCCATCTTGGATTTATGCAAGTGAGGAATACTCCAATAATTGAATATAGCAGTTGAAATGCAAAAAAAGCAATTAGAAGCTAGCTTTATAATACATACATAACTCTATAATAGCATTAGTAAGCACCAACAATCTATTGGAATAAAATTAACCGATATGTGTGTATCAAGAAATGATGTCAATGTTACATTTTTAGGGGTCAATTTACCCCACCCACTTATGAAACGGCATGTAATGGTACAAGATAGACACATTTTAATTATATCATGCATTACTATAACATTTCTAAGCTACTGAAATGGCATTTAATGAATAAAACTGCATTTTGGCATTAAAATGGAATTTTCATTTTAGGGGGTCAATTTACCCCACCCACTTTTGAAGCCATTTCTGTTTAAAACAACAACGATATTCATCACCGGATGACTCGGATACATTTCGCTAGACACAGTGATTCGCCCTGAAATGTTTCTCAATGATGTCTGGCCATAAATTAAAGATATTTATAATATTGAAAGTAACCACACAGTCAAAATTCACTACATATGGCGGCCATCTTGGATTTATGCAAATGAGAAATACTCCAATCTTCAAAATTTTATTTTTTAATGAACTTTCTATACCTCAAATACTCTAAATTTATGTTAAATGTATTCCCATGAGGAAAATATTTTTTTTTTATAAAATAATATAATTTTGTGTGGTGGCCATCTTGATGACGTCATAAAAATATGTTCCACTAAGTCTATTTTGGTCTATTTTGAAACAGATGTTCTCAGATGTATAAGGAATCAGAAAAACCATGGTTGGAAACATTTGCGATTTTTTTTGGGTACTATATATAGATTGCCCGGACTATGTAGCTGTCTCATATTAACTTGTTCAAACCATGGCAGAGCTGTACTTTCCACTTTTGGCAGCAATAATAAATAAACTTGTATGTGTGTTAAATTAAAAAAATTCTCAAATCCAGAGGATTTAGACCAAATGTAGTACATGTACAGTATCTAAGACACTAATATAAATATTAGTATAACCAAAAGATGATTAACTAAAGGTACATATTAAATGTATCATCAACATATTGCATAATATCATGATGTGCAGAATTAATAAGATTCAGTTTTGATGTAAATTGTTCAAGCTTTGAAGTTATGTAGACAATTAACTTGAATTTGCTGTATATCTATATACATTGCATATGGAGAATGAAGAATGAATTGCTGTATATCTATATACATTGCATATGGAGAATGAAGAATGAATTGCTGTATATCTATATACATTGCATATGGAGAATGAAGAATGAATTGCTGTATATCTATATACATTGCATATGGAGAATGAAGAATGAATTGCTGTATATCTATATACATTGCATATGGAGAATGAAGAATGAATTGCTGTATATCTATATACATTGCATATGGAGAATGAAGAATGAATTGCTGTATATCTATATACATTGCATATGGAGAATGAAGAATGAATTGCTGTATATCTATATACATTGCATATGGAGAATGAAGAATGAATTGCTGTATATCTATATACATTGCATATGGAGAATGAAGAATGAATTGCTGTATATCTATATACATTGCATATGGAGAATGAAGAATGAATTGCTGTATATCTATATACATTGCATATGGAGAATGAAGAATGAATTGGAGCACGTACTCAATTTTTTGTGGGCACCACACAATTATTTCTACTGGCCCAAAAGTAAATCTGGTAGTCCAAATTTGTATGGAAATGTGTTTAATTATATACATGAATACTGTACTTACATTAAAATATATACCGATAGGGAATTATCATAGAAACTAGACGTACATGTATAGTTATACCAATACAATGTGACATGGTAAGCGTGTGATGTTGTTGATTAAAAAGAAATTCTAGTGTACAAACATGTGCGTACGAGTCCTCTGTTTTTCTCGTGTTTGTGAAATTGTGTATGACAGGAGACTGTGGTTGCTGCACATGGGCAATCCGGAAACAGTAGTGTGACTAAGTGTCCGTAATTGGTATAAAGTTAAACATATTATAAATAATGGTTATGATAAGTTTATTTTATTATCAAAGTGAACTCTATAGACATAATATTATACTGAATATATTTAATATCAACAGTCACTTTATAACCATATTAAATGTGCATGTTCAGTAATTAAAATTTATAGAATATCTAAGCAATCTAAATTATTTGATTGTTTAAATATTACACAACGTACTATTTCCAAGATATCAATTTAGAATGTATGTTCAAAATATAAATTTAAAATATTTCTAATTTTAAGAAATTTGAAATATATCTTAATGTTCTAAAATAATTGGAAATCTGTATAAATTTGGTTTAAGTATCTGAGATATTCCTCTTATGCATTGCAATATAAAACGGAATGATTAGTAAATTAATATTGCGACGGCTTCTTCGCCGTTAGTAATAGGATACCAGCTGTATATAATGCAAAACGAAAATAGGTCAATATCGAAAACTGGTTTCTCTGGACACGAAGTTCATTCTATCAAAGTAATACATGAATGACAGTACGTCAGTAGCACAGTTATCGTCTCCGGTTTGCAAACAAACACGATTTAAGGAACATACATGTCGAAGCTACTATTTACTTGGCAGATTTGACAGACTTTTACTCCGCTGTTTTCTAACATAGTGGGTGTTTCGTATTCCGTGTTTCCTATATTCAATGTTATAGCGACATGTGATTGGCCAGATCATTATCCTTTAGCCAATCACATTGCGCGTCATCTAATACAGTTCATTCGCAACATCTTCGGCTCTTTCTGTTAACAGTATGTCCTAGTGTACCGACGAAAACCGAGATTGACCGAATGGTAATTGCGTCTGTATAATCCAGTCACGAGTCAAGTCAAGTTCAAGTTCAAGTAAATTTTATTTAACGTCGGTATACAGCACAACTATAAAACATTAGCTCATGAGAGCTATTTTACCGACAAACATATTATATAAATAAAACAATATCAATGTCAATAGAATGTTATGATGAAATTGAATTCTGACCAGACAGTTTTCATTTTCAAACCAGGTGATGTTTGTACTCGCCCAGAGATTTTATTTTGGGACAGTAAAATTAACGTTTTTAATATTAATTTACATCAGTGGATTTAGTGCCCCTTTTTGGCACCAAGAAAAAAATTGCATACTTAAAATGGTACTTATCCGACAATTCTACGATCGTCGCCGAATAAACCTTATGACCGTATCTGGCCTTCACTTCTTCTCCCACCTTGTACTGTGTCAAAGGGATGCTTGGTGTAACGATGGGTCGGATGTCAAACTTCAGGTTGATTATGCTGCAGCAGTTTTCTCCCTCCCAATTAACAATAGCGTAGATCGTAGTTTCCATTGTTGAGAGATCACTATCAATACGCGATTAATTTGAAAAGAATCAGCGAACCGAACAATGACAAAATATGCAAATGGTGTTTACCGGTAGGCTGCTGATGCGGGATGCTGGAAACGAATTTCGCGCTTAATTAATAGTACAAAAGCTAAACCAAGACGCTTTCTCATTGGTCAATCTGAATTTTGGCGGCAATACGTGTCCAATCACATTTAATATAACAAGATAGAAAACTTTAATAAGATATTAATTTAGTTTCGCATGTTGTATTAATCTATTTAAGAAAATACACAAGAAAGAACTATGAAAATGTAATTAACTGCAAAGTCCTTCTTAATTTTGTGTATTTATAACATTCACCATGTGCATTGGACTTATTCTGCGACTGAAATCTGTATTACGTGTGTGCCAGTCTTTACACAGTTTCGTATCAAAGCTAAAATGGCGTCCTACTGACTTCGATGGGCGAAGCCTACATCTATCGGTGAATCTACCTGCATATTTATTAGTTTGCATTCTATATACTATCGAAGTTACCGTCCACAAGTTACTCCATATGTATTTTCTCCACTAGCATGAATATCGTGTGTTATTATTAGTGTCAAAATGACGGAAGCCGGACCTGATCGTGATGATTGCTTTGGAGTTGTTATCTCGGCCAATGGTCGAAAGTTCCGATGTTCACTGTGTAACCGACAATTTGCGTCGAAACAGAATATCCACAACCATCTGGCTACCTCACATGCGTTCAGTAAGTACTGTATACGTATTTTGTATGTTAATTTTTTGCCTAATTAATACGTGAAACGGGAATAGGCTAGTACGGGTGCAGGTTAAAACGTACCCAGGTCAATACGTACCCACAAATTTGGTTAAAACTTACCAAGTCAAAACGTAGTTAGTCAAAACGTACCATTATTAATATATTATTATTTTAAAAACTACTTTTGATTATTGACCAATACGTATGTGTGCGTTTAATCCTCTGTTTGTTTACACACGTACTCTTGTCGTCGTCGAAACGAAGCTTTCAATAATGCATGTCCTTATCCCGTGCCCCCAATTACTATTACACAAAATCTGTGTACTAGGCCTAGTACATTAAAATCGAGACATATATTTGTGTATGTATTCTGAAACAGCGTAATGTAAAGAAAATATAGTCTATTTAATGTTCGTTGTTATCCCCACGTAAGTAAGGGGATAATATAATCGGCTCCGTTTGTCCGTCTGTCCGTCTGTCCGTCCGTCTGTCCGTTACCGCATCTCCTCCTAAACTGTTGGGCGGAATTTCACGGGATTAAGACTATAGCATCCCTGTAGGTTACCGGCGTGCAAGAGCAGAATTTTTTTCGACCGATTTCTTCCATATTCGGTATATGACCTCCTCACATGATGGCGGCGTTCAAGAGCAACATTTCGTTTCACTCCGACCCCAGCGGGCGGGGCAGGGCGGGGTCAAAAGGTCAAAACCTCAATCTTTAGATATATGCTTTGTAACCATCTGGCAGAATTTCATGGGAATATGACTATAACATCCTTATATGTTCCCGGCATGCAAGAGTTGAAAAGGAATTTCATCCCACCCCAGGGGGCGGGGCAGGGTGGGGTCAAAAGGTCAAAACCTAAAAAAATTTAATATATATTCACCAGAATAAGATTATCACTTCCTCATGCGTTAACAACATGGAGGTAAGGATTTGCATATCATCAGGTTATCGGTACAACCCCAGTGGGCGGGGTTATGATGAGGTCAAAAGGTCAAATATAGTGAAAATTGAGCTAATTCAGGTGTTATTCAGCACAAAGTAGTTGGAATTTTGTGAGATTAAGGCAATAGCATCTTTGTATGTTCCGGCATGAAAGACCGGAACATACAAGATCAGAAAGTTGTCAATGTTAAGTGAAGCGTGGGGATTTGCAACGGCGTGCCGTTGAACCATTTCTAGTTTACTTTTACTATAGCATTAGAAGTGTTTTCCCCGTATCACTATAGTAAGTTGCAAACCCTATACCATGTATACTGCTATAGATTCTCTCGATTTGGGTATTTTTCTTAGAAAATCGATTCAGACAGAAAATATTTCGCCATAATTATTAAATATAAAAAACTTACCCTCAGGATTTTAGATTTTATCAAAATTGGAAGCATATTTCTGAGAAAATATTGAAATATTAATTCTCTATGGGGATTTAACATGGGAAATGGCTAGCCTCAAGGGCAAACTACAAAAAAATCCTTTTTTTTTCAAATTTCATGATCGACATATATATATATATGAATCGATGTAAATTGTGTTCTGAGTAAATAGAAAGAAGAATTGTGAAAATCGGATCAGTAATTCTCGACTTATTACCAAATTTCTACCACAAAGGGAGGTAACTCTTCGTTTTTTTACAAAATGTTCCATTGTAAACTCATATTCAAAACTGCTTTTCTTTACCGTTTCAAAAATATGCCTCCAATTTTGATAAAATTTAAAATCCTGAGGGTAAGTTTATTATTATTCTTGTATTTAATTTATATATATTTAATATATACAGCGACATTTTTCGTGTCTGTACCTACTGTTCTGTTTACTTTACACAGGTCCAGCTAAAAGAGTAACAAAACGATATTTAGAAGACCCTTCTATTGGCGTACCATCCAGTACAAGATCTAGGTGGAATTTGACGACTTCAGACCAATTCAACTCTTCAACACTAGGTATGCTATCATAGTTTATGAGTGATTTGTCATTTCTCACAGAACCAGATGTGTAGTTGTGACCCCTTGCACAGAAATTGTGAATGCAACGCTTGATCAATCTTTTTAAAAACTTTTTCTGTGATTGGGAGGGGGGGGGGGGCTAACCCCAGAGTTGTGGGTTCAAATCCTTAGAGGTTTTTAGCTCACCTGACCAAAGGCCATATGAGGTTATGCCATACCACACAATTGACATTTTCAACTTCTTCTCAGAAACCGCTGAAGAGTTCGTCAATATCTAGGGGTCAGTCGGTGAAGGGGGTCAGAATTTGTTCTTTCCATGTCAATCCAATTTCCAAGATGGCCGCCATGACGACCATCTTGGATTTCCTTAAAAAATCCGCTGAACCGATATAGCCAGGTGATACATATTTAGAATCCTTGTGACAAGCCCGTTCTAGTTTGTTCAAATCGTAATGATCGGTCATCAAGTATGGCCGCCAGGCAGCCATCTTGAATTCAGTCACGTGACGTTTTCCGTTTTCAAAACTGCTTGACCGATTGAGACAATTGATATATTTTTGGAATCCTCATGATCATTAGAGCATGATTTAAGTTTTTTTAGGATGATATGAAATCCATGATGGCCACCATGCAGCAATTTGGTTGTGTGACAGGTTCAACAAACTTTTGATTGAAAACGACTGCTTCGATGTACCGATATCTTACACAATAAGGCTCCCAAGAATGTGATGATGCAGTTTTGTTTTCATGGCTAAGTCTAAAATTACAAGATGGCTGCAATAGTGTCCATCTTGGTTTTTGTCCCTCTCTCTCTCTGTGTGTGTGTGCGTGTGTCTGCGTGTATTAATGAGGTGATCTGTCATCTGATTGGTCGATTTTGTGAATGCGACAAGCCGACAACTGCTTCTTGATGGATATTGCTTTTAAACAATTTTATCAATGCTAAAAGTTCATTATTGAACATAAGATCTGAAATAAATTTGCACTCTTTATAATAATGCGTAAATTGGATTTCAGAAAAAAATGCGAGTCTTAATTAATGCAAGTATGTTATTTGTCCCCCGCCCCAAAATTCAGCAATGAACGATCGTCGGTACTTCTGTACTGCATACTCTCGCGTGCGCACATTCATGCACACACAATTGATGTGAATTTTATTGATATGTCTAAATACTAGTCACATTAATAAAAACATCGCATTCATTTTTGATTTCACAGTATTCTATCAAATTAAATTTGTTTTTTTTGTTATAGGTAACACGGAAGAGATCGAGATTCGGCATAGCCATGACCGGTCAACGACTGACGATAACAGTGACGAAGCACTCCTCGGATGTATCAGTGACCCGCAAACTGGTGATAACGACACTGGTGACTGTTGGAACACTGAACTGCAACCTCAGGATGACAACAGCTTCCCATCAGCTATAGACTTGAACAATTCCATCCCATTAGCACTCGGCTTGAACAATACAACTAGTATTTGTGAAACCGGAGAAAGTGACTTTTCTAAAAGTGACGGTGACAATTCAGAAAGTGACAGTTCAGAAAGTGACAGTTCAGAAAGTGACAGTGGCAGTTCTGGTAGTGACAGTGCCAGCTCTGCTAGTGACCGTTCAGAAAGTAGTGGAGATATACAACAGCCATTGTCACTACAGGAAAAACATGCACTCTCCATACTTTCTTGTTTCCTTCGAAACAACATGTGTGCAAGTGCATGCAAGGATATCTTAAAAACCATGAAAGACATATTCCCTGATTCAAAAGCTGTTCATGTGCTGGACTATGACAGGATTTGGAATACAGTGGCTTTGACAGGATGCACAGTAGATTCGAGGGAGATCCATTACTGTCCAATGTGCTTTGAGATGTTTCCAGAGAATGAAGATGTAGTCAACTGTGCGACTGAAGGATGCGAGGGTCTACGGTACAAAGGACCACGTTCAAGCCAGACAGCTAAGGGTAGACAGCCAAGACAGAGTTTCGTATTTGCTGATACCAAGAAACAGTTCCAACATTTACTCGAGTCACCTGGTATGTGCCAAATTGGGAGGGGTTTTACTGGTTTATGTTTTTAGCTCACCTGGTCAAAGGCCATGTGAGCTTATGCCATACCAATGTGTCTGTGTGTGTGTCCACAATCGACATTTTCAACTTAAGTATGTCTAAATACTAGTCACATTAATAAAAACATCGCATTCATTTTTGATTTCACAGTATTCTATCAAATTAAATTTGTTTTTTTTGTTATAGGTAACACGGAAGAGATCGAGATTCGGCATAGCCATGACCGGTCAACGACTGACGATAACAGTGACGAAGCACTCCTCGGATGTATCAGTGACCCGCAAACTGGTGATAACGACACTGGTGACTGTTGGAACACTGAACTGCAACCTCAGGATGACAACAGCTTCCCATCAGCTATAGACTTGAACAATTCCATCCCATTAGCACTCGGCTTGAACAATACAACTAGTATTTGTGAAACCGGAGAAAGTGACTTTTCTAAAAGTGACGGTGACAATTCAGAAAGTGACAGTTCAGAAAGTGACAGTTCAGAAAGTGACAGTGGCAGTTCTGGTAGTGACAGTGCCAGCTCTGCTAGTGACCGTTCATGTGATACATATTTAGAATCCTTGTGACGAGCCCGTTCTAGTTTGTTCAAATCGTAATGATCGGACATCAAATATAGCCACAATTCAGCCATCTTGAATTCGGTCACGTGACTTTTTCGTTGTCAAAACCGCTTGACCGATTGAGACAAGTGATATATTTTTGGAATCCTCATGATCAGTAGAGCATGATAAAACAAATTTTGATGATATGAAATCCAAGATGGCCGCCATACAGCAATTTGGTTGCGCGACAGGTTCAACCAACATCTGCTTCGACATCTGTACCAACATCTTACACAATAAGGCTCCCAAGAATAAGAAGATGCAGTTTTGTTTTCATGGTAAAGTCTAAAATTCCAAGATGGCTGCAATGGTGTCCATCTTGTTTTTTTGCAAAAAATCTTTTTCAAAACCGCTGAACTGATCGAGATGTGTGGTCTGTTATTGTATATACAAGAGGGGTGTTATTGGCATATGTCTTTTGCATTATTGGCCAGTGTGAGCTAGTGTCATTGACACTCTGGTTTCAGGTCGCCAACATAATGTGTATAATATTAAAACAGAATATTACATGGCATGAGTTGCTGTGGAATATTTAAGGAATGACCTTGAGATCATACTAGTACTGTAAATCACTAAATATTAGCGACCTTAAAATTTAGCGAATTGCACTATAATGACCTATTTGCGACATAATAATTTAGCGAGGATCATCTAACAACATGTTTTTACAGTACAATGTGATTTTTGGATGGATTTTACTGACCGCTAGCCGCAGAAAGTAAGTGACCGTTTAATGCACAATAAATAAAGATGGAATTGCGTCGGAGGAATTGAAATGGTCGCTTAGAACGAGTGACCGCTGAATGAGATGGACCGTTCGAGAGCCACGTTGTGTTACTGTACTTGTTCGTACCAAAATGAGAATATTAGCGTCGTAAAATATTAGCGAATATTAGCAATTCGCTAATATTTTATGCTCGCTAATATTTTGTGATTTACAGTATTTCATAACGCGCGTCAGCCCGATTGTCTTTATACTTGAATCTACCAGACTCTGTGAAGATTATTCCTTATAATGATATTATATCAGGCTGTTTTGACATTGTTTTTGCTCTGAACAGATTTCAGTTTTTTGGTGTGGTTACTAATTTCGGTGATTATTTTTACAATACACTTTTCATTGTGTTTTGTTGTTTCGTGTTTAAAATCGAACTACCCCAAATGTATCCCATGGCTTTGTAATTTATGCTTTCCCAACAAATATAAAACAGTATATTAATATATATTATAATCACACGTTAGATATAATTATTTACATTTCAATGCAAGCTGTGGCAGGTGATTATCTTTGGGAGAAGCAGGGGTTGACAAATCATTTTGATATTCACTAGTCCAACAAATAGATAGCTACAATTTCACTAGTCCTCCTATTATGGTATACATATACATGGTTGCCCAAGTTATGTCCCTTGACACTCGGCGTAAATTATACATTGCTAGGTGAGCGCAACTTCTACATTTATGAACTGAGTTTGACCCAAATTGGCACAAAGCAATATGATGGGCAGATGTGCATGAAGTCACAATTTTAAAGTTCGACGATTTTTGCAAGACTTATGGCCCTTATGGCAATGTTTTACATACAATTTCTTGAAGCATCTTTTCCTAGGCCGTTTGCACATGTATTTTCTATACGTGTATAGCCATTTATTATATACTTTACTTATTTTATTTGTAAAACAATTTATGGTATGGACTGACTCGCACTCACTCACTCACTCACTCACTCACTCACTCACTCACTCACTCACTCACTCACTCTCTCTCTCTCCCTCTCTCTCTCTCGGAAACTTTAAGGAAAATGTTTCTTAAACAATTAAAACAAATTATTGTTTCAGGTATCTGGAAAGACATCAAAAGGAATAAGGGTGCCATTCAAGCAGGAAACAGTCACGGTATACTCAGTGACATCACCGATGGACGGGCATACAGGGAACTCCTTTCCGAGGGACAGTTCTTATCAGAACCTAACAATATTACCGTGGTAATGAACACAGATGGGGTGAACTTGTATTCGTCGTCGAAAGTTGAATTGTGGCCCATATTTCTCGCTCTAAATGAAATGAGCCCTGCCACAAGATTTGCTCGAGATAATATGATACTTGTTGGCATTTGGCAGGGCAAAGGAAAGCCACCATTTACGCTGTATCTGGATGTTTTTTCGAAAGAGATGAACAGTTTGCGTGACATTGGTACCAACATCTGCATTGGCAGTGAATACATAAAAGTTAAAATTGGCGTTGTTGTGTCGACATTAGATCTGCCTGCCAAGGCAGCGGCATTGAATATGTCTTTGTTCAACGGAGCACAGGCATGCATTACGTGTGAAGAGCCTGGCAAGATGGTCACGCAAGGAAAAGGTCATGCTCGATGCTATCCTTACAGATCTGAAGCAGACAGATATCCATTGCGAACAAGTGACAATATCAAGAGAGAGATGGCATCTGCAACAGATCGCAAAAGGGTGAAAGGATTTCGTGGTATTTCTGGTCTGGTGGCCCTGGATGGCTTTGATCTGGTGAGGGGAATTGTGCCAGACTATATGCATGGGCTACTTCTTGGGATCACCAAAAATTTACTAGGCAAGTGGTTTTCACCAACACAGAGTGGCAGGCCATATTTTGTTGGAAAGGAATTGAAAACCCTGAGCAAATGTCTATGCAATATAAGTCCACCGGATTTCATAGAGCGTTTACCCCGGGATTTAGAAAAACACTATAGCCATTTCAAGGCCACTGAGCTACAAGCATGGCTGTTGTACTATGGTGTTCCATGTCTGATGGGTATTCTACCCAATGATTACCTGGATCATTTTGCCAAGTTGTCCGAGGCATCATTTATTTTGCTAGGTGACTGCATAACTACTGTTGCATTAAGTAGGGCAGACAAACTTATGGATGAGTTTTATGCAGAATTTTCAAATCTGTATGGAGAAGGGTCATGTGGACTCAATGTTCATAATGCTGGTGTACACCTAGCATTCTATGTGGCTGAATGGGGACCTGTATGGGCATGGAGCTGCTTTGCCTTCGAGGACTCTAATGCAGTGTTGCTACAGGCTGTCCATGGAACAGGAAATGTGGTTAATCAAATAATGCGATTTAAGCAAGCCCAAGCAGTCATTCGGAAATTTGGACATTCGGCAAACAAAAAATGGACGAAAACCAAAGAGGTGGTAAATTGTTGTATTGCTGGCAAAGAAAAACCTTTGCCGATGAGTGTCCTAGCAGAAAGTATCATGGAGGGTCTACGAGTTCAACACATTAATGATATTTTAAAAGTTGACAGAGTTTTGAAGGGTAGCCAAAAATTCTATTCTGCCGATTACACCCGGATGAAAAGAAGAATTTGTACAGTTTTACTTGATAATGACAGATTAGGGAGTGTCAAACATTTTGTCATGGTGGAAAATGTTGTGTATGCTGTAGTGTCCTTGTTGAATGTGGATTATGACACTGTGAACCAGCATATGACTGCAGGGAAGCATCTCATTCCTGTGAGACAAACAAATGAAACGGTGATTGTTATGGTTGAAGAACTGTTGGAAACTGTGCTGTATATCAAATGCAGAAATGACAGTGGTGTTTTCATCTCCCGCATGCCAAATAAGCATGGACATTCAGTTTTTAAGTAACAGATAAAACTGAGAAGTGTACTACATGTATCGGGCAATGTTATCGAATGGCACTGAATATTATGTATTGTTTAAAGGTGTAATACTGTAAACGTCTTTTTATTCGGTGTGTGTGGCGTGGCGTGGCGTGGCGTGGCGTGGCGTGGCGTGGCGTGGCGCGCTCGTTCGCGCTCATGTT
Organism: Archivesica marissinica; assembly: GCA_014843695.1. Lineage (NCBI taxonomy): Eukaryota > Metazoa > Mollusca > Bivalvia > Venerida > Vesicomyidae > Archivesica > Archivesica marissinica. The sequence continues at coordinate 47,982,643 of CM026387.1, forward strand.
CGTTCATGAACTCTTGAATATTTAAGTTCATGAATATTTGATGGATTTTTTATGAATCTTAATGTTCATGAATAATTCCAAACTAGTTCATGAATAAATGTATTAATAGTTCATGAACTTTTGTTCATGAACCTCATTTTATAATTATTCATGAATAGTTGATGAATTGTTAATGTATATAACTAATTCATGAATAATTCATGAATTGTTCATGTATATAACTAATTCATGAATAATTCTTCAGTTATTCATGAATAGTTTCATGAATAGTTCATGATTATGATTATTCATGAATATTTGATGAATTATTCATGTATATAACTAATTCATGAATAATTCTTCAGTTATTCATGAATAGTTTCATGAATAGTTCATGAACCAATGTTCATGAATATTTGTCACCCATCTATCATGAATTATTCATGAATATCCGTGACAATTCATGAACATTCATGAACTGTTCATGAATTTTATTTCGCCGGGGAAATCGGCCAGTCATACTCGTCTAATATACTAGATGTTTGTGTATGTCATTATATCAATGATTTACCGGAAAACACGTAAAATGCGTAAGGCATTTCACATGCATGCCAATTTTCACAAACTCTTAGTTATAAATGTTAATTAAATTTCACAATGATATCAAATATGTAATCCAATTAATTAATAGCAGCGCCGACTCAATGTGTAATTCCGTATATCAGTGTAGATCAGCTTGTGACCAGTGTAGATCATGATCATTGATCTACACTGTTCGCTAGCTGACCAGTAGTCGCTGTTCGCTAGCGTATGGAGTGCTATCAGCAGAAAGGGTTCATTTAAAATACAACAAATCACATATGGAATATAATTAGTTTATAATTGTTTTACAATACAATAATACAATTTAAACAACATATCCAGTCCCTAGCTATAATAAACAAGCACGAATGGCATAGAACATTTTCTCCAGTCCCTTGTTATTAAAATGTACCATATCCTTGTCGTAGTCCTTGGGAAAACGTATCCGGTTTAAGTTAATATTATGCACTTTCAGCTTAGCAATAAGTTTGTTAATTTTATGTCGCTGTGCATTGAACGACTTCTTTGTTAGGTGGCAGTCTTTGATGAAACGTCCACGTTCGCTTATTGACACACAGTAAATCGCAGTACAACCGGTACTCTCAATTGTTGATATAATGTTTTCTAACCACCTTGCGATTTCTTTCGGCGAAGACGCTGAATGTATGTCGTTTCCACCAAGGTTTATGATGACGATGTCTGGTCGAACCAGGTACCACCTACTGTGAAATCTTATTATTGAGCACGCGTCTTTGTGTACTTTAGCGAATATCGCCGCCTAAAGGCGTTAATCATGACACATGTTAAACCAGTTGTACCATCTTTATCACCAGTTTAGATACTATGTTAGCTAGAATAAGTTAGAATAGAAACAATATTCCATTATTTGTGAGGAACAGACTATTATATAATATACTGTACACACACATGTGTTTTCCGGTAAATCACGAACATCGAGTCAGCAGACTATTAGTACTGTCCGTTCGTAACTGCGAGTGTTTTCCGGTAAATTTAACAGTCGATCTGAATTTGGAATTAAACACCAAACAAGAGGATAATAACTCATTTTATTTCACACAAATAGTTTTTAATTAGTGCATATATATCTCATAATATAGTAAACAAACCATTTATCACAGAACAAACACTTATTTATGTTATTATATAGTGAATTACAGGGGTTTCCGGTATTTCGGTGGTTTTCGGTAAATAAGAGGTTTCCGGTAATTCCAGTTACTGTTCCGGCATGTGTTTTCTGAGTGGCTGGACAGTTCCTACTGCCCCAATTCCTCTCCTGTAGTTTCATGAACAATGTTGGATTTGAATAGTAATTATCCATGAATACTATGTGTCCCTTGTTCTCATATCCTTCCATTAGATCAAGAACTATCTGTTCGGCAAGTCCAATAGTAGGATCACGTGGAAAAGAAGCCCGTCCAGTGTAGAGCCTGTGTCTTTGAGTCACACTAACACAAAATTCTTAAAACCCCACTTTGTAGGTTTAGCAGGCATATATTGTTTGAAACTAATTCGTCCTTTAACTTTTATCATGGATTCATCGATGCTTATGTCCCATGCCGGCTGGAAATATCGTTGGTAGAGTGGCTCGGTCAAGTCAAGAGCCTGGATTTTGAAGAGCGGATTATGCCCTACAGCACCACGTTCGATTCTTTCAGTGTTATTGCACATGTGGAGAAATGTCTGTAACAACTGATAGCGATTTCTCGTCACGATTGAAGACATATCTGTTTTAGTCAGCCAAAACCCATTCCAATATTCAGCGATAGTGGGCTTGGCGCATATACCCATACTTATTTGCATTGCAAGCATGGCCGAAATCTCTGTCGGTGATGTCTCGAACCATTTATTGAAGAGGCTGTGTGGACCCAGTTCATTTGCACCATTAAAGAATTGCTCTGCATACCGGTTTGTTTCGGTACATATCAACGGAATTGCTTCATCAGGGAAGTACAGTTTGAAAATGTCAACTGCAGAAAAGCCACTTGTGTCGACCAAAACACTCCTTTGCTGGTATGCAGGAAGCCAATCGGGCATATATGGGTCTTCTATATCATTGAACTGCCAATCAAAACCGCTAGCAGTGCTTGGGGTATGCTTTAGTCCATTGTTCTGTCGGATTTGTCTTACATTTCCCCCAATTCTAACACTATTTTGATTGTTCAATCTATGTTTCACTCGTGGGTGGGGCATGGCATCGCATCATCGTGAAACAATTTCCTCACAGATTCATTGTCCGAGCTATCAGACTCACTTTCGGATGACAAAGAAGACAGATCAGAGTCAGAATCGTTAATAATACTGTCTTAATAACCTCATTTGTTCACAGCTTTTTACGTGGAGGCATGATTTCTCATCAAAACGTGTTTGCTTTTTTTTTTTTTTTTTACTCGTTTTGAGTTTTTCTTCAAAATAATGTATTGAGCGAAAACAATAGAGGAATACCAAATGTTATATATGAAAATGCAGCTTATATCATGAGCAAAACGGCCAATACAAGCCTGGGGGATTTGCTTCCCTTAAATTGTTAAAATCCAGAATGAATGAGACACACCTCCGAATTTCGACTAGTCGCAATTGGCACTGTATGGTAAATTCGAATGCAGTCGCGATTGGCACCGAAAGTGTTAATTAGCTTTACTTGAGTTGGGATCACTCGGGCTTCCTGGTACAGAAGGGAGACGAGTAGGTACATCGGCAAGTTACCTACAACAAATAAGCACATAACATAATTATAAATAAACATGTGTGATAAAATTTGTGTCTCATGTAATTGCATCATTATTTCTCAGCAAAAATATGCAGCAAATTAGAATCGTTTCAATAAGCTAATTACGAACATGTGCATGTGTGATACAATTTTAAAATATTTGTGTCTCATGCTCATACAATTACGTCATTTTCAGCAAAAATTTGGCTGTGAAGCAAATTAGAATCGTCTCCACTGCATGCCAACAGACTTTATATATACGAAACTAACCTTTCTTCGCCCTTCTGTCGTGCGTGCCAACCCGCTATGTCGTTGTTGGTTCGCTCCTGTCATACACCGACCACGAGTCCACTGGCCAGACTGAGGTCTCGATCCAGGTGTCATTTTCGTAGTCTACGAACAATACGACAGCTGTTGCATCTGCGTCGACCTTTGCTCGAATGGTGGCGAAAGCCTCTCTAATGTCATCAAGATATAGACATGTGTAAGTGAATAATGTACCAGATTGTATTGCATAGCATGCTAATCCGGTACTGCGCTGTTCACAAATTCGTTGAAAGTTAGTGGACCACGGCGTTTACTTACATTGCACTGCCTTCCGCTGCAACAGAACGATTCGGCTGCTATTTATAAAGCAAACGAGAAATAATTGTCATTTTGAGACGATTAACTCATAATTAAAGAATGTCAACACTATAATTAATAAGATAAAACTAATTATCGAAAAATGATCTGTGAATACTATCACTCATAATTAGTTATGACACAGTCACTCGTTAATGAGATGAATTCAATTTACTAATGTCAACAGTATAATTAAGCTCATCAAAGAAAACACTTAATTATTTATCAGACAAATTGGTCAATGTGACGAACAACAGTTATGCTGTTATAACATGATTAACCCATACCCTGATATACCGGTATACGTATTTCTACGTGTGCTATCATTACCTGATATATACGTATATTTTCGTGATATCGGGCACCTGATAAATACGTATATTTACGACTATACCAGTCACCTGATAAGTACATGTTTTTACGTGTCCGTTTTAAAACCATCATTTTCGCTACTAATACGGCAGAAAAGCAGTCAAAATATGTTTCAGTAAGCAACAAGCATTTATCTATAAATGTCGGAAGTTAAAATGAAAATAAATCTAAAAATAGCAAGTTTTTACTTTTAGATATGCCCAGTTATTCCTAAGGAGTATTGAGTAGAAGGACGAGTGCTCACACAGGGCTAGCACTGCATATTTTCATTGAAGCCATTTGCTACAAAAATTCAAATTTGGCTCCACTGGATCAAGAACTTGAAGCATAGATTGACGAAAAAACAGTGTGTGTTTGTGCAGTGTTGGCATAAAATTGACTTAATCAGTCAGAGCAAGCCCTGTCACTACCGAGACAGTTGTCCATCTGTTAATAAAAATTCCTGCTGCAAAATGTCTTTATAATTTTATTTTACCTCTATCAGTAACTCTTTGCTTTACTTGGTACCAAGTATCTTTCAATTTTCCAGCTTTGCTCTGTACTTTTTGTTAGCTAAAATAAATAAGGATATCGTTGGAAATGTTTGATGCTTCCCAAAATAATGCCGGTCATAAGAATGTGTACAAACTTTGGAATTATCAAATGCCTAAATACGAGTCCGGTCTACCCCACCCACTGAACCAGATGGTTTCTCAGTTTATCGAGGTACTTAAGTTTGTAAATTAATCGAAATGAAATAAAAGCAAAACTACATCGATTATTTTTACTGGTTCGTGGCTTTAAAAATCCTCTGTGTTTATTACAACAAACTCAAAAATACATTATAGTAAATGGATGCCCCGATATAATAATTATTATAATGAGAACCAACTATAACCATATATAACTTTATTTACCTGTATAAAGCCCAAACACATGTAGATTTGTGTGGAATTGGGTAAAATTGGGTGGAATTGGGTAAATCGTGCCACCCATTTCCTTCGATCAATTGCAACATCCTACAATTACTCATAGAACGTAGCAGCTCCTCCACAATCTTTTAATTTTGGAAATTCTGTTGTTATTCTATACACTTTCGTTTCATCATCAAGGCAAGAAAACTGTATTTTTTAGGCCCATTCCACATTTTGCTAATAGCATTTTTTCAGATGAAGTTGGAACATTTTGTTTGTTTTTGTCAGCTAGACAATAGAATTTACCCGTCCAGGTTCTAATTTTTGTATTAGATGATCTTCTGTTCTGCCGACTACTAAACCTTGATCTACTTGGTCTAAATAAGGATCCCAATTCCCTTGCAACTCCTGAATTTGTAGATGTAGCAGAGTCTGAAAAATAAGATCAACAAGTCACTGGTGTTTTGCGGCCAATAAGTAAGGCCTACTACTAGTTGATAGTCATCTAAAGCATCGGTCACACATAGGTCGCCTATTACACATATTGTATAAACTAAAATCCTTCAAACTCTTCAGCATAACTATTGCCAAACAATTCATTGAATTCCGACTCAGTGAGCCTGTCATCGTACACACAATCGTCCACCTCGAGTTCATCTACGGACTTGCACGTAGATTCCCTGTTACCACCCACACACAAACTAAATAGTTTGTCATCCTGTGTACCATCAAACATTGAATTGGAAATTCCACATTTTAAAAAAGATCTAACAACCATTTCACGAAGAATCGCTTCCCAGGACCAACGTCCCACTGGCACACAGTTGACAAATCTGGGCGTTTGATGTTACCAGCCTTTGTCAACAATTTATCGCCGTCGACCATCCAAGTATTCTACTTTTGTCGCATGTTAACCTTAAATGGTTTATTTAGACACACATGTTGTAGAATCGATGTACCCCCCCCCCCCCCCCCCCCCCGGTATCACGACCTGATAAGTTCTACGCTCTTTCAATGTCTGCTTCACAAGGTCAACAAGATGCGCATGAAACATATCCCACACCATGATCGAATTCCTATTCAAGAGGGCACCTGGCCTCTGTAACGAATTACGGTCAAGTCGGACCATGGTCACCTCGGACCATCTGTGTGGTCAAGTCGGACCACCATGCTCAACAAATGGTAAATAAGAAAAACAACAAGTAGTTTATAGTTGATTCCAAGAAGGCATCGTCTACCTGTAAAACAATAAAAAAAATAATGTTTGAATAATCGCTCTAATTATGTAGAGCAAAAATATATGATAAAACCACACTCGTCACTTTTCGGCAATAAATATACTTTTCATATTATTTTCGATTGATTGATATACGTTGGTTTAACAGTCATAATTGTTATCATAATGGACATTTATATGAACATTTAATTACCTCAAATGTGAGATCTTCGGGATCATTTGGTCTAGTTGTGGCTCTTGCCTGGTTCACCACTCGAATTAACTTCTGTTCGGATACACGTGCACCAGCTGGTTGTTCGGCAGTTTTGTGACCCACTTATAAGACGGGACCCCGAGTTTGAGCCTTAAATCAGCTGAAAATATACCCGTCTTATAGGTGAGTAAGTATGGTATATATATATATATATATAAGAGAACTATGAGATGCAGTGTATATATTGTAGTGAGGATATTGCTTTCCTTTAGGTATGTGTTTGATGATCAACGACATTACTTTTACTTACGACATTACTTTCACTTACCTGACTTTCCAAATTGGGAGCAATGATGAAGAATAGGTTACTAGTACAAAATAATATCAAATATAATACATTTTATTTTTTCATATATTTTTTAATATGAAGTAGACAAAAATATTTGACATCGTCCAAATCTGCCCCTTTTTTTGGCTAAGAATCCAACACGGAGAACATGGACCAAATAATTTCGACACTTTCCATTGTCGCAGGTCAACAACCAAAGGTCTTTCTTTTTCCCTTGGTCTTCCTGGCGACAAATCCTACATGGTTTGGTCCAGTCGACATCCTCGGTGGAGGGCGTTGGTGACGGAGATGGTGGTGGCGGGTAGGTGGCTTAAACATCTTCCACAACTCGCTCTACAGTCTTCTCTATTTCCACTGAAATTATATTATATGTAAGGAATATTGATCACATGTTTCAACGTGCTGTTGGAAACATACCAGTTTCATTATATATATTTTTATGTTTTCTAAAAGAAAGTTAACATAGAGAAGCTAGTACCAGTTGTCCGCTTCGTAGTGCTATACACTCCTACAGCCCCACTTTCTGTTTTCCACTGTGTCTGGAATGTGGTACCCGTCATGTCTTCTAGCTCTTGCATCTGCATGTGAAAAGTTATAACTTAAAATGAACAATTACAGAAGTACTAACACATAATAATACATACTCATGTGTGTTTGCGATATTTACAATGAACATATTATTTACTACTTACTTTCTTAAATATGGTTCGCTTCCGTTTGTGGAGGCACTGGGCTCTGGCTTGAGCATCTTTCATGTAGTTGCAACTCACTGGCCCTCGGTGGTGCTCCTTCGCATGCATTGCTTGGCCCTTTTTGTTGTTCCCCGGGTTGTTGCCTTTTGTACACGCACTCATTAGTACAAAATCTACAAATAAAATAATTTCCATTGATATATACTTTTATAATATACACCAAATAAATTTCACTTTTAGTGTGATATGTGTGACTTGCAAAAGATGACAGCTCTCTTTAAAATGCATTGTATAACAAACTATAGCAATTATAATAACAATATTATTGTAAGAAATACTTACCATATCTGATATGCTCCCTTAAATGTATACACTACGAAACAATCTTATAGTGGGTTGATACTAGGACTGCAGTGAAATGAAGCTCGTGTGGGAAGTGGCAAGCAGGAAGGTGTCGGCAAGTAAAAACCCCATGCCTGGCAAAACAATGATTCTTGGACATGTTGTCTTCGTGTGTCTCGAGTACCAAATGACGGGCGTTTATGCACAATTTATTATTGCAAGTATGGCTGATCTCGAGCACACCTGCCGCTGACAGATGGTCAACTTGATCCTTGAACAACCGGTGTTCCAACATATAGGCAACCCGGTGCACACCTTCTACACTGCTTGAGCCATCTGGCCATTTAATTCTTTTCCTTCCATACCCATGCTCGTCACAACACACCACCCATAGTCCTCAAGATTCACTTCCCCCCCCCCCTGTGTCAGTATATATGATTTTTTGGATAAATATCTTTCAAGTTTCATTTTGGATGCTGCCATCTTGAAATGTCTCAAAGACACGAGACTTTTCCCACTAAAGTTGCCTTTAGGTCAGACACCGCTATTGAAATCTCCATAGGCCTACAGTATAACATACAGTCCCATTGTATGTTCCCCAAAAATAGTTTGGCATATACAACTGTGGTTTTCAATAGACCTACCTTTGAGCCACAAGAAAACAACAAATTTCAATGGGGTTGACCAATTGCGGTTTTTTAAATTTCGTGCTGAAGACGCCTACCCTTTACTCGGCGGTTAATTTGGTGGTGAATGCTCCACTGACACCTGCATTTATAATATGCTGTTTATTTCTTACCAAATAGGTTCCACAAATTTTAAAATATTCCAAAATGCAGCTAATATATTGTATTTTAATTCTTAGAAGTCAATTTCACTATTGGTGATACTACATGCTCAGCCAATCAGCTGATGTATCAATAACTCTTAAGGGCTTCCCTACACTTTTCGAACCAATCCGAGGCCGTCATTTCAATAACAGTGTCTGACCTAAAAGGAAACTAATCTAACCACACAAATGGTTCATTACTAAATAAAAATCCACAAACTGATAATAAAAGGAAATTAATTTAACCACACAATTGATTCATTACTAAATAAAAATCTGCATACTGATAATAAAAAGAAACTAATCTAGCCCCACAAATGGTTCAGGGATATTCTGACTATTTGTACTGCACTGTGGATGGAGTGTGGGAGGTGGTGGGTTCGAAAAAACCTTTTGCGTTTTATCATCCACGCTAATTAATATGCAGTGTTTACCATACGGCAGAGCACTTGCGGATCTACAATATATATAGTGAAACACCGCAGTATGCGGGGCAGGATACCCTGGTAGTGGCACATAACACATTTTATGAGACATAAAATTTATTTATGTTGACCACACTACCTTGTACCACCAAATGCTCATGGGAAGCTAGTATGGAGAAATTTAAACCCAACACACAAGTAGATTGATACATGGGCTTTATTTATAAGCCATAACAATTAACAGGTCTACAAAGCACACACATTTCTGATTGAAACAATAGTTACATACATAAATGTAGTTGGCACTAAATTTCGATATATCTGGGCGACAAGAAGTGCCATGGAGAGGCGAAATATGAATGAGCCGCGACCCGCCCAGACGAGTATGAGCAATTGGTGGTGAGAGAGATACCTGGGTACTAACTATATATGTACATAACACAAGTATGTACCGTTGTATTAGGGGTATACATGTATGGAAGTAATATCGATTATCGAACTTGTGCTTCGTACATACATGCATACATACCAGGACATACATAAACATTATAGGTCATATAAATGTTATTCATAATTCAAAACTAGTGAAGATACATGGCATGCTGTGTATAAACAATGCAACTAGCCCGATCCGCACATATTATGATGACAACTGACATGCATAGAGATATATACTGTACACCGTATATACAGGTAGGAAAAACAAATTGCACTGCCTTAGTAGCTAGTCTGTTATCCCCTATAACAATATTTAGATACCTAAGTACGGGTATTCTGCTGCCTAAGCCAGTCCGGTAAACCCACACAAAAATTAGTTTATATTAATTATTATGATGACACATTTGAACTGGTCTGATCCACATCTGGTGTTATGGTGTCCCGCGCACCGGGCGTACCGCTCCAGATTAGAGCATCTTGTGGCAGTGTGGCCAAACTTTTGACACCTGAAACACTTTACCGGAGGAGGCACGTACGACTCCGTTCTAAACACGATGTCTGTGTTGAAAACCTTAATTGAGATGGGGACAGACCCTGTGAAGGTGAGCTTAATAGCTCCAGTCGCCTTGCCGAACTTGTTTCTCAGTCTGGTCATGTTGACTATCTCCCCTGAGTCATGAACCAGGCTGGACCTAAGCTCGGCACGGTTCTCTTCCAGGGGGATTCCGTGTATAACCACATTGTGTGTTTTAATTGATGACGGTAGTACGGCCGTTAATTTGTGGCCCCCCGACAACAATTCTCCGGTTCCGTTGTGCTCGAGATGGCATCAGCTGAGGCCCTAATTCAGCTACTTAACACCAGAGGCAAGGGGGGTCCACCTGGAGGCATGTTTAATTTTGGCCCTAATTTCTCTAGAGAGCCATCAGGGACATGTTGTATCCCAGAGGCGACCCACAAGTCTTAAGAATACATATATGTTTGGCCACACCATGTGTGATATGGTGAGACTGTTGTGGGTCTAAGGCCTCACCTACCAACCAGGACAAATCACGTGGGTGCCTCCCCGGCCTAGCGCGCGCTACTCCTGCCATGACGAAAAATACCCAAAAAAACGAAGGAGGTTAGGTATATAGCGTATACCCTATAAAACAAATTATAACACAAGAACATACAGCATAAATGAATCCAAGTCGGTTGGCCAGAACATAAGAAACAATACCCGAATACCGTAGTATCCGAATTTGTGAAGTCAGTAAATTTTCCTGACCGAACACAACTCTGAGAGAACTGCATCCACTCTAGCCCTACAACTAAACATATGTTTCGGCCAATGATATTTATGTATTGACATGATATATGTTTCGGCCAATGATATTTATGTATTGATATGATATATGTTTCGGCCAATGATATTTATGTATTGACATATATGTTTCGGCCAATGATATTTATGTATTGACATGATATATGTTTCGGCCAATGATATTTATGTATTGACATGATATATGTTTGGGCCAATGATATTTATGTATTGAAATGATATATGTTTCGGCCAATGATATTTATGTATTGAAATGATATATGTTTCGGCCAATGATATTTATGTATTGACATGATATATGTTTCGGCCAATGATATTTATGTATTGAAATGATATATGTTTCGGCCAATGATATTTATGTATTGACATGATATATGTTTCGGCCAATGATATTTATGTATTGACATGATATATGTTTCGGCCAATGATATTTATGTATTGAAATGATATATGTTTCGGCCAATGATATTTATGTATTGACATGATATATGTTTCGGCCAATGATATTTATGTATTGACATGATATATGTTTCGGCCAATGATATTTATGTATTGAAATGATATATGTTTCGGCCAATGATATTTATGTATTGACATGATATATGTTTCGGCCAATGATATTTATGTATTGACATGATATATGTTTCGGCCAATGATATTTATGTATTGAAATGATATATGTTTCGGCCAATGATATTTATGTATTGACATGATATATGTTTCGGCCAATGATATTTATGTATTGACATGATATATGTTTCGGCCAATGATATTTATGTATTGAAATGATATATGTTTCAGCCAAACTATTTATTTATTTGTGGTATATACTATAAAAAGCAGAGAAATTATCACAATTCAGTCATTTATTTATTGACATGATAAACATGTAAATATATGTAACACATATAGTACCACTTATAATGTAACAATTCAAACAATATGTACATGATGTAGAGTCTTAGATATTTGGCTGTCCGCCTCTCAAGTTGTGGCTAACGCCCCGGAGAAATTCAGGGATGGACTTGCGCTCAGAAGACCTGTCCTCACATAGATGACGGAGTCTGGTTTGGAGTTCAGTATGCACTTTCTTTATTCGCTTCTTTGGTCTGACTCGTCTTGGAGTAGGATTCCAGAAACCCGAGCACACTCGACCTGTAGGCACTCGATAAGCTTCCAGACCGTAGGATGGCTATGTCCAACAAGGGATTGAAACTTATTGTTCCATCCCTCTGAGACGTTGTTGGTACGCGGTTCCCCTGCAAGGGAAACGTCCTACATTCGTGTACACCATAATTATAGTTGTTACCTGATCAAACAAACAAAAAATGTTTAACACATTTTGAAAATTCGCACACTTCACCTTACGAACAGCTGTCTGTAACTTCTGCTTATTTCATTCGGGTCGTAAATGATTCTGTTAGGCGAACTACCAAGAAATGGGACAGTGGGATGAATCGCAAACCCACAAGGCTTCACGTTTACATGTTTGTGTGTCGCATATTCCAACACAGCATTTTGTTCATTTTGAATGCCATGCTTCATTGCTTGTGTTTGAACAATTTTCGTTGATGTCAACCTGTCGACAAGGGTGTCAAAGTCCTTTTTTCGTATGACTACGTCCTTAAATGTTGACGATGTTATTATGTTGTGTTCTAGTACTTTCTTCAATTTCCTTTGATTGATTTAAAGTCAAAGTCAGACTATCCATAAACAACTTTAAACACTGTTGATACGGGACAGTGGCAACTCGGGGAAATGGCTGTCATCATGAATTTTAATAATGCTACCATCCAATTTGGGTTCAGGCAGTTGATGAGATGGTGCTCCCAACATATGCGGTGGATTTTATGTCGAGGGTTTCAAACGAATCCGGTAAAACTTGAAGAATTTGCATATTTACAGCATGTAGGGGTAGAATATGTTGAAGGCCAGACATAAATGTCACATCCGGAAAGTCAGAAGCCCGTAGCCATAACTCGTAGTGCATGGTGTTCCAAGCTATGTTGGATTGAGCCTTTAACAACCGAAATTGGGTGTCTGCCAAGCAGGGCCCGGACGTCTATTTGCAATATCCCGAACGATTTCGGCACATTTCATGAGGTCTGGTGTAAGTAAGGGGAATTTTTCCGTGTACACTGCCACAAATCTCAAGAAGGCCGAAGTCCAGGCTTCTATGGTGTGGATCTTTTTTGCCCGGCTCAAAGGCATAATATTAATATTGTTTGACCGGCGATCCATGGAGAGGGTAAACTGATTGTGTTGAGCCATTGCGGGGGAAGATGGGAGAAGTTCTGATATCTCAATAAAGGTGTGGTTACAAATTTTTCGTTTTAATTTATTGCTAATTTGAGAGGAAATGGGGGTAGAAATTGGGGTATCTAGTCCGGGCGAATTGTACCCACCATTTCCCATCACATGTTTGTCATGTCTGTGCCTAACGTTGCCCAATTCCTCGTCACTGGCACTAGATGAATTGTTAGTTTCAATACTAGAGTGTGATTCACCCGATTCTTCGGACCCGGATTCTGCTTGTGAATCAGATTCAGAAGACTGCACCACTACCTGCGCTCTCCTATTTGGAGGCTACCGCCTACGCCCTTGTTTCGCAGTTTTTTTATAGCTTACTTGGTTTTCTTTGTGGCACATGATTAATGTCAGATATCGTCTCTGCAATGACCCTAGTTCTGCACCTTTTTGTGAGCGTTTTTGGGGCCGGCTCGGCCGTGGGTACCTGGTAGACAATATCTGCATCTGTGAGCACCGGACAGACGCCTATGTTTCTTAGTCTTCCCCGGTGATACATGCCTTCTGCTGGACTTTGCAGTTGGCCTAGGTGTGGCTGAACGTGACTGCACATCGTTCCCCGATGACTTTGCCTTGTTCCCCGACTTCTTTTTCGCTGGCTTAACCAGGCCAGCACTTGTTTCTGGTACTACCACCATTACGGGGTTCTCCTGTCTCTTACGTTTCATCTTCCGTTCAATTCGAAAATTCTGCAAAAAGCAAAATTAGTGTCAACAATTGATACCAAGAGTCTAAAATTATAGCTATGCGACCCTCCTGTGAACGTCTCTGTAATACAAATAAGGTCTAAGCTCTGAAGATTGAAACCTATAATTGTAACAAAAGCCAAATCTGCCAGATGGGGCAGATGTATGACTCTTGATTAACAGTCCTAGAACGATCCAGAGGAATGAGCTCCAACTGCCTGGATCATCAGATTGGACAGACTGGGTCATTCGGACTGCTAAGAAAATTGCGTATCACTTGTGTGCAAGTACTACCGACATGCCCAAGGTGTAATAATAACGACTGTATGTAGCATCTACATGTATAATTACTGTAATACCTGAAATCTGGTACATCAGTCTATCACAAGGACTGGGTCACCAGACTAAAGTCAGGATCACCAATGTGACAATGACCGGATCGTCAGACCAGAAACATAGAGAATGATGTACATTATGGCAGGGTCCGCCTCCGTGGTCGAGTGGTTAAGGTCGCTGACTTGTATACCACTGTAACCTATCATCACTGATGGTCACGGGTTCGAGCCCCGCTCAGGCCATGTCTCATTTATATGAAAAAGTTGGCAGTTTCTTACGGAGGTTGGTGCACCCAAGTACTGGTTAACCGCTGGAGCCTGCCCAGGAAAGGTGTTGTTAAGTAAACTGCCCGCCGGCGATATAGCCCAAAATGGTGCTGATGCAGGCGTAAAACCCGAAATATAACATAATAACATTATGGCAGTAATAAAATGGATGATATATACACCTTAAAGGGTACATCTCATACAAAAGATGTGTCCGGAACATCAGCTGCCGATTCTGGAACATCAGACTGAAATTGTCTGGATCATCAGTTTGGACAGACTGGGTCAATCGGACAACAATTGGTGCCATGATTTGGTGTGCCAGTACTACCAGTCTACTAATAAGTTTGGCAATAATATACCGCCAGAATAATGACTGGAAACACTTGATAATACCTGTATAAATATATATGCCTACATGTAAAAACCTGGAACATCAGTCTATCGTATGTAACGACTGGGACATCAGACTGAACAGTCTGGATCGTCAGTCTGGATTGACCGGATCTTCAGAGCATGAATACAGGATGGTAACGGCGTGAACTTGCTATAGAACCTCCTTTGTAAACTATATACACGTTTGTCTGTGTAGGTGTAACATCAGTATACACTTATATGTAGAATACTGGAGCCTCGTTCTTTCTGACGTGGATAGTCAGACTGTGTCCAGATAAACAGAGAAGTGGACCGTTAGCTGTGAAAATATCTCCCCCGAGGGTCGGGAAGTGGCCTGGCCGTGGGCGTTGCCTATCTAATATGCAAGTAGCATCAATCGGTCAGTAGGGCTAACAATTTACTAAATGATATTAAGAACACATAAATTTATACATATCTGGTACGCAGACAATTGCCCACAAGACAATTGCCCACAAGACAATGTGCTCACAAGACAATTACCCACAAGACAATTGCCCACAACATTAATGAGCAATAAGACATTTGCCCACAACTCATTTGCCCACAACAAAGTTACTAATGAATTCTGAACATGTATGAATAAAGTGATAATTAGATCTCAGCCAGTATGAAGAGTGAATTGGAAGAGGCTCATAAAAAATGAATTCTTTTTACTTTAAAAATTTATTATCATATACAGTGACATTATATACAAGAATAACACTACATGTGAAGTCCCATCACCTCTATAAAAGCTAAAGATTATAAATGGAATATATTTCAATTAAAATTATATACATGTAGCCCCTGGGATTTTCATCATGTAGAATCAAAAAAAGCAAAGTAAGATACTAAAAGCATTTCTTTATATATGTTGCACGTAGCATGTAGCACCTGAGGTTTCACTGAAAGCACTTTACAAAAGTGCAACTACTACAAAAATGTTAAAATGGCCATCATATTTTAAAGCATTTAAACAACATACCGGTATTTCACTCACAAATAATATGTATATATAAATCTGTGTGTATGCCTGAGATTTTGACTTTCACCATGCATGATACAAATTTCCTGTGACACTCCTTCATATTGGCAACCCTCTGCTTATTCAAGGCGGATGTTGTGTCCCACTGCTTCTAAGAAATCTTCCAGTGTTCTCTGTTCCTCTGTCAGGTCTATGCACAACCTCTGCAATCTCTTCTGCAGTTCTTTTTGGGCACGCCGCTGCCTCTTCCTGGATAGTTGTCCTCTGGTGTGTTGCGTGATTTGGGTGCTAACCAAAGCACAGTCCTTTCGCAGACAATCTACAGCTGTCCAGAAAGAAGGATGGTGGTGGCCAACAAGCTTTGAGAACGAGGAATTCCATCCTTCACAAACATTATTTGTCCTCTCTTTTGTAGTTTGGTGTACATTCCAAACTGTGACTGGAAATCTGGGAGGAATGTGTCGCAAACGCAGTCGTTGAGGAGCACCAATCCCAACTTGTTGCTGCACACGACGATATGTCCCAGTAACATAAGTGGCATCAAAGTAATGAACCAGGTCCTCCAAGCCATCTGGTGTATGGTTCTTGAGATAGGTCATCCCATCCTGCACCTTGTCCTCAGGAAGGAAGGCTAATCCATCCAACATGCCAACAAAGTGCTTCACTTCTTCATCTGTCCGATACATCACTGCCAAGCCTAGTTCTTGAATCTTCCTCCAAGTACTCTGGCAGAGATGGTAGAAGCAACCCTGTGATGTAACATGTGGTCCAAGTACTTGCCCAACAGCTTGGATGGCAGCTTGTTCAAAATCTGTCACAATTGTGCTGGGGTCTGGGAAGATACCCAGATCCTGTAGTTTGTTCATAACTGCTTGTAGCATATCTTGGTAAATGCTTGAACTTTTGCCAGGAAGGAAAGCATAGACACACGATACTGCAGTGTCACCAAGGCGAGCACGTATTACATAAAGCTGCTCAAATATGCTTGGGCTCATGGCAAAGTTCCCATCCATAAACCACGTGTCAGACGCCCCGAGAAGACGGAGTTGTCGGTCTGCAGCATATATCACTATCCGACGATGATCTTTAGGCCCAGAATCATAGATGAGGAAGGATCTTGCAGGGTTCCCTCCAGTGAGTTTCCAGTCCTCAGGAATGAGTAGTTCTTGCAAACTTGATGGGTCTTTAGGCTGGTTTCCACTTTGCTGGCGTTGCAGGTCTCTCTTCACAGTGTTGATGTTACCAATTCTTGAACGCACATCTTCAGTAGCTTCAAGCAGAGCCTGAGTTACAAGCTGGTTAGGTTTTGATCTGGACTGCTTGGCCTGTGCCTTTAGGACTGTGCGTAACTTTGTAACTTCTACTCCTGTCCTGTCAGCTGGGTGGTTGTGAAGGACCAAAGAACGTGGATTTTCAAATGTATCATCAGTGGTCACACTCCCTTTGCAGCCTGTTGTTCGTGAATGATGGCAGTTCCAACGAATCCAATTTGTATAAGTCCTTTTCTTTACATACATGTAGCCATCAAGACAGAGCTTTTCTCCACCTCTGTTAGTCTTGATAATTTCCATACTGAATGTTTGAGTAAGCCTCGCATATACCATTCTTATATACAATTAGATCTCCTGTTTGACATTTCTGGGAACTGCTCTCAACTTCAAGGGGATCAAAGGGATCAAAGACATATCATAGCATCCAGCAATGAGTATGAAAATCAAGGTGTGATCAATATAGCCTTTTATGCAAAGTAGGTATAAGGCAGTGAGCCTTAATTTGAGTGCAAACTTTGAGTACAAGCCCAAACAGTATGCAAAGTGTGAACAACAAGGTGTGATATACAATGCATGCTGTATGACCGACCATCATTGTGTAAGGTTATGAACCTTAATTAGGGTACATCACTCAACTACAAAGGGATTCAACACTCATTAGTGCATGAGGTTTGACAGGTAAATGAAACTACTAATTTGCAAAATAAGCTATATTAACTGCAAATTGTGGGCAACTGTCTTCTTTCTCATTAAGATTGTGGGCATTGTCTTGTGGGCAATTGTCTTGTGAGCAATTGTCTTGTGGGCAATTGTCTTGTGGGCAATTGTCATGGAATCGATTATTCAGATGGTTCTTGTTAGTTAATACAAATTTATTTTAGCTCGATTGCGAAACAAGTTCTTACAACTTATGTTAATCACTCTCGAGACCTCATTCCTGATGGAATCCATCGCCACGAGGGAGAGAGAAGAGGCAATGTGGAATTTAAATGCCTTGCCTAAGGGCACAATCGTAACGGCTCCCAGCGGGGCTCGAACTCCGGACCTTTCGCACCTGAAGCGAATGCGCATCCACTGCGCTATCACGACTTCCACGAGATGGTTCTTGAGATTGTAATGATGGCTGCCCGAACAGAGTTGAACAGCTTCCTGTTTCCCAGGAGTGACAAATGTGTGCCATCTGCAGCGTATACCGTCAGTTGGCTCGTTTCCGACCAAAAACCTTTCAAACGCCACAGCCTCGCCTTGTGGTCTGGGAGGCCAACTTGTAGAGTGTACTTTAGTTCGTCCACTCGACAATTGAACCAATGACAATCCACTGGGTACTTCACCGGAATGCTGGGAGGAATCGTGTGCAATGTTTGTATGACAACGATAGTCGCCACTGATCTGCAGGCTTCCACAAGTTGATATATCTGTTGTGCTACACTTCCTGGCGATTCATTTGGTTGGTAAATATCACATGTCCCAATGAAAATGAATAAAATGTCCTGCTGAAAGTCTATCACATATTGCAAACAAGCATCCGATTGTAGAGTACTAACGCGACCCCCTGGGAAACCGGAAAATTGTACCATAAACTGTGCAGGGTCTAAATTAAAAACGTATGACAGTTCCGAGTCATTCTTTATGAACGTGCAGCTGTAGCTAGAGCCAGAAGAGTAACTGTCTTAAACGTTGTTTTCAAGGATAACAAATTTAATGGCGTTCACTCAGAGACTAGATTCAACACCTTTGAAACATCCCAAGTGGCACTGTATCTTGGTTTAGGAGGATTGTTCACATACATTCCTCTCATAAAACGTGTCACCATAGTAAAATTACCGGTCCACTTTTCATATACAAGTTTCAAGGTTTCAAATAAAACTGCCGTATGAGTACAAATAACACTATACGACTTATTTAAATTCTTTAGATACAACATGAACGATACTATATCTACTTCAGATGGTGAAATGGGATTGCAATTCCTGAGAGAACACCACATAGTCCACTTTTTCCAAGCCGAATGATATTGTATTCTTGTTCCAGGCCGCCAGCTATCAAAGATAGTGCTGATACCTCCTTGCGGAATTCCTCGATCCTTGAGGTACTTCCTGATACAACCGCCCCAATCATAGAAAGTTGTTTCCCCATCGGATGGCCCATGCATGCCATTGTGTGGTAGACAGAGCAGATCTCTGTGTCTTGGCAACCTAACAGGAAAAGAAATCAAATTTTGTAACATCATGGGAAACCAAGTTTGATTTGGCTAAAAAGGACAAATAAGCAACGCCTGGTTCTACTCGGTCTTCTCTTATTTTATTAAGAACCTTGCTCAATAATTCGAATGGTGGAAAAATATATGGGGTAAAACCTGTCCAGTTGAAATTATCATTAACAAACCCAGTAATTTTCCATGATAAATAAATTCCTTGTTAAACTCTGTGACTTACTGCATTCAAAGCTAAGCTGTGACGAATCCGGGTCAAAACGGCCCACTTCCTAAAAGGCCTAGTACCAGAACGGCCCGGGATACGGACATGTGCCCCCCAGGACATCTGCCCCCCAGTGCAAAAATGGATAGGTGGACATCTGCCCCCCAAGTGAAATGGAAGGTAGGACATTAGCCCCCCAGTAGAAATGTTGGCTAGGACATCTGCCCCCCAGTATAAATGTTGGCTAGGACATTAGCCCCCCAGTAGAAATGACAGCTAGGACATCTGCCCCCCAGTAAAAAGTGCATGGTAGGACATATGCCCCCCATTCCCCCACAAAAACATTCTTTTTTTAATAAAAATGCCAATATAAATGATTAAACTTTGAATAAAAGTATGGCCAAGTTTATTTATTGATCCTATTATAAAACAACAATAAGACCAATCAGCTGAACAAAAGGTTTGAGTTGCTAAGTTTGTATTGATCATAAGTATTAAGATGAGCAGACATGGATGGTTGCATGAATGCTTCCATTAATAGCGTCCTTTAATAGTTTGATTTAATTATCTACTAAATTAACTCTCCTTAATGGCATAAATACATTTCTCTAAAGAAGAATTTATAGCACATTTTGAAAGATGACTGATCTTATTATCGCATATTATCACCTATTTTGTATACATCTAGTTTGCAATTATGATAAAATGAAACAAAAATACTAAATATTGTAAACAACTTTATTTTCAATAAAGACAAATACTATGAAAACGGTGGAACGGACGTTTTGGCCAGCGGACGTTTTGGCCAGGACGTTTTGGCCCGGACGTTTTGGCCAGCGGACGTTTTGGCCAGCTGGGTTTCAGGGCCAAAATGCGTTTTTGAGGGGAAATTTTCTGTTTTGGTTGTTAGAAGTATAAGATGTATTTCATTTATTAAAAGTCATTCATACATTTGGTTGGCCAGCACGGAGGTTATGGGAAACACCTCGCAGGAATTGGGGGATGGTTTTTCTGCCGGATGCTATGTCTTGGCACAGGTTGTGGAGACGGTTTTGAAGTTCAGTGTAGACCTTTTTGGTGCGCTTCTTGGGTCTGATGCCACGGTCATCTTGCAGCATCACAGTGGAGACACGGGCACACTCAGCTTGAAGAACTTCGATTAGCTTCCAGATGGTGGGGTGATCTTGGCCGACCAGCTGCATGAACTTGTTGTTGAACCCCTCACAGATGTTGTTGGTTCTGGGTTGGTTGGCAAGTGTCACATCATGCTGGTTCCAGCGAGCGGGTTGGAACATCGGTGGTGTGCGTCTGAAGGCTAGGCGAAGCTCATCTTGTTGCCGCCGCGGTCTGAGTTGGCCAGAGACATAGGTGGAATCAAAGTAGTCAAGGAGGTCGGCAGCTTCATCTGGGCAGTTGTCTCTGAGGTAGGACATCCCCTCTGCAACGTCATCAACTGGAAGAAAGGCAAGAGCATCAATCTGACCACAGAACAATCTAAAATCATCATCATTTACATTTACATACATTTCAGTGAGACCTAACAATTGGATTTTACGCCAGATACATTGAGTGAGATGATAGAAACAAAATTGTACATTGACATGTTCACCAAAAATAGAAGTAATTGCATTTTCTACACTACGTTCAAAGTCTATGATTATCACAGAGGGATCACAGCCAGCCAGCCTGGTCGAGAACGTTGAGAAGTGTCTCGTAGGTTGTCTGGGTCTTGCGTTGGAGGAGGGCATAGACGAGTGGCAGGAAGACACCGTTGACAGAACCGTGGATGACATAGAGTTGGCCGAAGAGGTGAGGAGCCACTGCAAATGTACCGTCCATACACCAGGTGTCACAGGATGCAAGGCGTTGAAGATGGTCTTGTGTAGAAAAGACGACAACTCTCTCGTCAGCATCAGGGCCGTTGTCAAAGTGCAAGAAGGCAGTAGGAGCATCACCGGCAGTTTGGGTCCACTGGTTCTCGATCACCAAGTCTTGTAGTCGTTGTGGATCTTTGGGTCGATGTGCTGCTCTGGTGCGTCGCAGGACTCTCTTGACCGTGTCTGCAGTGGGGAGTCTGGTCTTGACTTCGTCAGGAGCCGCAGCAGTAGAGAAGGTGAAGATCTGGTTTGGTTTGTCGTTGGTGGTGCAGGCTTGCTCTTTCATACCCTGACGCAACTTTTCTACAGCTACTGATGTGTGGTCTGCAAGATGATTGTGTTCTTTGATGACTTGGGGCTGCTCGAAGCCTTTGGTCGTCTGTAGAATTGCACAGCAGGAGTCAGCTACTCGACGGACACATCGCCATTTGATTTCATCTTTGGTTTTGGACTCGACCTTGACAGTGTACATCAAACCATCTAGACATAGTTTTTTGCCGCCGCGTTTGGTGTTGATGATCTCCATTGTGGAACAGTAGAGATTGTTATGAGAAAGTTGTGAGAGGGCTGAGAATTTATAGTGTTCCTACCCAAAAATTATGGATATTTAGTAATTGCATTTATCTCAAAGTAGTTCAATTGAGTAGATCAAATACTTCAAAGGTTTCACATTATTGGAATTGCAATTCGTAATTAAATTCAAAGTAGTTCAACTGAGTAAATCAAATACTTCAAAGGTGTTACATTAACAACCAAAACAGAAAATTTCCCCTCACATTATTGGAATTGCAATTCGTAATTAAATTCAAAGTAGTTCAACTGAGTAAATCAAATACTTCTGAAAGCACAGCATCACCCACTTGCTAAATAGAGCCATCCTGGGCCGTATTCTCGAAATTACTTAAGTTTTTGTTTTAACTTAAATAAAAAAAATTCCCCTCAAAAACTCATTTTGGCCAAAACGTCCTACCCTGAAAACCCAGCTGACCAAAACGTCCGCTGGCCAAAACATCCGGGCCAAAACGTCCTGGCCAAAACGTCCGCTGGCCAAAACGTCCTACATTCTATGAAAACACACTTACATTTACTTAAATAAATGTTTATATGATATCATATTTAAGATTGAGCACATGTTTAAAAAGCACATTAAAAAGCACATGAAAGATAGGAAACTATATATTTTTGTCAGGACTATCAGTTAGAAACAGTCAATAAAATATGAAATTTACTGATAATATCATAACTTTAACCTTTAGCATGCTATATTTAAATATCAGCAGACGACATTTTCCCCAGAAAGTAGGACTTGATATTGTGGGATGAATTGAATGAAATGTCAAGCCCTACTTTCTGGCAAAAATAAGCAAAATATTACATTTGTCTGCTCATTTCGCCTACAGAGTGCTAAAGGTTAAATTATTTATGTTTTGAAGTAAAATCCTGGAGTTAGCACATATTCCGAAAAAGCACATTGTAAAGAGCACACTGAATACATCTTTATAAACAACAGACACAGTTTCATTTTGGAACATTATTATGTTTCTCGAATTTTACAATATGTTCAGCTAAACAGTCTTCTCTCCTAGAGATATTAGATGACAAAGTCTTGTACAATGCTTATGTTTCTCTGAATCGTACAATACATCCAATGCCTTGTAAAAACTCCGACACAGACTTCTCTCCTAGAGACATTTGTTGGCATAAAGTCTTTAGTTTCTGCTGTAGTTGTTTGGTCTCTCTGCGCACGCGTTTCTTGGTTGGGTCTCCCTGTCTTGCTCTTTCTAGCTCTGTCAAAACATTCATCTGGTCCTTCTGGATACACTGGATAGTGTGCCACAGTCCTGGGTTTTTGTGGCCGACGAGATGACAGAATCCGTTGTTCCAGGATTCACACACGTTGTTAGTGCGCGATCCATCCATCATTGTTTCCTCATACACATTCCAAGAATCAAGTGAAAATTTTGGACTGTTCGAACGTACGACTCGTATAATTCCTCTCGGACCACGTGTTGACTTATAGGGTCCACTTACATAGTTAGTATCAAAGTAGTCAACAATATCTACCAGCTGTTCTGGAACAATTGTGCGCAGGTGGCGCATACCTTCCTGGACACGATCCGTTGGCAAGAATGCTAATCCATCAAGCATTCCGCAGAAGTGTTTCACTGATTCGTCAGTCTTGTAGAGAACGGACAGACCGTCATTCTGTATTTTCCTCCAAGTACTTTGAGTTAGGTGGTAGAAGCAGCCCTGAATTCTGACAGGTGCTCCTAGCATAGACTTTATGGCATTGTGTATAGCTATTTCAAAGTCACAGGAGATTGTGGTTGGGTCTGGTATAAGATCATACTCATCACAAGAGTTCAACACAGCTGCGAATACTTCCTCATACGTAGATTGGAGTTTGTTGGGGAGGAATGCGTATATACAGGTGGCATACACATCGTTCACAGCGGCCCTTATAACAAACAGTTGTTTGAATTGTCTTGGTGCAGTACCGAATGTCCCATCAATGTACCATTTGTCACTGTCACACATATGCCTAAGTCCAAGTTCCGTACCAAACAGCAACACCCTATTTTCATTGGATTGTCCTGCTTCATGGTTATCGTATAAGAGAAAGGGGAGATCATCAGCTCCACCTGTAGATTTGTACTCCTCTGGAAGTTCTGGGATGTCCCACCCTGTACTTTCTACTGGGGGGCAGATGTCCTAGCTGTCATTTCTACTGGGGGGCTAATGTCCTAGCCAACATTTCTACTGGGGGGCTAATGTCCTAGCCAACATTTCTACTGGGGGGCAGATGTCCTAGCCAACATTTCTTCTGGGGGGCTAATGTCCTAGCCAACATTTCACTTGGGGGGCAGATGTCCACATATCCATTTTTGCACTGGGGGGCAGATGTCCTGGGGGGCAAATGTCCCGGATTCGAACGGCCCATAACCAAAAAGGCCCACTCCAGAAAGGCCCACTCCAGAAAGGCCCACATTTCAGTTAAATGTCAATATTCTAGTTTGTTGAATATATCGACCGCCAGCCGCACCAACTCTGCCTCCCGTCGTAAAAGGGGGACGAGTCGGTAGAAGCCGAGACGGGAGCTCCCGGCCTTGCTGTTGAGACGGTGGTGCCATCCTAGAATAAAAAACGAACAGTTATAGTTTCTAAATATGATGTTGGAGAAAATTATAGAGCACATGCAGATTAAAATTGCGGATTAAAATTTAATACATGCATAGATCACAGGCATTATGCCATTGATTGCATA
>CM026387.1:48008455-48033812 GCA_014843695.1 Archivesica marissinica
GAACATCTTTTGTCAGATTATCCGGCCTCACATGTTCCCTCACCAGTAACTGTAACATTATAAAATTGCAAGATTTGTACACAAAGCAGTACTAGGCAACATACATGTTTACGTATTACTATTTTTAGTAGATTTTATTAATTTTTTAATCATTGTTCTATCAAGGTGACCAGTATATGAATATAAATGTATATAAGCCTTATAATTAGGGATGTCAACAATCGTTATTTTGGTAATCGATTAATCGCCGAACTTTCCGACCGACTAACCGGTTAATCGGTTAGGGTGTTATCATTATGAAAAGGTGTTATTGTTAACAATTTGTTTGAAAAATTGTCTTTAAAATTGTATAATCTCACGTGTTTATTTCCAATTCCAGGTGTTCGGAGCTTGTAGCAGTCTTACAGTGCTATATAAATCATCGTGTCATGTTAGCTTACCAACATTAAAGCATAATGATAAATTATAATGTTGTAAACTTTATTTTGTAGCAGGCTTTTACATGGTAGTAAAAGTATGTAAACACCGGATTGTACAAATCCGGATGCGACTGCAAGTATCGTTGTCGTCTACTATTTCCGTTTTGGATTGATGAACTTATGAAGTAAAGACATATTTATTTGTACCTGTTTGTTATATATAATCCCACTCATCTATTACCTTTGACTATCGTCTGAAGTCGCCTTAGATATCACTTGTGCCGGGTACTGGTTCGAGTACAGAGCATATCTATAACCAAACACAATCAATCATCCTTGCAGCCTAGTGGTACATCAACTATGATGGTTCGAGCAGGTGTACATGCCATTCTGCATGGTTGGAGTACAGAGCATAGTTATAAGGACCCTGTGTAACCAAACCCAATCAATCTATCATCCTTGCAGCCAAGTGGTACGTCAACTATTATGGTTCGAGCAGGTGTATATGTCATTCTGCATGGTTCGAGTACAGAGCATATTTGTCTAGCGGCATAGCTCGTGTTGATGACACACAGGTAAGACAATTTTGTTCTGGTTGAACCGTTGGAGTTGTTTTCAAAAGACAATAATGAACACAAACATTTGCAAAACATTTAAAGTTTAATAAAACTGCATCAAATGATATCAAATCAAGGCATATATAATCCAATAATCATAATCATCTACTACATTATCTAGGCATATTCATTCAATCTAATCCTAGTTAAATATCATTCATATCTGAACACGGTTTACAGCTGAGTCTAATCCATCAAAACTAGTCACTCAATAACTGAACCCGGTTCTTGTTCAAGAAGATTATGTTGTCTACTAAATCACTGGCCAATCTATTTCTTAACTTGTTAATTAACAGTCCTGTTGCCGAGAACACGCGCTCTGAAGGAACGGACGTGGCAGGAACTGCCAAAACCTTCCTGGCGACTTTTGCAATCTTCGGATATTTCCCGGCATTGTCCTTCCACCAGGCAAGGGGTTTAGCATCGCAAGCACCCTTCTCCATCAAGTAGGATTGCAGTTCGTCTGTCTTCTCATTGTCCGGTGAGTCAAACTCAAACATCATGAAGTCTAGTCTTTGCCGCTTGCTAGGTGTAGGCTCAGTGTCTTCGCGTGGTGTATATATCAAGTTGATGTCAGCAATAAGCTCTTCCAGCTCACTGTGTGCAGTCTCGCGTTGCTCCTTTGTCAAGAATGGTAGGCGTTTGAAACGTGGATCCAGCAGTGATGCCATGACCGGTACTGACTTGGCAGCATCTGTAGAAGTTGGCTGGAAGCGTTTCTTCAGCTGAGTCACGATTGTATCCTTCACTCGAACTATCAACGCACTATCGGTATCGGTGTCCATGCTCAAAGTTCTTATAAGTCCGCACACTATGGGGAATATCTGTGAAGATGAAACATCCAGTTCAGCACACATGTAAGTGGTCACTTTAGTAAGATCCTCAAGAACTTCAGACAACTCACTGATGGCTTTCCATTCACTGTCTTTAAGCAACATTGAGGTGTCACTTTTCTTGGTCTCTTTACCGTCCAACATTATGTCAGTGAGCACACGGCGTTGTTCACTCAGTCTGCCTAGCATCATCTGCGTCGAATTCCATCGTGTAACGACATCCTGTACCAACTCATGTTCGGGCTCTCCAAGTAGCTTTTGCCGTTTCCTCATTTCAGCAGTGACGGTTGTCGAGTGCTTAAAATGGCCCACCAGCTTTCTGCACCTGGCCACGGTTTTGGACACACTCGGTAGCTCCAGCACCGGTTTAATGCATAGTTGCAGGGTGTGTGCAAAGCAGCCCAGATCTGTCCAATCCTCGCACTTATCACCGGCACACTCCATATTCCGTGCGTTGTCGTGCACACATGTCTCAATTTTCCCTGTCAAACCAAACTCTTCCACACAGTCCTTAAGCTTATTTGCTATGTTCTCTCCGGTGTGCCTCTCCGGCATGGCCCTGGTCATCAGCACGTTTGCCTGCATTGACCAATCCTCAGTGATATGATGCTCGGTCACCGTCATGTAGCTTTCTGTGGAGTTTGAGGTCCACGAGTCTGTGGTGATGGCCGCACCCTCAATATCTTTAAGATTGGATAGCAGGGTCTCCTTCTCCTCGTCATAACGCTTCACGATACGCGTGCGCACAGTATTTCTGCATGGTATCTTGTAGTCTGGAGCCACAATACCCAACAACTTCCGAAATCCTTCAGCTTCCACAATGCTTAGTGGCACATAGTCCGAAATTATCATATCTGCTATGGCCTGCGTAATCACCTCCGCGCTGG
Source organism: Archivesica marissinica (assembly GCA_014843695.1). Lineage (NCBI taxonomy): Eukaryota > Metazoa > Mollusca > Bivalvia > Venerida > Vesicomyidae > Archivesica > Archivesica marissinica. Next base: position 48,011,212 of record CM026387.1, read on the forward strand.
CGTTGGCTGGCTTCCTGGGCGATCCGAAAAACGACGTCATCGGAAGTTGCTTAGTTGTAGTTTCACTGCCACTGGACGCATGTCCTTCCGCCGGGTGCTTGCTCTTCAGGTGGCTGTGCATACTACTTGTGCCGCCTGTGAAGGTGAGGCTGGTGTCGCACAACTTGCAGCTGATTGTTTTCCCATCCCGGGCAAAGTACCTCCAAACGACCGACTTTGTGTTGGACTTGTAATGGTCGTAGACAATGGCTTACCAATATCAAAGGCTATTCCGACTGCCATAATAAAGGTTGTAATTCACGGGTTGTGCTAACACCATTCTATTGAGTAGGGAGCCGATAGCCACTCTATTAATGCTTGCCGCTTGCCGACAACGATAAAACAATTCGGAACATTTTCAACTAAAACAACACATAGGCATCCCAATTGTAAACATGACTTATTCGGCGGCATTCTCCACACGTAGATGTAATGTATGATATGGGTGAATAAAAGATATTTGACTTGACTTGAATGTTCAACTTATCGACATGACAAGTTAAAATGAAATGCATTAATCTTAATGGAAGAACTGAGTTTATATACTGTATGACTCGACAGTGCCTTTTGTGTTGGACTTGTAATGGTCGTAGACAATGGCTTACCAATATCAAAGGCTATTCCGACTGAAAGGTTGTAATTCACGGGTTGTGCTAACACCATTCTATTGAGTAGGGAGCCGATAGCCACTCTATTAATGCTTGCCGCTTGCCGACAACGATAAAACAATTCGGAACATTTTCAACTAGAACAACACATAGGCATCCCAATTGTAAACATGCTTTGTGACACATTGTTTATCTCGTCAAGTCGATAATTGGGTCCCCCGAATGACCTAATCATGCACCATTATTATCTCACCTTTATGGTCGACTGGTGCAGCGGGTGTTAACGATCAATTATGCTTTTCACAGGTAAAATATCTACTGTATTGAAATTGACTTAAAATTATTATTTTTTATAAAAATAAATACTCGATTACCAGAAAAATAACCGATTAATCGGACATGCGATCGATTAACCGATTAATCGCTGACATCCTACTAATAATATAATATCGACAGATAAATTGTGCTGCAATTCTAGTGTTGTCGGCTGAACTTCCAGTACAATTACTGTTTTAGAGTGGAATACTTACCAGAGGCATCGTCTGAGGCTGTATCAGATAATGGAATACTTACCAGAGGCATGTCTTCATCGTCCGAGGCTGTATCAGATAATGGAATACTTACCAGAGGCATGTCTTCATCGTCTGAGGCTGTATCAGATAATGGAATACTTACCAGAGGCGACTGGATTTGTTTCATACTGGCGGACAGTCTCCCACCCTCCTTCAGAAGAATCGGCTATTCTGAGGAGCTTATTTCGCTTCTTAATCTTGACCGAAAGTTCACTTAACTACTCTTGAGCGTACTCTAACTTCCCGTGCTCTATCGCCCAGGCCGTCTGCTTAGCTATCTCGTCTACACTGCAGTTAAATTCGAACTGTATTTTGTTGCCGGTATGCGACCATTTAATATCTTTATCTGTCTTGAGTTTTTTAACTTCTGAAGTAACAGTAAAGTTAGTACCTTGCACTTCCTCACGTAATAACTGCAGCTCCTGTTTACTACTCTTGAATTCTTCAAATAACTTGTCCAACTGTCCCCGAATAATATCACCCTGTCCTTTGTTCAATGTGTCCGTTTTTTGGCACAATACACTATCGTCATCCGCGCTTCGCTGAACATGACTAAATAAACACGTCTGTGTGGGTCGCTCTCTCAACACTGAATGATAAAACCGCGCTAAACATTTACTAATCCCGTGCAACTTAATCCTCTTACGCCCTCTATCGGAGACTTTACGAGTAGAAGGGAAAATAATTTTGTCCTTCAAACGTAGAAAATTATATTTCTCCGAGACAGAAGATTTTGTAGTGGCATTATTATTATTATTATACCACATTTATATAGCACCCGTTTCATATCAGATACGTTCAAAGGTGCTTTACAATAAGAGTCTGCAAGTAAAAACAGTAAAACATGTAATAAAACAATAGTATAACTTAAAGTAATGTAACAATGTATCCTAACTAATTTAGTCAATGAAGTTTAAAATAAAATAATGTAAGGGTCGCATACCAGGCCCACCCTCGCCTGCCAGAGGCCCCTGTCCCCATGGCAGAAGAGGGAAAGCGTGGGTGGACTTCAAAGCAAGAACTAAAAGGCATACGCCATAAGTCTAAGATATGCAGTTAAAGAATATGTATACCAGATATATATGTTAAAAGATTTAAGGATTGTTTGTTAAAACAATATAAATAAGCACAAGATAAAACTACTTCAAACATTCTTAATGTTGAAGTTGTCAAAACACTTCTATATGCACACCAGTTTAGTGTCCGTGTATTTCTAAGAAAAAGTGTGTTTTAAATGATGTCTTAAAACTAGATATTGATTTAGACTCTCTGATTCCTGCCGGGAGAGCATTCCATAGTCTTGGTGCAGCAGTAGCAAAGCTTCTGTCACCGTACATGACTTTGCGGCCTCTTGGCACCACGAGTGTAGTGGCATTGTTCTGCGACCGCAAGTTTCGTGTGGGTACATACACATGGAGTAGATTTTGGATGTATACAGGTGATTCACCATGCAAAGCTTTGTATACTGTGACCAGCATTTTAAACTGAACCCTGTATTGCACAGGCAGCCAATGCAGTTGCTTCAAGACTGGAGTAATGTGGCTGTGGCGAGAGGTCCTGGTGATAAGGCGGGCTGCAGTGTTCTGAACGTGTTGCAACTTGTTCAGTATTGCCTTTGGCACACCATGCAGAAGAGAGTTGCAATAATCTAAGCGTGAGGTAACCAATGCATTCACAAGTGATTTGGTGGCATCGATGGTTAAATACTGTCTAATATGGCCTATTTGTCTAAGCTGCCCATAACAGGACCGGCAAACGGAGTTGACATGTTGCTCCATGCTCATCTTTGCGTCGAACCACGCTCCGAGGTTTCTTACACAGTTTGAGGGTTTTATATTTGCACCTCCTACGTTTATGGATACATCAGGAGTAAACTTAGAGTTGTCATTGGATGAGAAAAGTATCACTTCCGTTTTGTCTGCGTTGAGCTTGAGCATGTTTCTGTGCATCCACGCCACAACATCGTTGAGACAGTTCTCGATACGTCGTAGGGCCTCGCACACTGTCGCACAATCAGTGGGTTTAAACGATAGGTACAATTGGGAGTCATCTGCATAGAAATGGTGATTCAGCCCATGGTTACGACATATTGCTCCAACTGGCTTTGTATACATAGTGTAGTTTTTGGGCCCTAGCACAGAGCCTTGCGGAACACTATATTGCATCAAGACTGGTTCTGATAGTTCACCGCCAATACACACAGTTTGGTAGCGGTCATTCAAGTATGATGCCATCCATGTAAGGGGTTTTCCTGTTACCCCAAAGTGGTGTTCTAGGCGATGAAGAAGCGTTTGGTGGTCTATTGTGTCGAACGCTGCAGACAGGTCCAGTAGTACCAATATAGTGACATTGTTTTGGTCCAGTGATTGGAGAACATCGTTCTGTACTTTAAGTAGTGCAGTTTCTGTAGAGTGAAATTTACGGTATGCAGACTGGTGTTCTTCGTGAAGGTTGTTAGTTGTCAAATGTTGCTCTAAGCGCACATCAACTACTTTCTCGAGAACCTTAGAAACAAATGGAAGGTTGGACACTGGTCTATAATTCTTCAAGATGTTTTGATCTAGTCCTGGCTTTTTCAGTAAGGGTCTTATTCGCGCACTTTTGTACGATTGCGGTACATATGCTGATTCAAGCGAGGCGTCGATGATTTTTGTCAATATGGGTAGCAGTTTGTCTAGGCACAACTTCAGCAGCCAAGTAGGTATTGGGTCTATTTCGCAGGATTTGTTTGACGACCTCTGTATAATCCGTTTTACTTCTTCCTCTGAAGCTGTGGTAAAGGTGTCTAAACAGGTTACTGTTGTGGGTTGGTCAGGTTCTATATTCCCTGAATGTGAGTCTGAGTGTGGCTAGGAGCTTATTCCTGTTCTGATGTCTTCAATTTTATTGATGAAGAAGTCGCTGAAGTCCTGGGCTAGTTCTGTTGAAGACTTGTTGGCAGGTAGAGTAACTTCGTCAGTACTACCTAGCAGATTTTTGGTTATCTTAAACAAGTTCTTCTGATCATGACCACATGACTCGACTTGGTCTGAATAATAGTTAATTCTAGCATGTTTTAGTAGCTTATTCACAATAGCACACTGGTTCCTGTATATTTCATGATCAATTGTCAGCTTTGAGTTCTGCCATTTGCGTTCTAACTTGCGTTTTAAGTGTTTTGCCTCATGTAGTTCTTCAGTATACCACTAGCAAGAAGGCCTTAGAACAATTGACTTTGTCCGAAATGGTTTACAATATAGCATTTCCCTGGAACAGGCAACTTTCCGATCGCATGCCATAAAATGTACAGTGGGGTTGTGGAAGCACAATCTATAGTTGGATAATACATGCAATTCATTGCATGATGCGCCTCCATATCCCGGGGATCATAGGGTGGATAGATTACACGGAGGGGTCTTTTTAATACCTCCGCGAGTCCTACGAGTGTCCATCCCGAGGAATATTTGCCGACGGCGGCACAGTCGATTACAGCCTGCTGATAGCTACAGCACACTGACTGAATGTGTGATGCTCTGCTGTGTTTCATGAATTCACGATGATTCAAAACTAGCTTTATACAAGTCAAATACCGTAGCTTAATGGATAAAGTTTCATTTCCCACCAACAAAATACTGGCTGCATTAACCCTTACAGTGCTGAATATGTTTTACATGTAATTGTATGCAGGGACTGAATTAATTTTAGAAAATTCATTAATTTAAGGGTGTTGTTAGTTAACCATTAATTGTGTTACTAAGTTGCTAATAAAAGTATATAAACCCTATATGTTGTTTGTTGTATATAGAATTACCAATAACTTGGCGTATACAAAATTGCTATTGGACAGGTATTTTACCTGTACAGGTGTGACACAGGTAAGAAAACAAGTTAAAACAACATAAAACCTGCAAATACTTCCATGTTTCAGGCACTAAATGGTAAGTAATAGCATATATGTTTGTCAGAAATCATATACATTTACCTTAGTAATCAAATATGATGACATGTCTGTGTCCTCTCAATATTACACAGGTAAATGTCACTAACGAGGTAAGGTAATATCATTATGTGTAACTGCATTTCTCGTTTGTTTACCAGTGTCAATATGAATATATGAGGTCTGTCATATTGTACAATATCTAAATTCATGTACAGTTACAAATGACTAATTACTTGAAGCAATCAACCAATGCACTATGTAATTACAGGTAAGTTCAGGTGTGCAAATTTTAATTACAGGTAAGGCTGGATTGTATTTATGTCAAACTATTCCGAATCGGAGTCGGAACTAGATTCATTCAATTTGTATTTGACTAGCGTATGGTAACGTTTGAAACAAGGAGTAACACACATAGGCTTTGCACATGAAGGGCACCAATATCTGGTCTCAGTCCTGCGACGGGAAGCCCCAGGTGTGTGCCACTTTCCAGGGTTTGTGTTGCACACGACACATGCTCTTGTTGGATTCTGAACCTTGGTTCCCTCCTTTTGTGGAATCTTATCAGGAAAATGACGTTCATGGAGTCGTGGTTCCTGGTCTCGAACATCAGATGGTCTACCTCTAACAGGCTTTTTGGGTTTATAACTGTCAATTAGCTCCTGTGCAAGCTCCCTCCGAAAATGGTAATGCGTTAAAATCTTTCTGTTACCACGGAAGTTTTTTTTGTATAATAGGTACCTCCTTCCTGTTTACACGCACCGTTCCCACTGCTGGAGTGTCTTCTGCACTCAAATGATCGAATAGTGTTGGCGATGTGTAATAATTATCACAATACAAACTATAACCTTTATTTAGTAGACTTCCGCGCCTCAACAGTCCCAAAATAACGTTGTACGAATGACCAAGTCGCTCTTCAACATCACCGCCGTAGGGATTTGGGTCAAAATCTGCCCCCGTGTAAACATCAAAGTCTGACACATACCCCGATCCACTTTCAGATAAGACGTAAAGTTTTATCCCAAACCTGTCTGGTTTGTTTGGAATGTACTGTCTAAATTTCAGACGACCTTTCCAAGGCACCATACCTTCATCTATTGAAATGTGTTGCTCTGGAGTATATGTATTACGAAATCGTGCCCGTACAACATCGTAAATAGGCCTTATTTTGTACAATGCGTCATAATCTTCATCATATCTACCAGGTGCCGACTCTTTATCAGATAAATGCAGAAACTGTAAGATGTTCAGGAATCTATCCCTCGGCATATAGTTACCAAAAGCTGGTGTACAGTCTGGGGTACGGACGATTGCCCCTTAGGACAATTGCCCCTTAGGACAATTACCACCTGGACAATTGCCCCTAGGACAATAGCCCCTTGGAAAAATAGAAAGATAGGACAATTGCCCCTAAATTTTAGTAAATGTAAAACCAAATTGAAGTGACAAACTAGCACAAAACAAATCAAAATAGGCAAAGCACATTACAGTGACAAGTTTAAAGGCTAGCACAACATGCACAAGTAATTCAAAATAGGCAAAGCACATTACAGTGACAAGTTTAAAGGCTAGCACAACATGCACAAGTAATTCAAAATAGGCAAAGCACATTACAGTGACAAGTTTAAAGGCTAGAACAACATGCACAAGTAATTCAAAATAGGCAAAGCACATTACAGTGACAAGTTTAAAGGCTAGCACAACATGCACAAGTAATTCAAAATAGGCAAAGCACATTACAGTGACAAGTTTAAAGGCTAGCACAACATGCACAAGTAATTCAAAATAAGCAAAGCACATTACAGTGACAAGTTTAAAGGCTAGCACAACATGCACAAGTAATTCAAAATTATAACATTAAAAGTATTCATTTTACATTTAATACAAGTACATATAATTAATAACAGTTTAGCATAACCAATTTAGCATTTAGTCCAGCATATTAAACCATGGGATATCATCCCTTCTGCTCAACAAATTTGGTATATCCACAGGGATATTACATAGACACAACTACATGTATGTGATAAAACATGTGCACAGTTCATTTTGAGCGTTGCTTCCATCTGATGGAATGCCCAATGCCATGGAAGTGTTCTTGCAAGGTTTTCCTCCCTTCAGTGAAGTCCAGACATATGTTCTTCAGTCGTCTTTGAAGGTCCTTTGTTGCTTTCTTTATACGTTTTCTGGGAGGTTCACCATGTGAGTTCAGAAGAAAAGCTGTGGATACAAGAGCTTGGTCCTTACGTAGGCAGTCAATAGCTGTCCATATGGATGGATGGTGATATCCAATCAGTTGTTGGAATCCTTGGTTCCAACTCTCACATAAGTTATTAGTTCTGTCACCATCGTTCACAGTTGTTAGGTAACAATTCCAGAGGTTTGGTGGGAATAGTGGAGGCACCCTACGCATACGCATAGCAGGGAGATTATCTCCAGGCTGTGCAGGTGGAGGCTGAATCCGATGGTATGTCCCAGACACATAAACACTATCAAAATAGTCAACTAGACTTTCAAGTTCTTCTGGAGTATTATCCTTAAGGTAAGCCATACCGTTAGCTACCTCCTCCACTGGCAAGAAAGCTAGTCCATCTAGCATCCCACAGAATAACTTTATGTCTTCCTTTTCCCTGTAGAGTTCAACAAGTCCAAGGTCTTGTATTTTGCGCCATGTGCACTGTGTGAGGTGATAAAAACATCCTTGAGATGTAACATGGGGGCCAAGGGTGTTAGCAATGGCATTTATCACAGCTTGCTCAAAGTCCGTTATCACTGTTGTAGGGTCTGGGTTAAATCCAAGTTCATCACACTTGTTCATGATGGATAGGAATAGTTCTTCATAAATGTCCTGTGATTTCCCAGAAAGCAGAGCATATACACAGGTAACAGCAGAATCACCAAGTGGAGCACGAATAATGTACAATTGCTTGAATATCTTTGGCGCTGATGAAAATGTTCCATCCATAAACCATGTGTCATAACGACAAAGATGTTCCATCCATAAACCATGTGTCATAACGACAAAGATGTTCCATCCATAAACCGTGTGTCATAACGACAAAGATGTTCCATCCATAAACCGTGTGTCATAACGACAAAGATGTTCCATCCATAAACCATGTGTCATAACGACAAAGATGTTCCATCCATAAACCATGTGTCATAACGACAAAGATGTTCCATCCATAAACCATGTGTCATAACGACAAAGATGTTCCATCCATAAACCATGCGTCATAACGACAAAGATGTTCCATCCATAAACCATGCGTCATAACGACAAAGATGTTCCATCCATAAACCATGCGTCATAACGACAAAGATGTTCCATCCATAAACCATGTGTCATAACGACAAAGATGTTCCATCCATAAACCATGTGTCATAACGACAAAGATGTTCCATCCATAAACCATGTGTCATAACGACAAAGATGTTCCATCCATAAACCATGAGTCATAACGACAAAGATGTTCCATCCATAAACCATGCGTCATAACGACAAAGATGTTCCATCCATAAACCATGTGTCATAACGACAAAGATGTTCCATCCATAAACCATGTGTCATAACGACAAAGATGTTCCATCCATAAACCATGTGTCATAACGACAAAGATGTTCCATCCATAAACCATGTGTCATAACGACAAGATGTTCCATCCATAAACCATGTGTCATAACGACAAAGATTTTCCATCCATAAACAATGTGTCATAACGACAAAGATGTTCCATCCATAAACCGGTGTCATAACGACAAAGATGTTCCATCCATAAACCATGTGTCATAAACGACAAAGATGTTCCATCCATAAACCATGTGTCATAACGACAAAGATGTTCCATCCATAAACCATGTGTCATAACGACAAAGATGTTCCTCCATAAACCATGTGTCATAACGACAAAGATGTTCCATCCATAAACCATGTGTCATAACGACAAAGATGTTCCATCCATAAACCATGTGTCATAACGACAAAGATGTTCCATCCATAAACCATGCGTCATAACGACAAAGATGTTCTAATCCCTCTTGTGTGCCAACACCAGCATCCTACTTTGCGAGTCGGGTCCATTGTCGTATATGAGGAAGGGTACTCCATCTTGTCCAGTTGTACACCAGTCGCCCTCTATGGTAAGCTCCTGGTGTGATGCTGGTTCCTTGGGAAGAGCGCCACGCTTTTGTCTCCGGATGCAGCGTTTCACTGAATCGAGTTTGCCTATGGCACCACAAACTTCAACAGGTTGTTGCTGTAATGTGTCAGCTAGAATCTGTCCAGGGCGGCCTCTGTTGATGGCAATGGTATCCTTCATTGATACACGGACCTTGGCTGCTTCCACTGCACTCTCATCTGGGTCATGACTGTGATCAGTAGTAGAAAGCACCTCTTCCACCTATGTGAACAAATGAAAATGATGCAAGATGTATATGATACACTATTTTAATAATACATTATACATACTAGACCATATCAAAAAGTAACTTAGTAGCAATTTGGTCAGATAAGAATACCCATAAAAATATGCCTGCTCTAGTCTCCTGTTGGTTAAATTACTTGATTGAAGGTCTGACACTGCAGAATAAAGCCCAATGTTTGGTCCTTAAAAATGTAATTCCAGCTGTCTGCATCACCATTTGATGCCCCCCAGCTCTACCCCCCTCCTGGTAATAAATAGTTATCCCCACAATCCATTTCGAAAGTGAAGAATCTCCCCATAAATAATTATAGTTACCTGTAAATCAGTGACAACTGCCCCTTTGCATGAATATGCCCGTCTCTTGGAACATTCCCAGCGCATACGGATCTTGCCACAATTCTTTTTGGTGTACATATATCCTCCATGACATAGCTTACTTCCACCTCTTTCATTCTTTATAATCTCCATGATGAGTATTTGGGAACTGATAGTACTCAGCTAACTATATAGGTTTATTTAAAGTCGCCACCGCATAAATGCATTTGGGCGACTAAATAAGCTAAGATGATTCAAAGAACCGCGAGGGGTTCGACATTAGCGGAAGACAAATAGATAGTTAATAAACTAATACAATTACAATGCTATGGTGTTTAGAGGGCTATGTGGGTTGCAATAATCTCAGAGTGTGTTCGGTTTTCATATCTCCCACCCCCGCTCGCACACTATTGTGTACCAACGGGGGTCGGAGGTAGACCGGGTGAAGAAATTACCCGGTGCAATTACTAATTCTAAGAAGATTTAGACATAAGTTGGTTAGTAAATCGTTTGTTAGTCCGTTCTATAGCCGATTTATACCATGTCCTAGCTGAGATAAAAACCGTACAAATATTTGATTCTAAGTAGCATTCAAACCAGTGTAGAAGATAACCTTGTATAGTGCACAGCAGTATCGAGGTAGCTACGAAGATTAAAATTCGTGGACTATCTTAATATGTATCTGTACTAAGACATTTAGTTGATTGATCCCAAGTACATATAGTTACTACCAGTAATACAGATATATAACTGGTAGTAAAATAGCTTCCATAGTTATGGAAAATGTCAACAGGATAGAGAACTTCACATATCACAAACGACTAAACCGTTAGAGGTGTCAGCCTACTATGATGTTTGGTCAACTTTTTTAACATATATAAGTATCACCAAACTAAACTATCATGGGTTGCCCTTGAAAATATTTACATAAAACTAATTCCATAGTAGGTTGTACAATGTGTGATATGTGTACCAAACAAATAATACCCCCCCTATATACCCCCGTGTACTGGGATCATAAAAATTACATCTAAAAAAAGGCGGCTTGACCCCTGGGTGACAACGTTTAAAAATAATGTGGTAAAATACACTTCCGTACAAACAACGGTCACCTTCGTAGGGCCTTTTAAGATTACATTTAAGTTTAAAAAACTATCAGATCTTGGCTATTTACAATAAAACTTAGTCACACAGGGGAATGCCAAACTAATAAAAATTAGCGATCGCTCGCGAGACGAAGATTTCATGACAGGAGTACCGGTTCCGTTGTTTACTCGGTGATTTCGGAGAACGACCGACCGCACGCAGTAATTGCTCATATGACTACTCAGCCGGCCAGGTTACGCATGCGACTTGAGGGTGTCTGATGACCTTAATTAAAGTTGAGGATGTTGTAGGGTGTCCTTGTTTGTTTTAAGTTTGTTGTTAAGCTTATTCATAACTTATGTATATTTATAGGTTAAGTTTTGGTCTATCTTGTAGTGGTGTGGTATGGTAGTAGAAGTTAACGGGTGGGTTCCTGATGCTGTGGTTGCTGTGTAGATTGTTTTCCGGAGAACAATTTGAAAATGTGTTGTCTTGTTTATACCGGAAACGGTGGATCAATCAATGAATCAATCAGTATAGTACTCAGAAAAATGACAACCCTTTATATAGGGGGAGGGATAGACATCAAAGAAAAAGGTGTGAATTCTCATACCTACCTTATGATAACACTACTGGAAAAGTAAAACAACATATGTTTCAAAAATTGTATAGGTGACATTTTTGGGGTATTCATAAAAAAATGTGTGCTAATATAAAGTTGAAGATCACATAACTAGTTTCTTTGAGGTAGGAAATGTGTGAACAGAAGTAGGAGATGTGTGAACACTTTGGATACACATACTCCTTACACCTTGGAGGATAAAAGAGCTCAACTTGATCTAATTAACAACTATTCTTTTTTAATATTACTATCCATTAAGATGATTAAAGGTACTGGTTACAAAGGCAATCAACACCTCCTCTAATTTGCAATAACAGTTACCCAATCCTACCACAAAATTGAGGGGCAATTGTCCTAAGGGGCAGTTGTCCTAGGTGGCAATTGTCCTAAGGGGCAATTGTCCTAGGGGGCTATCGTCCTAAGGGGCAATTGTCCTACACTCGTACAGTCTAGTGTATTTGTTGACCAATAGTCTTTCAGAACAGGCTTGTAAACTAACCCCATTAGTGTTGCAATCCAAGAAACTGTTTTATTTCCCCACCCACTGTGTCGTACCAGCCATGCATGCGGGAATGTGATTTGGGTGTTTTCTGTAACAGTATTTGTGCAAAGTATCTATTACTTTCATTTGCAATATTGTCAAAGTCAGTATCTTTCAAAAAGCATGACAAATATTGAATGGGGGACGCTTCTTCGTCAATTTCAAGTTGAAAACCCGAGCTTCCGGTAAACGGTGGAATGAGTGGATCGCTGATTTCGCGAGACCAATTGTGCTCTAAATCTTTCGGGAAATCTCTATTCCCCTGCGAAAATTTCATGAATAATTCATGAATAAATTCATGAATAAATTCATGAAAAATCATGATTTATTCATCAGCATTAAACGGGACGTATTCATGAACTTTACATGAACTTGCATTCATAAACATATATTCATGAATTATTCATGAACATATATTCATGAATTTATTCATGAACAATATTCATGAATTATTCATGAACATATATTCATGAACTATTCATACACAATATTCATGAATTATTCATACACAATATTCATGAAATATTCATGAACAAAACATGAATATTCATGTCCCATTTAATGCTCACGAATAATTCATGAACTTTTCATGAATAATTCATGAATATTGATGAATAAAAAATTCAAGAACTATAATATTTCATGAATAACGATTGCAATAAATTCATGAAATGTTCATGAATTAATATTCATGAAATGCATTCATGAATAAAAAATTCATGAACTATAATATTTCATGAACAAAACGATTGCAATAAATTCCTGAAATGTTCATGAATCAATATTCATGAAACATGACATTCATGAAACAAAACCATGAATTATTTATGAATATATATACTTGTTATATTACACAAAAAATAAAAACTAATGATTAGAAACCGCACAATTATTAGTTTATTCTTGACAACATACAACTTTCCCAACAAGATATTACTGTTACCATCAGCAGCAGCCCCCCCCCCCCCCCCGATAACTTTCCTGTCAGCCTCAGTACCCTCCAAATAACTTTTACTGTCACCCCCCCCCCCCCCCTCCGCATAATAAAAAAACAAAACAAATCTTTTATACAGTTCTCAATCGTGTTTTTCATCGTTCTACTATGTGACACCTTCTGAAGATTTTGCAGGACTTCTACGAATGTCTTGTGTATAAGTGCCGGGCACTTCAACCGGCACACAGCCTCCAATATTTCTAGCCGTGCCTGGTCTAGCGCGGGTCGCACAATCTCCCCCGACTTGGCCGACCGCTTTCCCGTTATGGAATGTTCTTCCAGCTCCCGGGTGGAGAATACTCGCTGCACCAACTCCTTTATTACAAGTCTGCCATTGTCCTGGCCAAGATGGTCCACAGCTGCCAGCAGGGCAGTTTGGGTCAAACTCACTGGCAGTGGTGAAGCCGCCACAACCTGACGGACAACAGGTGGTGATGCAGGAGAGAAAGGCACAAGTATTGGCGACGCGACCCTCGGCGACAGTGGGTTAATGTCGCCGGGACCACCGGCTGCCCCCTCCATCATTGTTTTGAATTTCCTCTTCAGTGACTTTAGTTCGTTCTTCAAGGTCTCCACCTCTCGCTCCAGCACCGTTATCCTGGAGGTCGAGTCATTTTCAAGAACCCTGCAACAAACTAGAATATTTTGTAATACATAGAATGTTTTCAATAGATTTGCTAGATAGGGCCTACAATACAACTTATCCGCCCTGAACAATTTCATAAAACAAATATGAAAATTACATCATTCTTTGTGATGAAGTCATTTGCATTGCTTAATGTTATTGTTCAGGACGGACAAATATTTGTTGGCAAATGTACTATTACACAAACACACACACACACACACACATGTTGTCTCCTAAATATCTGATCATTAATAATTGACATTGTTACACCCTAACATCGAAACATGCTTTCTAGAGACATAATTAGAACAAACTAAATAAGTAGGCCAGAATTTAAAAAAATGTGTTTCCGATTACCCGACCTGCCTAATTTTTACAAAAATTCGACCTTTCCTTTGTATCTGAAAGCAAATAATTGACCCATCCTGTATATATCAGAAGTGTTTAAAACGGTGTTTAGGCCTTATTATACCCTCCTTTTTTTCCAGCATATAATCGGAAACAAACCGTTCTTTTTTGTTGACTGTATACATTTGTAGTTTGGACTTCCCTAGCCCCACATATTCGGCCGTGTGGTACTGTCGCAATCACATACGGTAATTCACGAGTTGTGCTTCACACTGATCTTAACCCCGCTCAGTCGTCCGCGACAGGTACACTATAGCTACAAGGCCTAAACAAAATTACTCGTAGGTTACCCAACCCTACCTAGAAATTTTGTGTCCACCAAGATCATTGTTTTATATATAAAATTGGGTTTACGACGTACCGATCTTCATAAAAAAGGCAAACAGACGTTGCTCTCTGACAAACACAAACAAACAACACTGTATATGAGCCAGACTGACAAAAAGGGTTGTACGATGTTACGTCACGAATGCTCAGATGTTATTTTCTCCCTGGCTGTTCCCACCATAATTGAACAAGATGACGTTTGATATTTCTACGTTGAACGGTAATGTCGAGTTAGAGCCCGGACAAGGTTCTAACAACAGGAGTGTCTGTGACCTTGACCTTTGACCTTGAAATCAATAGGGAACATCCTTGACCTATAAGGTGTCTATCTATGAAGTTTGAAGATCCTACGTGGAACGGCTGTCGAGTTAGAGCGCGGACAAGCAATTGTCCACAGACAGACGGACGGACGGATGCCATACCATAATACGTTCCGTCTTATGACGGACGTATACAAATAAGCCCGACGGAAACTAGATGAGCATAGTCCCCTATAGTATGCAGATAGCAACACCCAAAGGTATCCTGCGAATATTAGGGATGACGTAACCTTAAACAAATCCATTTTAGACCTAAATTGATACAAATTCCATACCTTGGACTTAGATAAAGCAGTTCTTTCCTGGCCGGAACATTATTGTTGGACGCCAGGGACTGGTCTGAAAAAATGTAAGAAAATGTGCAATATACAGAAGACCTCTTTCCTTTACAATTGAATTTTGATAATTTTCAAAGTGAATTTGAAAAGTCTAGCTGCAATACAGTAACGTCTTCAAGAAAACAACATAAAGCATATGAATTTAAAGTCCCACACCCTTCAAGTAAATCCATTTATATATTGTTCAGTATGCTTCCTTATGGTTAATTCAAGTTTTTTCTCGGTGATATTCTGCCATGGATGTCCAGCGTGGTCAGTCGTACATGTTGTACGAACGGGGAATCCCACCGCCGTTCTATGTTTACCGCGAGTAAAAATAGAATATAAGTCACGTGACGTCAGCTTACCAACGAACGGAGGAGAGCGAACCCAGTGCATGTACAGTGTATGAGTCGTGTATGTGGCGAACGAACCCGAACCACATGCATACGTATACTGTATATGGAGATACATACGTATATATATGCTACAGAAGGCGGTTCAACATAGGAGTGCCAATTTAACGATGTACACAGCCTCGATCAGTCAGTCGCAAGTGTTTGTTCTCAAACTGCGCGCGGTGCCCTCTGGGATATGTCGTACTCTTAGCTATGTTTGTAAACATTGGTCCGGTAGACCAATTGGGATTTCTTACAAAATAGCATTGAAAATTTTTTTTTTGGAAAAATCAACTCGGAATCGTTAGTAAGATATGGCACTTGATATAAATATGCCACTATTCCATTTTATTGGGGAAAATACACATTACTTGAAGGGTTTGGGACTTTAACTTTAAATTTTAGAAAATATTTGTTTTACTTATACCATCTTCAAGCTATGTTATTCCTCTTTCCAATGATATATGATATGTCCATGTTAACCAATGCTAAATGTACTACAATCGGAATTGAACGGAGGTATGTAGTTTATCCTGACAGTATCCTTAAAGTTTTGAGAATCCAGTATTTAACAAAAAAACACTCAACTTTTCTTTGTGACCCTATGGCCAGCGTAACGGCACCCTTCATAACATGAACAATATGAACAAGGGACACTTGCAGAAATCAACAAACCTGAGAGAATAGGTTATAATAAACAATTGCATTCATATATTTACTGTCAATTGCAATAAAAATGCACACAAACAACAACTTACCCACAGATCTGTTCGACACCTGTCCATTGCCATTGGAGGTGCTTGAACCATGCTCATTTGAAGTCTTGTCTGAAATATTATAGTAATAAAATATATATTCAACTATGAAAAGCAAATATATTTGATGCATGTAACGAGTGTACAAAAGCAACCAATTGAAGAATTTTGTGCACAAACAAGCTATTTGCAGAATGATCATGTAAACAATACCGAGCAATCAGAATATGCATAGAATTTGCTGTTTTTTAAAGTTTAAACCAATTACTCGATAATCCGTTAATCGAAATAGAGAATAAAAATATATTATGCAAAAAGGGTTTAACAAGTCAGCATACCTATTTAGTATTTGTCCATATGGTCTAATATAATGATGCATTAGAAGCTAATTTTTGTAGTTAATTTAAAATTAAAAGTAATACACATGTCATGCACATGTACATGTAGATTATACAGGATAGGTTTCATAAAAGTATGTCAACTCGAGAAGAATGCTATTTCTGAACCTTTCATCATAACAGTCAGTAACCGATTATAATCGATGATCATTTGCAAAAACAACATCCGATTGACAACACTACTAAACAAACAATTTCCTGAAAAATAATAGGTATGGTAGGGCCAAAACACTTAATTTGTTTTATTAAAATCTTATCTTCTCAAAACGTAGATAGGGTAGGGTGTTACATAGGGAATCAGACTTACATGCTGATTGCTGACACTGGCGGATATAAAGGTAGGGTCGGATTTTAAGATTTAAAAAAATAAAAACAAGAAAAAAGTTGTAGGAATTGGTGTAAAATTTAGGTAGAGTAGATTGGAAACAATCAATATTTGTATTATATTATTATATTCTTGGATCACATTGTCAGTCAAACTTGGTCAGAGTACCCTGAATATATGCGTGTTTGTGGTTACACTATATATTTAAATAGACATCACACACACACGCACACGCACACGCACACGCACACGCTAACCTCTTATGTACATATTTATGCTGTTAAAATTGTGTTGTACCAATAGGCAATACAATCTCTAGTGGGGGGGGGGGGATGCAAAAATAGGGAGGGTAAGGTTAACAGAAACACAGCATATTGTATGTTTGGCCTTATTAATTTTCTGCTGGATGCATGTCACCTTGAAATGCATCTGCATAACAAGAAATTTTTAATCAGACTACATTTTCATCGACCAACCAGAATCAAGCTGTTTAACTGTTGAGCCATCTTAAAATGCATCTTACACACACAATGACAACATTCAATGGAATTGCATGACAACTATCGACCAATGCGATTAACCTCATTAAATAATTCTGTGTAAGTATTCTCCGAAGAGCTGGTAGTTAAATTTGACCTTGAGTAGCCCTGAAAATTACATCTGCATACCAAATTCTTTTCAGCAAAGTTATCGAAATCAAAGTGTGACAGATAGACGGACGGACGAATCTACAAATTTATGTCCTCACCTCGCGCACAAAAGTGGGACAAAACTAAATTCTTACCCGACTGCTTGTCCGACTGATCATCCGACTGCTTGTCCGACTGATCATCCAGGATCTCAGCACTTGAAGACGTGTCTGAAACAGAAGAAACAAGATATGTTAGTACCGGGAGAACATAAATGTTGCCGGTTCCCATACAATATGATTTGCATATTTAAACCTTTGAAAATGATGTAATAAAGTATGTATGCAAAGTTTTACAATAAAAAAGTAACTAAATAAAAAATTCCGACCTTGACCTTGGAAGGTGGGACATGCAAAATGTAATGAGGGTCACATGCTGAAGGTATACACCAAGTACAGAAGATCTACGTTGAAAACTGTTTGGTTTTAGTCAGTTAACAACACTTCATCCTTGTCGACACAAAAAATTTAACCAAGGTTCTGTAAATGACCTGGACCTTGGAAGGTGGGGACATGCGCATGTACATGTAATGGGGGTGACATGGTAAAGGTATGTGCCAAGTACGGAAGACCTGCGATGAAAACCGTTTGATTTTGGGCAGTTTACAAAACTTTAACCTTGTGGTCCGGACGGAGAGACAGACACACACTTCAAACAATAGATGTCCCTGGATCTTCGATCTCGGGGTGGGGGTGGGTGTTGTCTTCAATTTTGTGTATGTATGTCATTTTATATGTACATGCACATCACCATTCGTCACCACAATGAAGAACATTAGTGTATAAATAGAAGCTTATCACATTTCAAGAAAATGTGCCAATAAATAAATGCTGTTAAGTTCTAGTATAATCTCAATAAATTGCTTACATACAGTAATACATTATATATATATAAAAATAAAAGTCTGAAGAGGTTTTACCAAGCGCTTTCAATCTTTAATAAGATCTCATCAGGGTATGAATGAAATGGACCATTACGTCATAGACATTTGCTGTCAAAAGTCTATGACGTTATTAGTGACGTCATCTAAAATCATAACAAGATGACGTCACGAACAGCTTATGATAACGGCGCCATTTAAAAGTAATACTATTTGGCGCAAAAACACAATAATATTGTGATTAAATGACGTCACATATACACATCTAATGATGACGTAAAACAGAATGTACTACAGCACTGGCGCCACGTAGTGAATGCGTTTTGGCGCTACAATACAATATCGATGTGCAAACATGTGTCAGTAGTACAGAATCAACCAGACATAATAAACATATCTACTAAAATATACAGAGCAGTTATATATATATATTCTGTATACTAACCACTTGACTTCTTCACAGAGTTTCTCTTATTCTTGGTAGAAGGCAGCAAAGGTGTCAGCTCGTTCTTGTTCTCTGTAAAAAAATATATATGAACAATGTACAGGACATGTATTTTTGACGAAAAGTTGTCCAACAGAAAAGAGCTGTTCTCATATTAACTTGTTCAAACCATGGCAGAGCTGTACTTTCCACTTTTGGCAGCAATAATAAATAAACTTGTATGTGTGTTAAATTAAAAAAATTCTCAAATCCAGAGGATTTAGACCAAATGTAGTACATGTACAGTATCTAAGACACTAATATAAATACTAGTATAACCAAAAGATGATTAACTAAAGGTACATATTAAATGTATCATCAACATATTGCATAATATCATGATGTGCAGAATTAATAAGATTCAGTTTTGATGTAAATTGTTCAAGCTTTGAAGTTATGTAGACAATTAACTTGAATTTGCTGTATATCTATATACATTGCATATGGAGAATGAAGAATGAATTGCTGTATATCTATATACATTGCATATGGAGAATGAAGAATGAATTGCTGTATATCTATATACATTGCATATGGAGAATGAAGAATGAATTGCTGTATATCTATATACATTGCATATGGAGAATGAAGAATGAATTGCTGTATATCTATATACATTGCATATGGAGAATGAAGAATGAATTGCTGTATATCTATATACATTGCATATGGAGAATGAAGAATGAATTGCTGTATATCTATATACATTGCATATGGAGAATGAAGAATGAATTGGAGCACGTACTCAATTTTTTGTGGGCACCACACAATTATTTCTACTGGCCCAAAAGTAAATCTGGTAGTCCAAATTTGTATGGAAATGTGTTTAATTATATACATGAATACTGTACTTACATTAAAATATATACCGATAGGGAATTATCATAGAAACTAGACGTACATGTATAGTTATACCAATACAATGTGACATGGTAAGCGTGTGATGTTGTTGATTAAAAAGAAATTCTAGTGTACAAACATGTGCGTACGAGTCCTCTGTTTTTCTCGTGTTTGTGAAATTGTGTATGACAGGAGACTGTGGTTGCTGCACATGGGCAATCCGGAAACAGTAGTGTGACTAAGTGTCCGTAATTGGTATAAAGTTAAACATATTATAAATAATGGTTATGATAAGTTTATTTTATTATCAAAGTGAACTCTATAGACATAATATTATACTGAATATATTTAATATCAACAGTCACTTTATAACCATATTAAATGTGCATGTTCAGTAATTAAAATTTATAGAATATCTAAGCAATCTAAATTATTTGATTGTTTAAATATTACACAACGTACTATTTCCAAGATATCAATTTAGAATGTATGTTCAAAATATAAATTTAAAATATTTCTAATTTTAAGAAATTTGAAATATATCTTAATGTTCTAAAATAATTGGAAATCTGTATAAATTTGGTTTAAGTATCTGAGATATTCCTCTTATGCATTGCAATATAAAACGGAATGATTTGTAAATTAATATTGCGACGGCTTCTTCGCCGTTAGTAATAGGATACCAGCTGTATATAATGCAAAACGAAAATAGGTCAATATCGAAAACTGGTTTCTCTGGACACGAAGTTCATTCTATCAAAGTAATACATGAATGACAGTACGTCAGTAGCACAGTTATCGTCTCCGGTTTGCAAACAAACACGATTTAAGGAACATACATGTCGAAGCTACTATTTACTTGGCAGATTTGACAGACTTTTACTCCGCTGTTTTCTAACATAGTGGGTGTTTCGTATTCCGTGTTTCCTATATTCAATGTTATAGCGACATGTGATTGGCCAGATCATTATCCTTTAGCCAATCACATTGCGCGTCATCTAATACAGTTCATTCGCAACATCTTCGGCTCTTTCTGTTAACAGTATGTCCTAGTGTACCGACGAAAACCGAGATTGACCGAATGGTAATTGCGTCTGTATAATCCAGTCACGAGTCAAGTCAAGTTCAAGTTCAAGTAAATTTTATTTAACGTCGGTATACAGCACAACTATAAAACATTAGCTCATGAGAGCTATTTTACCGACAAACATATTATATAAATAAAACAATATCAATGTCAATAGAATGTTATGATGAAATTGAATTCTGACCAGACAGTTTTCATTTTCAAACCAGGTGATGTTTGTACTCGCCCAGAGATTTTATTTTGGGACAGTAAAATTAACGTTTTTAATATTAATTTACATCAGTGGATTTAGTGCCCCTTTTTGGCACCAAGAAAAAAATTGCATACTTAAAATGGTACTTATCCGACAATTCTACGATCGTCGCCGAATAAACCTTATGACCGTATCTGGCCTTCACTTCTTCTCCCACCTTGTACTGTGTCAAAGGGATGCTTGGTGTAACGATGGGTCGGATGTCAAACTTCAGGTTGATTATGCTGCAGCAGTTTTCTCCCTCCCAATTAACAATAGCGTAGATCGTAGTTTCCATTGTTGAGAGATCACTATCAATACGCGATTAATTTGAAAAGAATCAGCGAACCGAACAATGACAAAATATGCAAATGGTGTTTACCGGTAGGCTGCTGATGCGGGATGCTGGAAACGAATTTCGCGCTTAATTAATAGTACAAAAGCTAAACCAAGACGCTTTCTCATTGGTCAATCTGAATTTTGGCGGCAATACGTGTCCAATCACATTTAATATAACAAGATAGAAAACTTTAATAAGATATTAATTTAGTTTCGCATGTTGTATTAATCTATTTAAGAAAATACACAAGAAAGAACTATGAAAATGTAATTAACTGCAAAGTCCTTCTTAATTTTGTGTATTTATAACATTCACCATGTGCATTGGACTTATTCTGCGACTGAAATCTGTATTACGTGTGTGCCAGTCTTTACACAGTTTCGTATCAAAGCTAAAATGGCGTCCTACTGACTTCGATGGGCGAAGCCTACATCTATCGGTGAATCTACCTGCATATTTATTAGTTTGCATTCTATATACTATCGAAGTTACCGTCCACAAGTTACTCCATATGTATTTTCTCCACTAGCATGAATATCGTGTGTTATTATTAGTGTCAAAATGACGGAAGCCGGACCTGATCGTGATGATTGCTTTGGAGTTGTTATCTCGGCCAATGGTCGAAAGTTCCGATGTTCACTGTGTAACCGACAATTTGCGTCGAAACAGAATATCCACAACCATCTGGCTACCTCACATGCGTTCAGTAAGTACTGTATACGTATTTTGTATGTTAATTTTTTGCCTAATTAATACGTGAAACGGGAATAGGCTAGTACGGGTGCAGGTTAAAACGTACCCAGGTCAATACGTACCCACAAATTTGGTTAAAACTTACCAAGTCAAAACGTAGTTAGTCAAAACGTACCATTATTAATATATTATTATTTTAAAAACTACTTTTGATTATTGACCAATACGTATGTGTGCGTTTAATCCTCTGTTTGTTTACACACGTACTCTTGTCGTCGTCGAAACGAAGCTTTCAATAATGCATGTCCTTATCCCGTGCCCCCAATTACTATTACACAAAATCTGTGTACTAGGCCTAGTACA
>CM026387.1:48034812-48109544 GCA_014843695.1 Archivesica marissinica
TATAAACTGGTGTCCCTACATTGCTTGCCATATAAACTGGTGTTCCTACATTACTTGCCATATAAACTGGTTTCCCTACATTACTTGCCATATAAACTGGTGTTCCTACATTGCTTGCCATATAAACTGGTTTCCCTACATTACTTGCCATATAAACTGGTTTCCCTACATTGCTTGCCATATAAACTGGTGTCCCTACATTGCTTGCCATATAAACTGGTGTCCCTACATTGCTTGCCATATAAACTGGTATTCCTACATTGCTTGCCATATAAACTGGTTTCCCTACATTGCTTGCCATATAAACTGGTGTCCCTACATTGCTTGCCATATAAACTGGTGTCCCTACATTGCTTGCCATATAAACTGGTGTTCCTACATTACTTGCCATATAAACTGGTATCCCTACATTACTTGCCATATAAACTGGTATTCCTACATTACATGCCATATAAACTGGTGTATCTACATTATTTGCCATATAAACTGGTATTCTTACATTACATGCCATATAAACTGGTGTCCCTACATTACATGCCATATAAACTGGTGTCCCTACATTGCTTGCCATATAAACTGGTATTCCTACATTACATGTCATATAAACTGGTGTTCCTACATTACTTGCCATATAAACTGGTGTCCCTACATTACTTGCCATATAAACTGTTATTCCTACATTACTTGCCATATAAACTGGTATTCCTACATTACATGTCATATAAACTGGTTTCCCTACATTACTTGCCATATAAACTGGTGTCCCTACATTGATTGACATATAAACTGGTGTCCCTACATTGCTTGCCATATAAACTGTTATTCCTACATTGCTTGCTATATAAACTGGTATTCCTACATTACTTGCCATATAAACTGGTATTCCCACATTACATGCCATATAAACTGGTATTCCTACATTACATGCCATATAAACTGGTATTCCTACATTACATGCCATATAAACTGGTGTATCTACATTGCTTGCCATATAAACTGGTATTCCTACATTACTTGCCATATAAACTGGTGTCCCGACAATGATTGCTATATAAACTGGTATTCCTACATTACTTGCCATATAAACTGATTTCCCTACATTGCTTGCCATATAAACTGGTGTTCCTACATTGCTTGCCATATAAACTGGTTTCCCTACATTACTTGCCATATAAACTGGTTTCCCTGCATTGCTTGCCATATAAACAAGTGTCCCTACATTGCTTGCCATATAAACTGGTGTCCCTACATTGATTGCCATATAAACTGGTATTCCTACATTGCTTGCCATATAAACTGGTTTCCCTACATTGCTTGCCATATAAACAGGTGTCCCTACATTGCTTGCAATAGAAACTGGTGTCCATACATTGCTTGCCATATAAACTGGTGTTCCTACATTACTTGCCATATAAACTTGTGTCCCTACATTGCTTGCCATATAAACTGGTATTCCTACATTGCTGTCAATATAAACTGGTTTCCCTACATTACTTGCCATATAAACTGGTGTCCCTACATTGCTTGCCATATAAACTGTTATTCCTATATTGCTTGCTATATAAACTGGTATTCCTACATTACTTGCCATATAAACTGGTATTCCCACATTACATGCCATATAAACTGGTATTCCTACACTACATGCCATACAAACTGGTATTCCTACATTACATGCCATATAAACTGGTGTATCTACATTATTTGCCATATAAACTGGTATTCTTACATTACATGCCATATAAAATGGTATTCCTATATTATTTGCAATATAAACTGGTGTTCCTACATTGCTTGCCATATAAACTGGTATTCCTACATTACATGTCATATAAACTGGTTTCCCTACATTACATGCCATATAAACTGGTATTCCTACATTACATGTCATATAAACTGGTGTTCCTACATTACTTGCCATATAAACTTGTGTCCCTACATTACTTGCCATATAATCTGTTAGTCCTACATTACATGTCATATAAACTGGTGTTCCTACATTACTTGCCATATAAACTGGTGTCCCTACATTGCTTGCCATATAAACTGGTATTCCTACATTGCTTTCCATATAAACTGGTTTCCCTACATTACTTGCCATATAAACTGGTGTCCCTACATTGATTGCCATATAAACTGGTGTTCCTACATTACTTGCCATATAAACTGGTATTCCTACATTACATGCCATATAAACTGGTGTCCCTACATTACATGCCATATAAACTATTATTCCTACATTGTTTGCCATATAAACTGGTGTTCCTACATTACATGTCATATAAACTGGTATTCCTATATTACATGCCATATAAACTGGTGTTCCTACATTACTTGCCATATAAACTGGTATTCCTACATTACTTGCCATATAAACTGGTGTCCCTACAATACATGTCATATAAACTGGTGTTCCTACATTACATGCCATATAAACTGGTATTCCTATATTACTTGCCATATAAACTGGTATTCCTACATTACATGCTATATAAACTGGTGTCCCTACATTGTTTGACATATATACTGGTATTCCTACATTACATGCCATATAAACTGGTGTCCCTACATTACATGCCATATAAACTATTATTCCTACATTGCTTGCCATATAAACTGGTGTTCCTACATTACTTGCCATATAAACTGGTATTCCTACATTACATGCCATATAAACTGGTGTCCCTACATTACATGCCATATAAACTATTATTCCTACATTGCTTGCCATATAAACTGGTGTTCCTACATTACTTGCCATATAAACTTGTGTCCCTACATTACATGCCATATAAACTATTATTCCTACATTGTTTGCCATATAAACTGGTGTTCCTACATTACATGCCATATAAACTGGTGTTCCTACATTACTTGCCATATAAACTGGTGTTCCTACATTACATGGCATATAAAGTGGTATTCCTATATTACATGCCATATAAACTGGTGTCCCTACATTACATGCCATATAAACTGGTGTCCCTACATCACATGCCATATAAACTGGTGTTCCTACATTGCTTGCCATATAAACTGGTGTTCCTACATTACATGTCATATAAAGTGGTATTCCTATATTACTTGCCATATAAACTGGTGTTCCTACATTGCTTGCCATATAAACTGATATTCCTACATTACTTGCCATACAAACTGATATTCCTACATTACTTGCCATATAAACTGTTATTCCTACATTGCTTGCCATACAAACTGGTGTTCCTACATTACTTGCCATATAAACTGGTGTCCCTACATTGCTTACCATATAAACTGTTATTCCTACATTGCTTGCCATATAAACTGGTATTCCTACATTGCTTGCCATATAAACTGGTTTCCCTACATTACTTGCCATATAAACTGATATTCCTACATTACATGCCATATAAACTGGTGTCCCTACATTACATGCCATATAAACTGGTATTCCTACATTACATCGCGAATAAATTTGATTACTTGTTATGTTTTACTTTTTCTACAAGATTTGCTCCGTCGTCTATAATGTAACTACATTTTCATCTATGTACCTTGTACTTTACATTCGGAGCTGATTCTCCCGTATTATTAATATAAGTATTGGGTTTAGTCTGGCGGAGCACCACACACGGGATCTTGTATACTCTGATATTTCATGTAATAGCCGGGTTTTTGATGGGACATTATGGAGTATAAGGGGGGTGCGGATTTGCGGCTGCTATTTCCATAGTATGTTTAGGTTCTAGTGTGTGTGTCATCTATGGTAGACAAAAAGATCGTTAAACTTAGCCAGAATTGTGTTTTACCTGATACCATAAAAGGACAAAACGTCCAAAAATCTTCAGTGTGGACACAGGCACAAGACACACATTTTTTGTTTTGGCCCTATGGTCATATACATGTAGTAAGTAATGTTTTTAAACATTACTTACTATATGACCATAGGACAAAAAATTGTATGTCTTGTGCCTGTGGTCTAGCTACCTGACTTCAATGGTGTGTAGATAGTTAAGCCCCAATTGTGCGATGTATGCGATGTGTGACAGAATAGCCACCTGCCTTCAATGGTATGCTGATAGATAAGCCACAAGTGTGCGTTAGATGACAATTTAGCCACCTGACTTCATTGATGTGCAGATAGTTACGCCTCAAGTGTGCGTTAGATGACAGTTTAGCCACCTGACTGCATTGGTGTGCAGATAGTTAAGCCTCAAGTGTGCAGTAGATGACAGTTTAGCCACCTGACTTCAACGGTGTGTACATAGTTACGCCCCAAGTGTGCGTTGTATGACAGGTTAGCTACCTGACGTCAATGGTGTGCAGACATTTAAGCCCAAAGTGTGCGTTTGATGACAGGTTAGCCACCTGACTTCAATGGTGTGCAGACATTTAAGCCCCATGTGTGTGTTTGATGACAGGTTAGCCACCTGACTTCAATGGTGTGCAGACATTTAAGCCCCATGTGTGTGTTTGATGACAGGTTAGCCACCTGACTTCAATGGTGTGCAGACATTTAAGCCACATGTGTGCGTTTGATGACATGTTAGCCACCTGACTTCAATGGTGTGCAGACATTTAAGCCCCATGTGTGTGTTTGATGACAGTACGTCCATTGCAAACCTAACATTGTACTAATAAGATAATGGTATGAAAATATTTGAACCAATCTTGTCTTGATTGTATTCAGTGAGCGACATTGTCATGCAACATTGAATAGTGTAGTCTGCTGTCGTTCGCGGGCGTTTGGTAAATTGGTAAACAGTTTTGCAGAACACATATCATTGAGCATACATTCTGCCTCAAGCTTCCGACACTTCTCTAACAGCATCAGAAGGCACACAATGCTCTGGAATAAAAATGACAATCATAAAAATACATAAAACATGTGGCCGCTTGACAAGTAAGTGTATGTAGTATGAACACAAAAACGGCATCCAAATTTATTATCCACCACAATGATGATTTTCAGAACTTGGAAGAACTTATGATGAATTTGATAGCTGCATAAAATCAATAGAGCATAATGTAACAATGTACACAACGAAGCATGGAACATATTGTGAATGTCAGGCCAGGTTCAGCAATGCATAATAATAATGTGGAAAGGGCAATAACTCTACCAAAAATCAACTGAGTGAAACCAGACAACCACACTGCACACTTTTATACTGTACAGATTGTTAGACAAGACTGGGTGTGGATGGACATACAGATAGATGCATGGGTGAACATTGTAATTCCAATGTAGCCATATGTTGTTCAAACCAAGTAAGCATGTGGGCATTTATGATTATTTAACCCCAAAAGAACTACTAACTTACCTCAGGCAAAAGTTCTAGCATTTTCTCTTTCACATCAGAACAGGAAGAACACCTCAGAGAATAGACTTGTAGGAAATACGTCTCTTTTGATTGGAGCTTATTATAACCCCCATGAGCTTGATATAAATGAAATCTGTAAGTCTATTGAAAAGGTTAATAAACGTTTCTCCAACATATGAGTGACCGGGGACCTAAACCTTCCAACGATGGACTGGGACACTACAAACCATCAAGCGACTGCAAGCACCCATCCTTCTATTGACAGGTCATTGAAACGTTTAATGATACAACCCTCACCCAAATGGTTAACCTCCCCACTCGTGTAAACAATATCCTGCATTTATACCTTACAACTAACCCCACTTTAGTAAATCAGGTCAATATTCTACCCGGCATCAGTGATCATAATGTAGTCGATATAAAAGCCAACACATCCGCAAGAATCCGTTATCAAAAGCCTCACAGGATTCCACTCTATAAGAAAGCAAACTGGCAAGCCACCAGGTTATTAATCCTTTTATTACCTCCATATACATGAAGAGCACAAGTGAACATACATAATATACAATTACACGTTTTACATGGACACATATAAACATACATATATACAAAGTAGTACAAGTGTACAATAATGGTCATAAGAACTGACATAACCATGCAGCTATTAATTAGTGTATACCGATCATCATTACTTGCCGAAACGAAATGCAAGGGAAAGAGATGATGGTAGCGTACACAAAAGATGTTACAGTGTTTATAACCGGAACACCATTCTTCAGTAAAGAAAACGGTTCAGGTACCTAAAAGCAATACAATGGTATTTAAATAGAAGCAAACATGTTTAGATTACTGATTTACCACAACCTTAAGTTTGGAGCATTTGCCAGAATGCCCTAAAACATATTATCATAAGTGTTTTGCTTGCGGTGTCTGGAAGTTCATGTGTCTCCAGTCCTGCAAGCATATCATATATCTGTGTCTCGGTGTAAATATTCTACACTAAATACTGAGAAGAGTTATGGGAACATTGTTTCTCATGCTCTAAATACCCTTACAGATATATGGATTCATACAAACAGTCATCGATAAGAGATGTTAAGCGAATGATTAAAGGCGAAATAGGGCCTTTAAAAATACTAGGAAGTCAAGCACGCCTTGATCTCACAAAAATGCCTGGATCTCAAACATTTAGTGCGGAAAAGGGTCAAAGAGGCGTATCACAAATATCTTGAAAGCATCCTAAATCCTATCAGTGCTCGCCACTAAGACTTACCTCGAACATTCAGGACAAAAATGTAAACATGAATGGTCAATACATTCCAAACATGAAGGAGATCACAGTAAATTAAAATGGAATAGAGAAACTTCTCAATAACCTGAACCTCCATGAAGCTAGTGGTCCGGACCAAATTAAGCCAATCATACTTAAAAACCATGTCCAAATAACTCTCCCATTGAAGTCTTATTCCAAAAATCCCTCAACGAAGGATCACTGCCATCCCAGTGAAAGTCAGCAAACGTAGCTCCCATTTACAAAAAAGGGAAGTCAAACCCCGTCAACTATAGGCCTATCTCACTGAAATGTGTTCTATGCAAGGTTCTAGAACATATAGTTTCCTCTTTGATAGTAAAACACTTCACAAATAACAGTACTCTGTACCATGTGTAGCATGCTTTTAAAGAAAAACGGTCTTGCGTGACGTAAAAGTGGGAGTTGGAGTGGGACATGGAATTTAATCCATCCAAAAGTCAAGTTATCCACGTCACAAGAAGGAACCATCCTATTCCCAGTCAATATAAACTGTCATTGCGTCCTACTTGAGTCGGTCACCTCAGCAAAATACCTTGGCGTGGATATCTCAAATAACATGTCGTGGGACGCTCACATAAAAGGTCAACAAAGAAAGCTAACCAAACATTAGGATTTCTACGTAAAAACATCCAGGTCAAATTCGAACCCCTTGCGTCCATGGCTTACCAGACACTAGTGAGACCTCAGCTGGCTCCGAGATTTGGTCGCCCCATACTCAAACATTGATAGACCAAATTGAAGATGTCCAGCGAAGAGCAGCCCGTTGGATAAAGGCTGACTTCGATCGTACCTCTGGTGTTACAGACATGCTACATTCCCTAAATATACGCAGACTAGATCAACGGCGTATTGACAATAGGTTATCCCTTATGTATAAAATTCATAATGATCTTGTTGCTATTCCCATTGAAAATTACCTAGTTCCCCTCTCTCGTCCTGCTCGCCATTGCCATTGCTTAAGCTATGGGTTAATTACAGCAACTACAGACTACTACAAGTTTTCCTTTTCCTAAGAACAATCTACCATTGGAACCATCTCCCTCCTGACATTGCCCATCTCCCTACCATAGAGTTATTCAATACGGCAGTTTGCCATATTGATCATGCCAGTCCCTAGTTGTTCTGCGCAGCTGCATTTAAACTTTTACCACAACTTATTTTCATTACTTTCTTAAATTATACTTTTAACTACTCATACTTTTAACTTCTTTGCGGTTTTTGACGCGCAACATGTCTACGTCCCCACTATGGGTTCGACATTAACGGGAAGATAGATATAGTAATTAATTCAATACGGCAGTTTGCTGTATTGATTACGCCAGCCCCTAGTTGTTCTGCCAAGCTTCTTTTAAACTCTTAACGAAACTTATTGTTCATTACTTTCTTATATTTATGCTTTTAACTACTCATACTTTTAACTTATTTGCGGATTTTGACGTGCAACATGTCTACATCCCCGTGAGGGGTTTGACAATAGAGGAAGATAGACAGATATGAGCAACTAACCAACTAATTCGCAACAAATCCCGGTTCTGCATGTATCACCCTTGTAGACCGAAACATTTGTTTATATTTTCTTTAGTTGAATAGATAGTAAGTTGATATTGTTTACGTCTTGACCCGGAATTGGACACATTTTGACCACGAGTTGCCTGGGGGTAAGTGTTTTATCTGTAAAATTGTAGGCTATGTATGTATATTCAATTAATGTCAACCCACTTGCGGGGACTTAGATATGTTTTCATGGGCACGCTTAGCCGACCTAAGCGGTTAACCAATACTAAGCAATGTGTATGAGGTGCCTTGCTCAATGACACTACATACGTGACCTGATCGAGTATCGAACCCTGGACTGTTTGATTACAAATCCGACATTCTATCACTGGATCACGTTACCCGTTTTCACGAACGTAATTTCTAAATTAATCAACAGAAATGATCTCCCCCATTCACATACATACCATTTACACTGATGTTTCTAGTCTGTTTTCAAATACATGTAGCTATGGAACATTGAGTGCATTTAGTGGTGTTCGACCTAATTATGTAAATGGTACGGTACTAACCAGGGTTTATTTGCATTTTGATGGATAAATATAAAACGCAGCTATTTCTGCAGACAGGCGGATCTGTAGTCCAGTGGTAACATGCTGGTAGTCCAGTGGTAACACACTGGACTGGTAATCCAGGGTTCGCAGGTTCGATCCCCCGTCTGACCCTAATAATATTAACAGTCTTTCAGGTGGGACTTTAAACCGAGGTCTCGTGTCGGTGCTTTACACCGTGCACGTAAAAGAACCAGAGGGGACTCTGGAATGGGTCTCTGTCTGTATCAGTTCACTACCCTCCAACAATCTAAAATGACTAATATATTCAGGAAGCGTCGCTCATATGGGTAACCAGTAGCGACGATAAATAAACGTAAAACACACACCCACATAATGACACATACAGACGGATATGTTGTCCAGTGGTTAACACGTCGGACTGGTAATCCAGGGATCGCAGGTTCGATCCCCAGTCTGACACTAATTAAATGAACAGTCTTTCAGATGGGACTTTAAACCAAGGTCTCGTATCGGTGCTTTACACCGTGCACGTAAGAGAACCAAAGGAGACTCTGTAATGGGCCTGTGTCTGTATCATTGCACTATCCTCCAAAATCCAAAATGACTAATCTCTTCAGGAGGCGTTGCTCATATGAGTGACCGGCAGCGACTATAAATAAACGTAAAACACACACAAAATGTTCATTAAATATTGTGAATTTTATTTCATTATATCAAATGTCCTTCCATAAATATATCGATGCTACTATTTTGTCATAATTGTGAAATCATGGCTGCTCTTATAACAGGAAATAGTCAAGTGGAATATGTGTGTGACTATATTTGTTATTACTATTAGAAATTTAATCAGACAAATTAAAAAATTTAAAGAATTTATTCCACTCAGTTCAAGTACATGACAACATGAGGCTACAAAGCACATGCCATACACACGAGGCTCATTTCGGAGCACAATAAGCACTGGCATATAAACACGTGCTGGAGAGTACCCTAACATTGTAATTACAACTTCATAAAATTAATGTTATAAATGTTTCAAATAGCAAACATTCCAGC
Source organism: Archivesica marissinica (assembly GCA_014843695.1). NCBI lineage: Eukaryota > Metazoa > Mollusca > Bivalvia > Venerida > Vesicomyidae > Archivesica > Archivesica marissinica. The sequence continues at coordinate 48,044,556 of CM026387.1, forward strand.
GTATAATGGCATATTTACTTATTTCCAATAAATATTACAAGCTCTATATACACAATAATATTTTTCTAAATTCTGTGACATTGTCGCAATTTATGTTCATAACTGATTTAAGACTATATTCTGAGGCATTCTGTGATATTTTGGTTTAAATATCGCTTTAAACTTGATAGAAAACAATGTGCATTCAAACAGGTAATGAATCTCATCTCCAACTGACACATTACCGTGTGTATTGCTATACTTTCGTACACTGACAAAACGTAACTGTCAGTCTAAACGTAATTGGTACCTTTGTGTAAGTTATTTATCGTCGTTTAAGAAATAGGAACACATGTTGTGCTTTTATAGTTTCAGCAATATGTGGAAGTCGTGATAGCGCAGTGGTAGCGCTTCGCGTCAGTTGCGAAAGGCCGAGTTCGAGCCCCGCGGGAGCCGTTACGATTGTGACCTTCGGCAAAGCATTTAAATGCTACGTTGCCTCTTATTTCTCCCTCATGGCGATGATTTCCATCAGGAATGAGGTCTCGGGATTGATTAATATAAGTTGTAAGAACTTGTTTCGCAATGGAGCTAACATAAATTGGTATAAACTGCAGTTTCATCAACATGTACATGTATTATCGTGAAACTGACCCTATTTAAAATCAGAAACATTCATTTTCTATCTCGGTTCTAGACCGATATGAATAAACGCATTACACTATGGGCAGACATTAAATCTTATAATTGCAAAACTGTGTTTTATTTCGTCAGGACATAATTATAATAAATATAGTGTGGAATTGTCCCAATTCGCATAGAAACTGAAATGTATGAAAATCTACACTGTACGTTTAGAAAATCGTAACTGTTCGTTTTATATTGCTTTGGAAGATGAACGACATGTACTATTAGAATGTACCATTTATAATAAATAGGCAGCATCATATGAACGCAACATCCTTATTAACAGCAAAACTGATATACATAAACTGATGTTTCTGTTTTCTTCAGAAATGTGAAGAATTGAGTGGACAATCAGTTTTTATAATGAAACCTGCTATATATATCTAATTTATATTATTTCCATAGAGGTAGTAAATGATTATAAATATTTAGGTATTTACTTCAGTAGAACAGACTCATTTCATAAGTGTGAACAACACATTGTAAATCAGGAAATATTGATATTTTGGAAAGGGTTCAACTTAAATTCTTAAAATATATCTTGCACTTAAAACGATCAGCGCCAAATTACATGGTATATGGAGAAAATGCACGCATACTTATGCATCTTTAGACATAGAAGAAAAACGAATATCATTTTGGTCCATAATTTCAATGCACAATAATGACACAATAACATCAAAACTAACATAATTATACAATATACACCGGTATCTTGAATTCATCACTGAAACACTTAAAGAGATACACATGGTTTTCAATAATTAAGTCTGTACTTGTCAAATGTGATTTAAACAATTTATGGGGAAATCAAGAAGCAATAAATAGAAAATGGTTAAAATTAACAATACAAAACTGAAAAATTTATTTATCAACAAATGGTATTTTTCAAATAGTACTTTCTATAGAATGCTCAAGACAACATTTAGTTTTGAAGATTAATAAAAGATAACATCAAAGGCTTTTTTGGCACTTCCTGGCAAAGTTTCTCACTCGAAATCACAGATTACCAATTGAAGTAGGAAACTGGCGAAGAATTCCATTAAATGAATGTAAATGTACGAACGTGAATTCCATCACCTATTTGAATGCAACTTATTTTGATAACTTGAGATTAAAAAATCACTATAAAATTATTATTAAAACCCCCAGTACGTTCAAACTTGATTCACTAATGAATACTAAAAACAATGCAGAATATATATAACTAGGTTCGTTTGTTAAATAAATTATAGTAAATAACAGGTAATAGTACTGTTTCTGTATTTGTACACTTTATTTGGTATTCATGTCAACATTGTGATATTTGAAATTTACTTGTATATATTATTTCATAAATGTCTAGTTGTATGACTTATGTTGATGCACCATACTATGGCATACATCATGTAATTGTGACTGTTATTTCAAATTATGACTTCAGAACTAAAATCTAGAAAATGTATTGAGCGTGCATGTCAATATCATAATAGTTCTCTATCTTCAACGAATAACTTATATAAAATATTAATTGTAATAATGGGCTTTTGTGAGTTTGTCACGTGTTAGGATCCTATGCAAATCACAGTATGCAGGTTTAGTCTGCGTTTTATACACTACATTTGTATATTTAATAACACTGCAGTTTGCAAATTACAGTCTGCAGACATATCTGCGTTTTATACACTTGTCCCCCATAGATACACATACAATAATCTGCAAGTTTCAGTCTGATGATGATGATTGAGCTTATTTACCCTTGCTTCCGGCGCGAACCATGTTGGCGAGCGTAGGTTGCAGTTTGCAGAAATATCTGCGTTTTATACACTGAAAACGCAGGTTGCAGTCTGTGTGCGTTTTACGTTTATTTATCGTAACGGTTGCCCCTATGAGCGACGCCTCCTGAAGAGATTAGTCATTTTAGATTTTGGAGGATAATGCAGTGATACAGACAGAGACCCATTCCTCTGGTTCTATCTATCTATTTTCCTATAATGTCGAACCCTTCGCGGGGATGTAGACATGTTGCGCGTCAAAAAATCGCAAAGAAGTTAAAAGTATGAGTTGTTAAAAGCATAATTTTAAGAAAGTAATAAAAAATAAGTTGTGGTTAGAGTTTAAAAGCAGCTGGGCTGGGCAGAACAAATAGGGACGGACATGATCAATACGGCAAACTGCGGTCTTGAATTGCTCAATGATAGGGAGATGGACAATGTCAGTAGATTGTTCTTGGAAAAAAGGAAAACTTGTAGTAGTCTGTAGTTGCTGTAATTAACCAATAGCTTAACGAATTTAAGAAAGTAATGAAAAATAAGTTGTGGTAAGAGTTTAAAAGCAGCTGCGCAGAACAACTAGGGGCTGGCATTATCAATACGGCAACATGGCATATTGAATTGCTCTATGGTAGGGAGATGGACATTGTCAGGAGGGAGATGGTTCCAATGGTAGATTGTTCTTGGAAAAAAGGAAAACATGTAGTAGTCTGTAGTTGCTGTAATTAACCTATATTTTAAGAAATGACAATGACGTGCAGGACGGGAGATGGGGACCTGGTAATTTTCAATGGGGATAGCAACCAGATCATTATGAATTTTATACATTTATGAAAAGGTAAATAAACGTTTCTCCAACATCTGGGTGGCTGGGGACCTAAACCTACCAAAGATTCCTTACAACTAACCCCACTTTAGTAAATCAGGTCAATATTCTATAATGTTCTGTAATTAACCTATAGTTGAAGGAATGGCAATGGCGAGCAGGGCGGGAGAGGGGAACTAGGTAATTTTCAATGGGAATAGCAACAAGATCATTATGAATTTTATACATAAGGGATAACCTATTGTCAATACGCCGTTAATCTAGTCTGCATATATTTAGGGAATGTAGCATGTCTGTAACACTAGAGGTACGATAGAAGTCACCCTTTATCCAACGGGCTGCTCTTCACCTTCAATGTGGTCTATCAATGTTTGGGTATGGGGCGACCAGATCTCGGAGCCATATTCAAGCTGGGGTCTCACTAGTGTCTGGTAAGCCATGGACTTAAGGGGTTCGGATTTGACCTGGAGGTTTCTACATAGAAATCCTAATGTTTGGTTTGCTTTTTTAGTTGACCGTTTTATGTGAGTGTCCCACGACAGGTTATTTGAGATATCCACGCCAAGGTATTTGGCTGAGGTGACCGACTCAAGTAGGACTCCGTGGAGTTTATATTGACTGGGAATAGGATGTTTCCTTCTGGTGACGTGGATAACTTGACATTTGGAGGGGTTAAATTCCATGTCCCACTGCAACTCCCACTCTTTTTTTCCAAGAACAATCTACCATTGAAACCATCTTCCTCCTGACATTGTCCATCTCCCTACCATAGCGCAATTCAATACGGAAGTTTGCCATATTGATCATGCCAGTCCCTAGTTGTTCTGCGCAGCTGCTTTTAAACTTTTACCACGACTTATTTTCATTACTTTCTTAAATTATGACTTTAACTACTCATACTTTTAATTTCTTTGCGGTTTTGACGCGCAACATCTCTACATCCCCGAGAGCGGTTCGACATTAAAGGAAGATAGATAGATGCATAAGGGATAACCTATTGTCAATATGCCGTTGACCTTGTCTGCTTAGATTTAGGGAATGTAGCATGCCTGTAACACTAGAGGTACGATAGAAGTCAGCCTTTATCCAACGGGCTGCTTTTCGCTGGACACCTTCAATTATAGTGCAACCAAATCTCGGAGCCATATTCCAGCTGGGGTCTCACTAGTGTCTGGTAAGCCATGTCCCACGATAGGTTATTTCAGATATCCACGCCAAGGTATTTTGCTGAGGTGACAGACTCAAGTAGGACTTCATGGAGTCTATTGACTGGGAATAGGATGCTTCCTTCTTGTAACGTGGATAACTTGACATTTGGTTCCTTTACGTGCACGGTGTTTAGCACCGACACGAAACCTCGGTTTAACGTCCCAGCTGAAATACTGTTAATTTTATTAGGGTCAGACCGGGGATCGATCCTGCGATCCCTTGATTACAAATCCAGTCTGCAGACATATCTGCGTTTTATACTCTGAAGTTTGCAGAAATATCTGCGTTTTATACAGACCCCATTTTGACCGGATGTGAATTCTGGGAAATTAAAACACAACAGAAATTTCGCAAATATGCTGACATAATTTATATTTTTGCCAGAAATAGACATTCTAGTGATACGTGAGGTCCACGGAGATGCCATGACATTTTGTTCTTACCTGTTTTTATCATAAAACGGCTATACGCTGACAATAATATAGCCACCAAGATCGCCTTTTCTTCTGGGAATTTTACAGAAAACGGCCAAAATGAGTCGAAATCAAGCAAGGAAGGACACGAAAATGAGAATACGGGCCTTTCCTGTAAGGAATATTTTGAACGATTCTGAATTTGATTATATGAACATATCATAGGAGTGTACTTCGTCTTCCTTATACATGTGTTTACTTCGTCTTCCTTATACATGTGTTTTCTTATATAGGGCCATTTCACGGTATTCGTTTTGTTGCGGACAGGACATTCAGAGACTTGTTTCTTTCACAGAAATTATTCTTGGGTATATTTTAAAAGTTTGAATGCATGAAAGTGAAGTACTTTGGTACCACTTCATATGATAACAAAATCAAATCTTTGGAATTTCAATTTTGGGGGGGAAAATGTGAAATAAAACGGGTTGCGGACAGGACAGAAAGTGAAGTGGGTTTTACTGTATGTTAGAAAAACCCAAAGTTCTGTCCATCCACTTGTTTTCTAAGATATTAAACCCTGCATATTTATATCTAAATGCCATAGGTATATTTTGGAGAAAATTTGATTCCAAAATGTTCAAGAATGACCGAGGGGGTAATTAACTGTGCGTTGCGGACAGGACATGGACAGAGCGTTGCGGACAGGACACGTTTTCACTTTGCATATAAATGAATTAAAATGCATTTTAATAAGAATAAAATAACTTTATTATCTAGTGTGACATGTATATACAGTGTTCCCCATGATGGATTTCATCAGGGGTATGGATCGGAGCTTGCCCCCCCCACCAACTTTTTTCCAAATGTCATGATTTTCACATCTAAATCTGCACTAACACTGTCATTTACTTTTTTTTTAAATATGTACAACCTCAATATTCTGCATATAATAGATTTTATCAAGCTCCTGATCCCTGCCCCCCCCCCCATATTAACATTGAGTTTTTGAGTCTATTCCTTTACTGGGACGGCAAGCGAAAATGTATAACGTCCACGATTGTCCATCACAGGTGCATCTAAGACTCCAATCACATCGTGTCGATCAACCCAGGAATCATCATTTGTTTTGAAGGTGAACACTTTCTTGTCATTGTCTTTCGATCGAAGGAATGAGAATTTGATAATGTTCTCCATATGATCAATGTCAGTGCACTGTCCAAGGAACACCTTCTCCAATTTGCTAGCGGTGAATCTTACCAAGCAAAAGTCACCAATTTTGCAGTCACGACTAGATATAGCAAAGTCCTTCTCAATAGGCATAGGTTCCTCGGTTTGATTGTTTTTCACCGTCTGTATGACACGTGCGATGGTCATAGGCTCGTGGCATGTGAATGGCGAGTTCAGCGCTACTGCGAGACTACAGTCGTCATTGTGTCGGAGATAGTGCAGCGAATGTGTTCCACTGACTGCAAGACACTTCGCGAAACGATTGTCCAAATGAGCGGTACATTCCTTGATGTCGTCACTGGAGAGCCAAAGTACATTGATTTTGCCCGTGAGCCTTTTGGCAACGTCGTAGAACTCACGAGGATTTGTCACGGTTTCACGTTCTTGCAGAATTGCTCTCCAAACGACTCGTTTTGTTTCGCCACCAATTCCGTCGACTGGACCTTTCCCATGAGCTGTACAGAAGAAGCTCCAATCTGCCGTACACTCGAAGTCCCGTTCATGGAAAGCGAGGTTGGCGAAGTTGTACCGATTTTTTGAATTGGCTTGCGGCACCGTCCGACCAGTAGTGGACAGTTGTAATGTCCCACGGCAAGACCATTTTCAGTTCACGCAAAACCAAGCTGTTGTTGGCATAAACAGCCTTCTTGTCATGTACAGGTTCATCCGAGATAATCGAGAATGACAAGTGTTCCAGGTCAGATGTTTCAGTTCGACGAAAGTAGACCACAACGGTAAAAATCGTCACACCGCCAGATGCCCAGTGAGCTGACATGATCTCTGACTGATGTTTGATAGAGAAATTCTCGGAGAAGTCTTCTTGAATGATGACTTCACCAGGTTTGATTGTCCCTTTCAAACACCGCAATTCCGCATGCTGGCGACGCTCATCGTACACATGTCGAGAAAATCGATTGAGCTGACTTTTCAGTTCGGTACTGGTGCTTTCAAGATCCGAGTTGATCAGAGTTTTTACGGTTTTGCCGTCCTGAGTTGTCCATTGGTAGTAGGACACGGGTGATGTGGCGTCGATTTCAGCGATGTTACCATTGATATCGTCAACTCCACACATAGGACACTTTCGATCGACACAGTCAATGTTTGCAAGGTCACAAACAGTAAGTTCCACAACTTGGACTGGATCACACGGAATGGCGGGTACGATTTTGTGAAGACCAGTCGCAAGCAATGCAATGTTCTGATGGTACTTGCACATACACACTTCTTGGTCCTGATTTGTCATCGGTTTCACATAAGGTGGGCGTAGCTCGGTGAACTTGGTGAAGCCAATAAGGTCCCCATGCTCACGACAGAAAACCTGGTGCGATTCGGACAGTGACAAATATAGCAAACGTTTTTGCTTGTGTTCTCGTTTACCAGTGACAGAGTCTTTTACAGATATGCAGTCTCTTTTTCCTGGACACATCCTACTTATGTCATCACGCAAGTAAAACTGATGCACAAGCTCTAATGTCTGATTGGGAATGGCATCAGAACGTTTCTTTCGTTCATCATCGATAAGACTTCGTCAAACTCTAGTGTCTCTGACCGTTTTACAAAGTTTATCCCGTTTATCTCGAGGCATCGATGATAACACAGCACCAAGTACATGTGTTTCCCTCGTTGGCGTTCCAGGTAGAGCACGTATTACCTTGGCCACAGCCTTTCCAAGCGTGTTCTTGGACTTGTATGGTCCTATTTCCTCTGGCTCTGCCTCCGGTCTTCGAGCATTCGCCTTTTCTCTTCGTTGCCGTTGTTTGGCCTCCCGTTCCTTTCGCTTTTTTTCGTTCTTCTCCCATTCAGTCATAGTGACCTTTTTCAAAGCTGGTTGTTGCTTTTTCCTGTCTCGATCTTTTGCTTTAGCAGCCTCGTGTTTCTCGTCATCATTCCAGACCTTCGCTCTAAAACGATGGGATCTTTCTGTAGCAGTTAATGCTGGCATGACTTCTGAGGTGCTGAGTTGATCTGGTGAAACATGAACTTGGGCTCTATCTTATAAGTCCCAGTTCTGTTGTTATAGTAATCAAGCCTGTTGAGTCCTAAAAGGTGTTTTAACACCTCTTTTGATAAAGCCATCCTAGCACAAACCTGTTAAGAAGCCCTTCCTGGTCTTCATGATTTCATTGTTTCTTCCATGGAAGCCAAACAAAAGAAGAAGACATTCCAATCATCAAGGATTAAGCCACTAGACTAAATTTTAAGTGACCACCCTACATAGGAAAATCATGATTAATAACAGTTTTCTTTTCAAAAATCACTTTTGAGTAATTTTATGTCCTGTCCGCAACGTTTTTGTCCTGTCCGCAACAGAAATGAGTTGTGGGTTCCCATGAAGTGTGTTATATGTTTGTCTTTACTTTTGGTTGATATTATTCAGATATACCCCAGCTAAGAGAATATAAAGTTTGGGTTTTCAAATCCAACTATTTTTGGGTGAAATTAAAACTTTTCGACCGAAAACGTTGCGGACAGGACACCTTGGGTCTGTGAAGTGGATTTTGTATGGCTTCACATTTATAAAAAAAATTAAAACTGCATCATGTTATACTTAGACATAACACTAATGCTGTCAACAACAGAAATTGACCTAAAGTTAAATACACCACGAGAAAACTTAAAAAAACCAACGCTGAAATCCATTGTTTCGTGTTAAATAGCTAATTTGCATATATTAAAAATGTGCAATTTTGACCCAAATGCCAATTTCCGGTCTTCAGATACCTATCTAACATATACATTTGGTACTTTGCTCAAATTCAGACTTTAATATTTTTTATGTCACTTCACATATACTGTGAAATGGCCCTATAAATCCTCCTTTTGGTTGCTTAACTCCCAACATTATCCCCAATGACCCTAATATCGGTGAATACTAATTAGCGGTGATATCAGAATTAATCCAAATGAACCGCACATGGTCATTTTGTGTTTACTATTGACAATTTCCGTCGGATTTCTGCAACTGTCCATAGCAAAAACTAGTTGAAATGTCATTTCTACGGGTAAATTTACCGTAATTTATTCAAAACTTGGTTTTTCCTCTTACACTCCTTCTGGTTCTGGTTAGTAACGTTGCAGGGCCTTTCAGCGTAGACGCAACGGGAGAGAGAGTGTGGGAGTCTTCTAGTCCCACTTGTGGACAGCTGTTTTGAAGCTGCCGACTGCACTCGCGCATGCAACACTATCATCCAGTTTATTCCAGTCAATAATAGTCTGTGGGAAGAATGACTGTCTATATTGTTTTGTCCTACACTGCACTGGCACAAAACACCTAGAGTGGTTCACAGTTTGTCTATCTATGATGTTGTCAGTATTATAGCCACTAAATGTCTTGGGGGTTACTTTACGTTTGTTCTTTAATTCGTACTGGTGTCAAAAAGTCATGGCTTGCCAGGGCTGGTACCAGCCCCTCGACCACCTTATAGAAGAATATCAGACGATTCGCCTTCCTTCGGTCCTGGAGGGATGGAAGCCTCAAGTCATGGAGCATTCGAGTGACGCACCCTGTAGAATTGGTGGTGTAGTCTCCTGATATGAACCTGGCGGCCTGTCTCTGTACTTTCTCAAGTTTTTCGGTGTCCTTCTGGTGGTAGGGGTCCCATATAATAGAGCTGTATTCTAATGTGGAGCGTACTAGCGAAAGGTAGGCTGTTCTGCGACAAGATTCGGGGCATTGCTTTAGGTTTCTGCGGAGAAAGCCCAAGGTGGAGTTTGCTTTCTTCGTGATCTTGGTGATATGTGAGCTCCATTTGAGGTCTTCTGCTATCGTCACTCCAAGGTAGGGGTTTTCTGGGACCTGCTGTAAGATGTGGTTGTCCAGCTGATAGAAGTTGGAGGACTCGTAAGTTTTTGTTCATGTTGTCAATATTTAGGTGAATTTCAATGAATTTGTTATCTATCGGCTGCATTTGACATTTGTAAGGTGCCCGCTACTCATGTGACGTCACATGATTGCCTTATATGGCATTTATTGCTATTGGTATGAACTTGTGAGGTGAAATTTACATTGTCGCCGGTTATTGGTATCACCGCATAAATAAAAGATGGAAGCATGTGCTGTTGTTTTCACTTTGTTTTTGATTTAATTACGATTTATTTCTTACTAACTAATATTGCATACAATAAAATAAATATGATTATGCTTAATTGAGAGTGAACATTATTTGCACAGCCTCGTTTTGGAACAAAAATACACAGGCTATTGCTTATGTCACCGGTTATCGATATACCCAGGATAACATATCCCTTCTCCTTATTGAATAAGTTATTCTACGGTCTCTTTCAAATAAATATTCTGCCAGGTTTGTATAGCCCAATTAAAGTCCACGGGTATACACTATCACTTTCGTTTGTTAATTGTTATCACAATCTGAATTTTTATTTATAAAATACACAATTATATCACACCAATGTCATTTCACATACACTATGTTACTCTAGTAACTGTGTAAATATACTTCGAATGTTTGAAGCATGGGTGGAGGCTTTTATAGTTTTTATAATGTTTTTTAAATTATGACTACATAGTAAGTCAACTTTTAACCGTTAAACTATCTACAAGTACTAGTACTTGGTGTTCCCATAAGGGGAAAGAAAATATGGAAAAGAAGAAGTTAGTATGTATCAGTGTTAAAATTGCTGTAAGTATGTATGTTCCATTAATATCAAACCCCTTGCGGGGACGTAGTTATGTTTTCCTGGGCAAGCTTAGTCGACCTAATGGTTAACCAGTACTAAGCAATGTGTGTTAGTAGTTGTATAAATAAGACCTCTATGTATGGGGTCCTTTGCTTTGTGTCGTGGGTCCTCCGTGACTCGTGGATTCGTTTTTTTGCGGGAATATCTACACAACGAATGTCCGAACGAGCATACATTCTATCTTGGACGCCATTTTATGACAGTAGAGCCAAGCTGGTGCAGTTAAAATGCGAAAAAAGCAGGTAAATGGGTGATATTATGTTAAATCATTGTTCTCATATGCATATTTCTGTTAAATATCTGACATATATGAATATTTTCGCTAAAATATAAGAATATGTGCGTCCACTGTTTTTGTTGTGATATCAACTAACCGGTGTAGATATACATTTCTCTCACCTGTGCTGTAAACATGCTAAAATGACGTAATAGAATAGAATAATTTTGCAGGCAAGATACTAAATGTTTTCACTCTTGTTTCATTTCAGACTCATCCAAGAAGGGTGTCTAAAAGCCTGAAAAGATATACTAAGGAGACAATGGATAGTGCGTATAAGGCAGTCAAAGAGGAGAAATTACCAGTAGACAGGGCTGCAAGACTGTATGGAGTACCATCTCAGACACTTAGGGACAGAATACTAAGGAAAGTGAATGTTAATGGTCATTGGGGCAAGGACACCCTTTTTACATATGATGAAGAAGTGGTCTTAGTACAGCACATTACTGAGATGGCTAGTGTTGGATACAGCCTCAACAGATCACAACTCAACATATTAGCAACAGAAATGGCCGTGAAACTTGGGAAAATAGCCGAAGAAAAGAAACTGTCGGATAGATGGTACTACAGCTTTCTGAAGCGATGGGACAACAAACTAAAAGTTATAAAACCAAGAGCTCTTTCATCATTAAGAGCAGCAGCAGTTACCCAAGAAGTCATTGGTGAATACTTTAGTGACTTGAGTGATATATTAGAAAAATATAATTTCAAGGAGAAGCCGCACCTGATCTACAACTTAGATGAAACGGGACTTAGCCCTGAGCATAAACCTTCTAAAGTCATCACGGCCAGGGACAATAACTATACTCAGGCAATTATTTCCCCTAATTCAGGTCTCACAACCCTAATTGCTTGCTGCAATGCTGCTGGTACAACTTTGCCCCCTTATTATGTATTCAAAGGGAAACTACGCAATGATAATTTGATTAAAGGAGCTGCACCAAATACAGGCTATGATATGTCAGACAGTGGGTGGTCAAATGGTCCTGTGCTAATGAGGTATCTGAATGAACACTTTCTTAAGTATGTCCAGACAGGGGCCGGAGACAGTGAAAGAATTTTACTTATATATGACGGACATACTACTCACACAACCATTGATGTGATAAACTGGGCAAAATCACACAATGTGTCTCTGTTTGTGTTACCAAGTCACTCATCACATGTGGTTCAGCCACTTGATGTTGGCTGCTTTGGGCCTTTTAAGAACATATATTACAGGGAATGTAACTTGTTTATGGGAAGGGAAAGGGGAAAGATAATTACCAAATATGACATTGCGTCCATCTCCAGTAAGGCATACCTGAAGACAATGACTCCAACAAACATCATCTCCTCATTTCGCAAATGTGGAATATACCCGTTCAATGGACAGGCTGTCCCCATAGAGAGATTCCTGCCAGCAAAAAGCTTCCCAAAGAAAACAAAACTGCAACCACAAACATCCAACTCGATGGAAGAGTTACTTGCCAAGAAGATGGAAACCACCCAAAGAGAACACCCCAGTGAAACAAACCGAAGATTCTGAAAAACAAAATATAAAAAAACCAAGACTGAGTGGAAAATGCATAACTGAAGATTTAATAGTTGAACAAATTGAACAATATCAACATGCTAAAAAGGACAAAAACGACACTAAGAAAAAGAAGAAAGACACTAAGACAAACAAGAATTCAAAACAAACAGAATTTTGTTCAAAAAAAGCTAAAATTCCAACCAGTTCCAAGCCATCCACAAGTGGAATTTCAACTGCAAGAAAACAAATAATATTCCAGGAGGATTCTGATTCAGATGCATATGATTATGTAGAAGAAAAAGATCTGTGTTGTGTCTGTAAGAGTTTTACTCCTCCGGACTTTAGCAACTGTTTCACAGTGTCAATCATTAACTGGGCACAGTGTGACCTGTGTGGCCATTGGTGCCATTTGAAATTCTGCACTACAGAGAGAGTTGTTAGGAGAAATGCTGAGTTCCACTGCCCCCACTGCTGTTAAAATAATTAGACAGTAACTTCGCTACATGATAAATTAGCAGACTATTTGGATGTATTTCATATCAATTATTTTTAATGTTATACACATACATTTCTTTATTGAAGCTCAACCTGAAAATAAAATTTAGTGGCTTAATACCTGTGTTAATTTTTACAGGGTTTACAGCAGCCACTTAGAACCTATCAGAATCCACGACATAAGGTCAAGACTATTTGACAGACACACAATATACACCTCCATGTTATGTTGTTGTCATTCTTTTTTTACCAAAAATATTTCATACATTGCTGCATGAATCATCTAATTAGGCCAGTTACTTGACGTAAGCACAGCTTTGGCATATGGTCATGACGTCACGTCACGCGCTGGTTGCAATAGAAGTGTTTGCCCACGACTCATCGCATACAAAGCAACATATAAAAAATGTTTCTGTTATTTCGAGGTCTTATCATTAAGCTCATTTTCGCATAGCATTTTCCGCCCTGATCCAATGGCGAGATTTCTGACCAACATTTTGAAGCTTTTTGGACATGAGCATTTATAAATGTGTGCATTGGTGTTGAGAATAATCATAAATATAGATATTAAGAACGTTAAAAATATATTGTATTACTGTTGTGCATGTCATTTAGCTGTTTGAAGTCGACAGGTGAAATTCTCCCTTTTTTTGCGCAGTCGTCACAAAAGAAATCCGAATGATTTATTATTTAGTACATTTCATGCGTATGAACAATTGGAATTATATTAAACAAACTCTTATTTGGTTCACCGTAATGGCACAGAGATCTTGTAAACATTTTTGTTTTTCGCAATAATCAAATATTCAAAATAGCCGATTTGGAATGGCGAAACTCTGCCATGAAATTTAAACGTTGATTTCATGTATAATATTGTGTCAAGAAACGTTATAGACTGTGCAGAATTCAAACAACGGTATGTGTGTTCATCTTGTTAACAATTTTAATTTATAAAAACGACTTTAGAATATAAAATATGCTACGCATAATTGAGGTTTAGCGTTTAGACTTTGAAAAATGCCTGGATAGTAAAATGTCACATTTTTCAAATCTAAATATTTGGACTATGTGTGCGAGGTGCCTTGCTCAATGACACTACATACGTGGCCTGACCGAGTATCAAACTCGGGACCAATCAATTCCAAATCCGACGCTCTACCACCGGACCACGGATGCCACAGACGAGACTTGTCAACTTACCAAATAAAATACACTTATAATCGCACATAGATACACCCACACAAAATATATGTAATTACAGTGAAAAGTGATATTGTTTACCCGTGAGTGACAATTCTGCAGCAAACGGCAACAGGGAAATTGATACTAATTAGTTAAAAACAAAGTGCTCTCGATAGACTTTGCCCAGATCACTGTGGCTAGACTATTTTATTAATTTAATTTCCTGCATAGAGGTCAAAGCGGACTGAGGTTAGTTTATACAAATTTATTTTAGCTCAATTGCGAAACATGTTTTATGACGTTATATTAATCACGCTCGAGACCTCATTCCCGATGGAATCCATCGCCATGAAGGAGAGAGAAGAGGCAATTGATATGGAATTTAAATGCCTTGTCTACGGCCACAATCGTAATGGCTACAGCTGAATTAAATACAGTACAGACATAATAGCTCAAACATTTTCCGCGATGATGCGATGGAAAATTGCTTTGGATCGAGGAGTGTCATCAGATATCCATTGCAACTTCATCGCACAATTACCTGGCTGATAATAACAACATCATCGCAATATCACAACAGACAATTTTTAATTGTTTAATACAATAAAGAAAATACGTGTTGATTATACATAATGCTAGTCAATATCTCGAAAAGACACACTTTTTGTAGCCTGCAATTTTCCCGGATCTTATATGCTTTATTAACTCAATCAATGGTTGCACTCAAATTCAATAGTGTGTCCGTCAATTAGACCATGGTGTTCACTATACTTTGTAAGTCGAGAGTCAATGACCCTTGAGGTCAAAAGCTCAATAAGAGTCAATATGCATGTTGGTACTTTCCGTACAGGTAACTTTCCCCGGACCATATAATAACCTCTGGATCAAGGTGTGTCTTGTGTGCATCCAGATCAGCCTGCCACTGGATGTGCAGTGTTGTAATTTTGGTATCAGATTAGAGAAAACATTGACTAATTTGTTGAGCTTGAATCAGGGTTTAGGTTTATCTAGTTATGATGAATTTGGCATGGTGTCGATCTTATATATGCATTCGCTATACAATATTGTGAAATATAATTTCCATGTGGAATGCCTTACTTGCTGACGTAATAATCACCTTTGATTAGTGCATGTATACCCCAGATATCCCCCACATTAATTATGTACCATCAGTTATTTTTCTTATGTTTAATACTCAATTTAATTTACAGGTAACTATCATAGCGGTATTGCGGAGGTTCCATCGCAAATTGAGAGCTGATCCACTATCAATATCTGTCTCGAGGGTCCGTGGCACAATCTTTAGTTCTGCATTGCGTTCCGCGATGGTAACCTGTTAAATTTGCGGAGATCGACAGACATCCGCGTATCTTCCTCTTAGTGGATAAGAAAGTCGTCCGCGTTGAGTTTTAGTTGCCGTGATGCACGGAAAATGTTTGAGCCATTACAGTATTGTCTGTACTGTAGTGATTATCAATCAGACTCGTGAACCGATTGCCGATTATTTTGACAAACAATCTTCAGATTCTGATTCAAATTGTTATTGCTCCTACACTTAAATAGTATTAATTATTTTAACGTTAGAATCGTGTGACGTCACGGTTTGGATTTCTATCCCATACAGACCTATAGTACCGGTAGTTTAAATGTACATTGATTGGGACATTTCTATAGAAATTCAAAACAATTACAGAAGTGTTTCTTTGATTTAATAATAATCGGTCGTTCCCTGCGTAATAAATTCATACATGTAGTGATGTACATGTATAGATAAAAGGTTATTAACATTAATTTGAATATGACATTGTGCTTAAATTAATTATGGTCAAACTGTTAAAACACACAAACTTACAATGAACAATACCGCATATATAAATTAATAAATGGGACAGTCTTATAATAAGACGTTTGCTGAATTAAGAAGTAATTGGTTATTGAGATGTTGTTTGTTACATAAAATTTACATAATGCTCACAATTCCTTATAATTGCTTCCATTTTAGATGGGCTACGTATGTACATATGCATTTATAGTTTGTTACAAACATTAGTTGGCGTTCCATTGTTTGTTTAGTTTTCATGATGTTTTTTTCGTATATTATTTTAGTATTCTTGTTCCCTTACTCATTCATGAATAACAGATTGCCACAATCACAACTTTGCAAGTTCGATGAAACAGCTATTTGCTAACATTGTTCTTTGAAGAACATGTAAGCCCCTCAGCCCTCTATGAAATTATCTGACAAAGTGGTGCCCACAGTATTCTTATTGAGGCCAATTAAAAATGTACATGTAGGGTTTGATTCCCTGCCGATCTAATGGATCTCGGAGTGGGTATTGGTTTGGCGTTGTCCGCATGTCCTTCCAAGCACACTAGAGGGTACTTGCGTTGCTAGGAGAACAATAGATCTATTGTCTAGTGGTCTAATGTTTTCTCATACGGGGTAGCCACTTACATGATATGTAAGTACATGTACCCTTTCGTGAGTCCATCCGTCACTCCGTCCGGAGTCAGATATCTGTAACCAATGGGTGGAATTTCATGAAACTCCAATCACATGTGTATCATCAAAGTGTGCAGGTGCACGTATAACCTTTGTCTGCATCTGGTCAGTAACACCAGAGTTATGGTCTTTTAATTGAGTACAAATTCAATAAATTGGCCAAAACTACATACATGTACATATGTAACCAATGTATGGAATGTCAACAAACTTAAAATATAATTAGGTCACCATTGTGTGTTGTTGTCCTGCAAGTCTGACCCACATTGCAATAGTAACACCAGTGTTATTACCCTCAGATTGTGTGGTGTTTCCTGCAAGTCTGACCCACATTGCAATAGTAACACCAGTGTTATTACCCTCAGATTGTGTGGTGTTGTCCTGCAAGTCTGACCCACATTGCAATAGTAACACCAGTGTTATTACCCTCAGATTGATTTTAAAAAATCCCTTGAATTAATTAAAATATTCAATATTTTCACCGTCGCCAATTAAAGCAACATTACATCGTAATAAAGGATGTTTTGGGTAAAATATAAATACTAATGTGTGTGTGTTTACAAAAATCGAAATAGTCGCTCAGAAATGATAAAATTCCAATAAATTTAAACCGTCGTATACGCAAATTTATTTATCAACACACGAAATATAAACACGCACAGCGCGCATGCGTGAAACAACAGAGGATGTAGAAAACAAAGTATATATTTTGAACACGAAAGACTATCTATCTATCCGGTTGTAAACAAGTGCATGACCGATCGACTCGGGAAAGTCCTACTTTCGGTTTCAAGTTTGATTTATCGCAAAAAAACACTGTTTACCAAATGAACATAAGCATACAACGTATAATGTTAGAATGTGTAGCAGCATTGCTACCCATACGTAAAAATTGAATTTTTCAAATATCTTTTATTTCATACGATGTAATGCTGCTTTAACCATATAGCCAAAGAACTTAAAATAAAAAACATCACCATTGTGCTATATGCCTTCATTTATTTCTTTATAACATAAAAATATCTTAATGCAGATATAGGTTCAGTGGTTTTTGTTTGTCTGTCCTCGTGTTTTTAATAATATTCGATGGGGGATACCAATTCAACGAATATGTGCTTGTTCTCAAATGAATTTTTGACTTTGGTACGTTTTAAATATTAAATGTTGTAATTAATGGCTTTCTTGATTTTTTTGCGGAACATTTTGAGAAACCTGTCCAAATGTCATGTGCGAGCATCTACATATTCATGTCTAGAAATAACAAGACGGATCTGTAGTCCAGTGGTTAACACGCTGGACTTGTAATCCAGGGATCGCAGGATCTGTAGTAGCACGCTGGACTGGTAATCCAGGGATCGCTGGTTCTGTAGTCCAGTGGTTAACACGCAGGACTGGTAATCCTGGGATCGCAAGATCTGTAGTCCAGTGGTTAGCACGCTGGACTGGTAATCCAGGGATCTCACGTTCTGTAGTCCAGTGGTTAACACGCTAGACTGGTAATCCAGTGATCGCTGGTTCTGTAGTCCAGTGGTTAACACGCTGGACTGGTAATCCAGGGATCGCACATTCTGTAGTCCAGTGGTTAACACGCAGGACTGGTAATCCAGGGATCGCTGGTTCTGTAGTCCAGTGGTTAACACGCTAGACTGGTAATCCAGGGATCGCTGGTTCTGTAGTCCAGTGGTTAACACGCAGGACTGGTAATCCAGCGGTCTCATGTTCTGTAGTCCAGTGGTTAACACGCTGGACTGGTAATCCAGGGATCGCTGGTTCTGTAGTCCAGTGGTTAACACGCTGGACTGGTAATCCAGGGATCGCTGATTCTGTAGTCCAGTGGTTAACACGCAGGACTGGTAATCCAGGGATCGCTGGTTCTGTAGTCCAGTGGTTAACACGCTAGACTGGTAATCCAGGGATCGCTGGTTCTGTAGTCCAGTGGTTAACACGCAGGACTGGTAATCCAACGATCTCATGTTCTGTAGTCCAGTGGTTAACACGCTGGACTGGTAATCCAGGGATCGCTGATTCTGTAGTCCAGTGGTTAACATGCTGGACTGGTAATCCAGGGATCGCTGGTTCTGTAGTCCAGTGGTTAACACGCTGGACTGGTAATCCAGGGATCGCTGATTCTGTAGTCCAGTGGTTAACACGCTGGACTGGTAATCCAGGGATCGCTGATTCTGTAGTCCAGTGGTTAACACTCTGGACTGGTAATCCAGGGATCGCTGGTTCTGTAGTCCAGTGGTTAACACGCTGGACTGGTAATCCAGGGATCGCTGGTTCTGTAGTCCAGTGGTTAACACGCTGGACTGGTAATCCAGGGATCTCACGTTCTGTAGTCCAGTGGTTAACACGCAGGACTGGTAATCCAGGGATCGCAGGTTCTGTAGTCCAGTGGTTAACACGCTGGACTGGTAATCCAGGGATCGCTGGTTCTGTAGTCCAGTGGTTAACACGCTGGACTGGTAATCCAGGGATCGCTGGTTCTGTAGTCCAGTAGTTAACACGCTGGACTGGTAATCCAGGGATCGCAGGTTCTGTAGTCCAGTGGTTAACATGCTGGACTGGTAATCCAGGGATCGCTGGTTCTGTAGTCCAGTAGTTAACACGCTGGACTGGTAATCCAGGGATCGCAGGTTCTGTAGTCCAGTGGTTAACATGCTGGACTGGTAATCCAGGGATCGCTGGTTCTGTAGTCCAGTGGTTAACACGCTGGACTGGTAATCCAGGGATCTCACATTCTGTAGTCCAGTGGTTAACATGCAGGACTGGTAATCCAGGGATCGCTGGTTCTGTAGTCCAGTGGTTATCACGCTGGACTGGTAATCCAGGGATCGCTGGTTCTGTAGTCCAGTGGTTAACACGCTGGACTGGTAATCCAGGGATCGCTGGTTCTGTAGTCCAGTGGTTATCACGCTGGACTGGTAATCCAGGGATCTCATGTTCTGTAGTCCAGTGGTTAACACGCAGGACTGGTAATCCAGGGATCGCTGGTTCTGTAGTCCAGTGGTTAACACGCTGGACTGGTAATCCAGGGATCGCTGATTCTGTAGTCCAGTGGTTAACATGCAGGACTGGTAATCCAGGGATCGCAGGTTCTGTAGTCCAGTGGTTAACACGCTGGACTGGTAATCCAGGGATCGCAGGTTCTGTAGTCCAGTGGTTAACACGCTGGACTGGTAATCCAGGGATCGCAGGTTCTGTAGTCCAGTGGTTAACACGCAGGACTGGTAATCTAGGGATCGCTGGTTCTGTAGTCCAGTGGTAACACGCTGGACTGGTAATCCAGGGATCGCTGGTTCTGTAGTCCAGTGGTTAACACGCTGGACTGGTAATCCAGGGATCGCTGGTTCCATAGTCCAGTGGTTAACACGCTGGACTGGTAATCCAGGGATCTCAGGTTCTGTAGTCCAGTGGTAACACGCTGGACTGGTAATCCAGGGATCGCCGGTTCTGTAGTCCAGTGGTAACACGCAGGACTGGTAATCCTGGGATCGCTGGTTCTGTAGTCCAGTGGTTAACACGCTGGACTGGTAATCCAGGGATCTCACGTTCTGTAGTCCAGTGGTTAACACGCTGGACTGGTAATCCAGGGATCGCTGGTTCCATAGTCCAGTGGTTAACACGCTGGACTGGTAATCCAGGGATCTCAGGTTCTGTAGTCCAGTGGTAACACGCTGGACTGGTAATCCAGGGATCGCCGGTTCTGTAGTCCAGTGGTAACACGCAAGACTGGTAATCCTGGGATCGCTGGTTCTGTAGTCCAGTGGTTAACACGCTGGACTGGTAATCCAGCGATCTCATGTTCTGTAGTCCAGTGGTTAACACGCAGGACTGGTAATCCAGGGATCGCAGGTTCTGTAGTCCAGTGGTTAACACGCTGGACTGGTAATCCAGGGATCGCCGGTTCTGTAGTCCAGTGGTAGCACGCTGGACTTGTAATCCAGGGATCGCTGGTTCTGTAGTCCAGTGGGTAACACGCTGGACTGGTAATCCAGGGATTGCTGGTTCTGTAGTCCAGTGGTTAACATGCTGGACTGGTAATCCAGGGATCTCACATTCTGTAGTCCAGTGGTTAACATGCAGGACTGGTAATCCAGGGATCGCTGGTTCTGTAGTCCAGTGGTTAACACGCTGGACTGGTAATCCAGGGATCGCTGGTTCTGTAGTCCAGTGGTTATCACGCTGGACTGGTAATCCAGGGATCGCTGGTTCTGTAGTCCAGTGGTTAACACGCTGGACTGGTAATCCAGGGATCGCAGGTTCTGTAGTCCAGTGGTTAACACGCTGGACTGGTAATCTAGGGATCGCAGGTTCTGTAGTCCAGTGGTTAACACGCTGGACTGGTAATCCAGGGATCGCAGGTTCTGTAGTACAGTGGTTAACACGCAGGACTGGTAATCTAGGGATCGCTGGTTCTGTAGTCCAGTGGTAACACGCTGGACTGGTAATCCAGGGATCGCTGGTTCTGTAGTCCAGTGGTTAACACGCTGGACTGGTAATCCAGGGATCGCTGGTTCCATAGTCCAGTGGTTAACACGCTGGACTGGTAATCCAGGGATCTCAGGTTCTGTAGTCCAGTGGTAACACGCTGGACTGGTAATCCAGGGATCGCCGGTTCTGTAGTCCAGTGGTAACACGCAGGACTGGTAATCCAGGGATCGCTGGTTCTGTAGTCCAGTGGTTAACACGCTGGACTGGTAATCCAGGGATCGCTGGTTCTGTAGTCCAGTGGTTAACACGCAGGACTGGTAATCCAGGGATCGCAGGGTCTGTAGTCCAGTGGTTAACACGCTGGACTGGTAATCCAGGGATCGCCGGTTCTGTAGTCCAGTGGTAGCACGCTGGACTTGTAATCCAGGGATCGCTGGTTCTGTAGTCCAGTGGGTAACACGCTGGACTGGTAATCCAGGGATCGCACATTCTGTAGTCCAGTGGTTAACACGCTGGACTGGTAATCCAGGGATCGTCAGTTCTGACCATAATAAAATTAACAGTCTTTCAGATGGGACTTTTAACCAATATCTTGTGTCCATGCTTTACACCGTGCACATAAAAGAACCAGAGGAGACTCTGGAATCTGTATTGTATCATTGCACAATCCTCCAAAAATCTAAAATGGCTAATCTCTTCCTGAGGCGTCGCTCATATGGGCAACCGGTAGCAATGATAAATAATCGTAAAACACACACACACACAAGTACTATTAAGAAATTACTATATATATTTTTATTTGTTTTCTATTAGTTTTTAATTAGTCGATTATGACATTTTAAAATAAGTTTCTGTCGTCTAACCACTGCCTCCGTGGTCGAGTGGTTACGGTCGCTGACTTGTATACACTGGTGGTCACTGGTTCGAGCCCCGCTCAGGCTGTGTTTTATTTATATGAAAAAGTTGGCAGTTTCTTACGGAGGTTGGTGCATCAAGTACTGATAAACCGCTGGAGCCTTCCCAGGAAAGGTGTTGTTAGGTACATTAACAATGTAAACTGCCCGCCGGCAATATAACCCAAAATGGTGCTGATGTAGGCGAAAACCCCAACAAACAAACAGTCGTCTAACTTATTTTTAAATAATTGACCATCATTATATTTATGTTCCTGTAACAGTTTCATGCCGTAAATGTTTGTATGTGCGACAAGTAATTAACATTAAACCCTGAATGATAATCTGGACACATGGGAATGATTATGATCAATACAACCTTATTAAAATTATCAATAACTTTGCAAATAATGTGTTTTTAATAAAAACAGGACTCATTCTAGAGAGTGACTTGGGCAAAATAGTCGCCCCAGGGACCCTGACTTCGCACCCTGCCCCCCACTTCTCCCTAAAAAATAAAAATATTAATTTTTTTATTTATCATTCAAAAATGTTGTCCTGTAAAATTACACTGGTCCACTAGAAATTTAAATGCACTGCTTCCATTCAGTGGGAATGCACTGCTTCCATTCAGTGGGAATGCACTGCTTCCATTCAGTGGGAATGCACTGCTTCATTCAGTGGGAATGCACTGCTTCCATTCAGTGGGAATGCACTGCTTCCATTCAGTGGGAATGCACTGCTTCCATTCAGTGGGAATGCACTGCTTCCATTCAGTGGGAATGCACTGCTTCCATTCAGTGGTCATTTAGAAATGTATTAAATAATACGAGAAAGGACGCAATAGCGCGCTTTCGCACTTCTCCCAAAAATTCTGGCCTAGAATGAACCCTGTGAAATATTTAAGAAAGGATCGAACCACCAGGAACATGCGTCACGAACAACCGCATTCACTGCTGCAGCACTTTGGTCACGCTGAACTCAGTAATTTCAACATTGAACACTCATTTTGGGGATTCATTTTTTGTTGCGAATAAATCTTATCGCGGAGTTTCATATATCAGTACCCGGGTTCGTGTGCTGTACCTCTTTTGCTGTTTTAACGCAACCATATTTGTGATACACGGCTCATTCTGGCAACCGTATTTGTGATACACGGCTCATTCTAGCAACCTTATTTGTGATACGGTCCGCCTCTGTGGTAGAGTGGTTACGGTCACTGACTTGTATACCACTGTAACCTATCATCACTGATCGTCACGTGTTCGAGCTACGCTCAGGCCGTGTCTCATTTATATGAAAAAGTTGGCAGTTTCTTACGGATGTTGGTGCACCCAAGTACTGGTTAACCGCTGGAGCCTGCCCAGGAAAGGTGTTGTTAGGTAAACTACCTGTCGGCGATATAGCCCGAAATTGTGCTGATGCAGGCGTAAAACCCGAAATATAACATAACATATTTGTGATACAGGGCTTATTCTAGCAACTGTATTTGTGATACACGGCTTATTCTAGCAACCATATTTGTAATACACAGCTTATTCTAGCAACTGTATTTGTGATACACGACTCATTCTAGCAACCGTATTTGTAATACACAGCTTATTCTAGCAACCGTATTTGTATAACACGGCTCATTCTGGCAACCGTATTTGTAATACACGGCTCATTCTAGCAACCGTATTTGTAATACACGGCTCATTCTAGCAACCGTATTTGTGATACACGACTTATTCTAGCAACCGTATTTGTGATACATGACTTATTCTAGCAACCATATTTGTAATACACGGCTCATTCTAGCAACCGTATTTGTGATACACGGCTCATTCTAGCAACCGTATTTGTGATACACGGCTCATTCTAGCAACCGTATTTGTGATACACGGCTCATTCTAGCAACCGTATTTGTGATACACGGCTCATTCTAGCAACCGTATTTGTGATATACGACTCATTCTAGCAACCGTATTTGTGATACACGGCTCATTCTAGCAACCGTATTTGTGATACACGGCTCATTCTAGCAACCTTATTTGTGATACATGGCTCATTCTAGCAACCGTATTTGTGATACAGGGCTCATTCTAGCAACCGTATTTGTGATACACGGCTCATTCTAGCAACCGTATTTGTGATACACGGCTCATTCTAGCAACCGTATTTGTGATACACGGCTCATTCTAGCAACCGTATTTGTGATACACGACTCATTCTAGCAACCGTATTTGTGATACACGACTCATTCTAGCAACCGTATTTGTGATACACGGCTCATTCTAGCAACCGTATTTGTGATACACGGCTCATTCTAGCAACCATATTTGTGATACACGGCTCATTCTAGCAACCGTATTTGTGATACACGGCTCATTCTAGCAACCGTATTTGTGATACACGGCTCATTCTAGCAACCGTATTTGTGATACACGGCTCATTCTAGCAACCGTATTTGTGATACACGGCTCATTCTAGCTCAATTGCCAAACAAATTCTTGCAACATTCTGGAAACAATCGTCATATTTTATTGCATTCATTCTATATATACAGTTTAATCATATTTTATTGCATTCATTCTATATATTCAATGTACAGAACAAAACAAATGAACAAACTTGTACAGTAAAACCTCTCTAATCTCTCAAATGTCTGGTTGGGAGGCGATTAGAGGGGTTTTACTGTATAATTAATCATAATGTATAAGTCCTTGCATTGTTTGCACAAGTATTGTCAAATGTCAATATATGTTGAAACAAATGTGTTTGACCACAAGTTTTAACAACCCTATAATTACTACATACATGTATGTCATTATTAGTTTTCATTTAAATTTCATCGATAAAGAGAGAATATTAGTTTGCATAATTATACAGTTGTGGAAGTCGTGATAGTGCAGTTGTAAGCGTGTGCGCTTCAGGTGCAAAAGGCCCGGATTTCGAGCCCCACTGGAGCCAGTACGATTGTGCCCTTAGGCAATGCATTCCGCATTGCCTCTTCTCTCTGTCGTGGCGATGGATTCCATCAGGAATGAGGTATCGAGAGTGATTAATATAAGTTCAACTTCTAAGAACATGTTTCGCAATCGAGCTAAAATTAATTTGTTTTTTTTGATGAGTTGGAAAAAATATACATGTACATGGCTCTGTTGAGCTTTGTGTTGTCTTGTCTTCGGAGACAAGTGTAATAATTTATCAGACAATAACCTACATGTACATGTAATTAGTTAAATATTGTATTTATGATCTGGTTAATAAAATTACCATGAAAGGTTATCCGCATGTTTAGCACTTGCAACAGATATTTGTTATGCAATCGGTGAAACATTGCAGCGTTATGAATTAACATAGCAGTAAGCAGGGCTCAAGCTAGACCCAAATTGTTGTCAGAAGTGAGAAAGTGTGCGATTGCATCATCTAATGGTATTATTTAATAAATTTCAACATAATAGGGTTAAAATAAACAATATGACCATTAAATACAATATTTGAATAGAAGAGTGCTTTATAATGGCCATCAATATCTTGTCCGAAAATTATAAAATTAAAAAAACCCATTTTTTTATGGAGTTGTGCCACCAGGGGGCGAAGTCAGGGTGACTACTTCGCCCATGTCACCCTCTTGAATGAGCCCTGAGTCAGTGCCTAATAACATGGTTTTCATTATTAACTGATTGCAGATAGCCCCTGCGAAAATTTCATGAATAATTCATGAATAAATTCATGAATAAATTCATGATTTATTCATCAGCATTAAACGGGACGTATTCATGAACTTTACATGAACTTGCATTCATAAACATATATTCATGAATTATTCATGAACAATATTCATGAATTTATTCATGAACAATATTCATGAATTTATTCATGAACAATATTCATGAATTATTCATAAACAATATTCATGAACATATATTCATGAATTATTCATACACAATATTCATGAATTATTCATACACAATATTCATGAAATATTCATGAACAAAACATGAATATTCATGTCCCATTTAATGCTCACGAATAATTCATGAACTTTTCATGAATAATTCATGAATATTGATGAATAAAAAATTCATGAATATTAATATTTCATGAATAACGATTGCAATAAATTCATGAAATGTTCATGAATTAATATTCATGAAATGCATTCATGAATAAAAAATTCATGAACTATAATATTTCATGAACAAAACGATTGCAATAAATTCCTGAAATGTTCATGAATCAATATTCATGAAACATGACATTCATGAAACAAAACCATGAATTATTTATGAATATATATACTTGTTATATTACACAAAAAATAAAAACTAATGATTAGAAACCGCACAATTATTAGTTTATTCTTGACAACATACAACTTTCCCAACAAGATATTACTGTTACCATCAGCAGCAGCCCCCCCCCCCCCCCGATACTTTCCTGTCAGCCTCTGACTATCTCCAAATAACTTTTACTGTCACCCCCCCCCCCCTCCGCATAATAAAAAAACAAAACAAATCTTTTATACAGTTCTCAATCCAAACCCTCCCGCTCACTCCTTGTTTGGCGTGTTTTTCATCGTTCTACTACGCGACACCTTCTGAAGATTTTGCAGGACTTCTACGAATGTCTTGTGTATAAGTGCCGGGCACTTCAACCGGCACACAGCCTCCAATATTTCTAGCCGTACCTGGTCTAGCGCGGGTCGCACAATCTCCCCCGACTTGGCCGACCGCTTTCCCGTTATGGAATGTTCTTCCAGCTCCCGGGTGGAGAATACTCGCTGCACCAACTCCTTTATTACAAGTCTGCCATTGTCCTGGCCAAGATGGTCCACAGCTGCCAGCAGGGCAGTTTGGGTCAAACCCACTGGCAGTGGTGAAGCCGCCACAACCTGACGGACAACAGGTGGTGATGCAGGAGAGAAAGGCACAAGTATTGGCGACGCGACCCTCGGCGACAGTGGGTTAATGTCGCCGGGACCACCGGCTGCCCCCTCCATCATTGTTTTGAATTTCCTCTTCAGTGACTTTAGTTCGTTCTTCAAGGTCTCCACCTCTCGCTCCAGCACCGTTATCCTGGAGGTCGAGTCATTTTCAAGAACCCTGCAACAAAGTAGAATATTTTGTAATACATAGAATGTTTTCAATAGATTTGCTAGATAGGGCCTACAATACAACTTATCCGCCCTGAACAATTTCATAAAACAAATATGAAAATTACATCATTCTTTGTGATGAAGTCATTTGCATTGCTTAATGTTATTGTTCAGGACGGACAAATATTTGTTGGCAAATGTACTATTACACAAACACACACACATGTTGTCTCCTAAATATCTGATCATTAATAATTGACATTGTTACACCCTAACATCGAAACATGCTTTCTAGAGACATAATTAGAACAAACTAAATAAGTAGGCCAGAATTTTAAAAAATGTGTTTCCGATTACCCGACCTGCCTAATTTTTACAAAAATTCGACCTTTCCTTTGTATCTGAAAGCAAATAATTGACCCATCCTGTATATATCAGAAGTGTTTAAAACAGTGTTTAGGCCTTATTATACCCTCCTTTTTTTCAGCATATAATCGGAAACAAACCGTTCTTTTTTGTTGACTGTATACATTTGTAGTTTGGACTTCCCTAGCCCCACATATTCGGCCACATATTCGGCCGTGTGGTACTGTCGCAATCACATACGGTAATAGCTGTAAGCCTAGTATGCAGTGAGGACCAGTCTCCCTAGTGTAGTATAAATAGACCCCTGTAATCTGCTGCACTACAAATCTTGCGTATACTCAAGCGTACACCTATACTGCCCATGACCGGAAAAGGTAGGTAGTTGTCAGCGGGTTAGGGAAGGTGGTATATACCCGTGTACCAGCGATAGAGTAGTGGACAGGCGTTGTGCGCGCTCATGCGGAAACAAGCCAGGTGAGTGGGCAGTACATGAACCTGAGTGACACGAAACGGTCGTGTACCGCCGATAGTATGCTGCTGTAATGGTGACGTGGTCGAGCAAGCGAACAAGCTAGGGTAAGTACATAGTTGCTTAATTTAACTATTATTGGTTCAGATAAACCCCATTATTGGAAACAGTTCATTTTGACAATAATACCCATATGTTGATGTGATTATAATTCACAACGAATACATATCAGTGCCCATATATATACAAGCGTATATCATTCAATGTATGTTGTCTACTATTCATATGCGAGTGATTGTTGCGTTGAATGGAATTACGTAACAAGTGTGTGTTATAGTAGTGAATGATATTGAGAGTGCACATATATATATACAAGCGTATATCATTCAATGTATGTTGTCTACTATTAATATGTGAGTGATTGTTGCGTTGAATGGAATTACGTGACAAGTGTGTGTTATGTTATAGTGGTGAATGGCATTGCGAGTGTATTCAGATGTATCTGTTATGTTTGTGCAATACGTATAATGAGTGTGTTGATTAAGCATAATTACTATAGAGTGCATAGTAATTGGAGGTAATTCATATTATTGTAGCCAAACCCCCTCGAGGTTGATGAGGTGAAGTTCCGCCCCCCTGTCATATGGACAGCGTGTGCTAGAGCTGTGACTAGGGCAGGAGTCGTTGAACTATAGGGCATACTCTCAGATGAGAGAGACGGAGATTACGAGAGAGTAACGATCGACGGGAAAAATCAGATGAGAGAGACGCTCACTGATGGGGATCGTGAGATAGTGACGATCAGCGGAGAAGTCGGATGGGAGAGACAGTCACTCATGGAGATCGTGAGATAGTGACAATCAGCGGAGAAGTCGGATGGGAGAGACAGTCACTCATGGAGATCGTGAGAGAGTGACAATCAGCGGATAAGTCGGATAGGAGAGACGGTCACTCATGGAGATCATGGGAGAGTGGTTGTGATTGTGTGGTGTGTTTGAACATTGGTTGTTGGTACAACTTCTGATTATTGCATTGTTTGTATGTTCTGTATAGTCTGTTGTGTGTTATATATATATTTGTGTATTTGTGTTGTGCTGTAAATAAATTGTCAATTAATTCTAATTTCACGAGTTGTGCTTCACACTGATCTTAACCCCGCTCAGTCGTCCGCGACAGGTACGCTATAGCTACACGGCCTAAACAAAATTACTCGTAGGTTACCCAACCCTACCTAGAAATTTTGTGTCCACCAAGATCATTGTTTTATATATAAAATTGGGTTTACGACGTACCGATCTTCATAAAAAAGGCAAACAGACGTTGCTCTCTGACAAACACAAACAAACAACACTGTATATGAGCCAGACTGACAAAAAGGGTTGTACGATGTTACGTCACGAATGCTCAGACGTTATTTTCTCCCTGGCTGTTCCCACCATAATTGAACAAGATGACGTTTGATATTTCTACGTTGAACGGTAATGTCGAGTTAGAGCCCGGACAAGGTTCTAACAACAGGAGTGTCTGTGACCTTGACCTTGAAATCAATAGGGAACATCCTTGACCTATAAGGTGTCTATCTATGAAGTTTGAAGATCCTACGTGGAACGGCTGTCGAGTTAGAGCGCGGACAAGCAATTGTCCACAGACAGACGGACGGACGATGCCATACCATAATACGTTCCGTCTTATGACGGACGTATACAAATAAGCCCGACGGAAACTAGATGAGCATAGTCCCCTATAGTATGCAGATAGCAACACCCAAAGGTATCCTGCGAATATTAGGGATGACTTAACCTTAAACAAATCCATTTTAGACCTAAATTGATACAAATTCCATACCTTGGACTTAGATAAAGCAGTTCTTTCCTGGCCGGAACATTATTGTTGGACGCCAGGGACTGGTCTGAAAAAATGTAAGAAAATGTGCAATGCATACAGAAGACCTCTTTCCTTTACAATTGAATTTTGATAATTTTCAAAGTGAATTTGAAAAGTCTAGCTGCAATACAGTAACGTCTTCAAGAAAACAACATAAAGCATATGAATTTAAAGTCCCACACCCTTCAAGTAAATCCATTTATATATTGTTCAGTATGCTTCCTTATGGTTAATTCAAGTTTTTTCTCGGTGATATTCTGCCATGGATGTCCAGCGTGGTCAGTCGTACATGTTGTACGAACGGGGAACCCCACCGCCGTTCTATGTTTACCGCGAGTAAAAATAGAATATAAGTCACGTGACGTCAGCTTACCAACGAACGGAGGAGAGCGAACCCAGTGCATGTACAGTGTATGAGTCGTGTATGTGGCGAACGAACCCGAACCACATGCATACATATACTGTATATGGAGATACATACGTATATATATGCTACAGAAGGCGGTTCAACATAGGAGTGCCAATTTAACGATGTACACAGCCTCGATCAGTCAGTCGCAAGTGTTTGTTCTCAAACTGCGCGCGGTGCCCTCTGGGATATGTCATACTCTTAGCTATGTTTGTAAACATTGGTCCGGTAGACCAATTGGGATTTCTTACAAAATAGCATTGAAAAATTTTTTTTTGGAAAAATCAACTCGGAATCGTTAGTAAGATATGGCACTTGATATAATTATGCCACTATTCCATTTTATTGGGGAAAATACACATTACTTGAAGGGTGTGGGACTTTAACTTTAAATTTTAGAAAATATTTGTTTTACTTATACCATCTTCAAGCTATGTTATTCCTCTTTCCAATGATATATGATATGTCCATGTTAACCAATGCTAAATGTACTACAATCGGAATTGAACGGAGGTATGTAGTTTATCCTGACAGTATCCTTAAAGTTTTGAGAATCCAGTATTTAACAAAAAAACACTCTCAACTTTTCTTTGTGACCCTATGGCCAGCGTAACGGCACCCTTCATAACGTTTACACATGAACAATATGAACAAGGGACACTTGCAGAAATCAACAAACCTGAGAGAATAGGTTATAATAAACAATTGCATTCATATATTTACTGTCAATTGCAATAAAAATGCACACAAACAACAACTTACCCACAGATCTGTTCGACACCTGTCCATTGCCATTGGAGGTGCTTGAACCATGCTCATTTGAAGTCTTGTCTGAAATATTATAGTAATAAAATATATATTCAACTATGAAAAGCAAATATATTTGATGCATGTAACGAGTGTACAAAAGCAACCAATTGAAGAATTTTGTGCACAAACAAGCTATTTGCAGAATGATCATGTAAACAATACCGAGCAATCAGAATATGCATAGAATTTGCTGTTTTTTAAAGTTTAAACCAATTACTCGATAATCCGTTAATCGAAATAGAGAATAAAAATATATTATGCAAAAAGGGTTTAACAAGTCAGCATACCTATTTAGTATTTGTCCATATGGTCTAATATAATGATGCATTAGAAGCTAATTTTTGTAGTTAATTTAAAATTAAAAGTAATACACATGTCATGCACATGTACATGTAGATTATACAGGATAGGTTTCATAAAAGTATGTCAACTCGAGAAGAATGCTATTTCTGAACCTTTCATCATAACAGTCAGTAACCGATTATAATCGATGATCATTTGCAAAAACAACATCCGATTGACAACACTACTAAACAAACAATTTCCTGAAAAATAATAGGTATGGTAGGGCCAAAACACTTAATTTGTTTTATTAAAATCTTATCTTCTCAAAACGTAGATAGGGTAGGGTGTTACATAGGGAATCAGACTTACATGCTGATTGCTGACACTGGCGGATATAAAGGTAGGGTCGGATTTTAAGATTTAAAAAAATAAAAACAAGAAAAAAGTTGTAGGAATTGGTGTAAAATTTAGGTAGAGTAGATTGGAAACAATCAATATTTGTATTATATTATTATATTCTTGGATCACATTGTCAGTCAAACTTGGTCAGAGTACCCTGAATATATGCGTGTTTGTGGTTACACTATATATTTAAATAGACATCACACACACACGCACACGCACACGCACACGCACACGCTAACCTCTTATGTACATATTTATGCTGTTAAAATTGTGTTGTACCAATAGGCAATACAATCTCTAGTGGGGGGGGGGGGATGCAAAAATAGGGAGGGTAAGGTTAACAGAAACACAGCATATTGTATGTTTGGCCTTATTAATTTTCTGCTGGATGCATGTCACCTTGAAATGCATCTGCATAACAAGAAATTTTTAATCAGACTACATTTTCATTGCATGGAAAACCATCGACCAACCAGAATCAAGCTGTTGAACTGTTGAGCCATCTTAAAATGCATCTTACACACACAATGACAACATTCAATGGAATTGCATGACAACTATCGACCAATGCGATTAACCTCATTAAATAATTCTGTGTAAGTATTCTCCGAAGAGCTGGTAGTTAAATTTGACCTTGAGTAGCCCTGAAAATTACATCTGCATACCAAATTCTTTTCAGCAAAGTTATCGAAATCAAAGTGTGACGGACGAATCTACAAATTTATGTCCTCACCTCGCGCACAAAAGTGGGACAAAACTAAATTCTTACCCGACTGCTTGTCCGACTGATCATCCGACTGCTTGTCCGACTGATCATCCAGGATCTCAGCACTTGAAGACGTGTCTGAAACAGAAGAAACAAGATATGTTAGTACCGGGAGAACATAAATGTTGCCGGTTCCCATACAATATGATTTGCATATTTAAACCTTTGAAAATGATGTAATAAAGTATGTATGCAAAGTTTTACAATAAAAAAGTAACTAAATAAAAAATTCCGACCTTGACCTTGGAAGGTGGGACATGCAAAATGTAATGAGGGTCACATGCTGAAGGTATACACCAAGTACAGAAGATCTACGTTGAAAACTGTTTGGTTTTAGTCAGTTAACAACACTTCATCCTTGTCGACACAAAAAATTTAACCAAGGTTCTGTAAATGACCTGGACCTTGGAAGGTGGGGACATGCGCATGTACATGTAATGGGGGTGACATGGTAACGGTATGTGCCAAGTACGGAAGACCTGCGATGAAAACCGTTTGATTTTGGGCAGTTTACAAAACTTTAACCTTGTTGTCCGGACGGAGAGACAGACACACACTTCAAACAATAGATGTCCCTGGATCTTCGATCTCGGGGTGGGGGTGGGTGTTGTCTTCAATTTTGTGTATGTATGTCATTTTATATGTACATGCACATCACCATTCGTCACCACAATGAAGAACATTAGTGTATAAATAGAAGCTTATCACATTTCAAGAAAATGTGCCAATAAATAAATGCTGTTAAGTTCTAGTATAATCTCAATAAATTGCTTACATACAGTAATACATTATATATATATAAAAATAAAAGTCTGAAGAGGTTTTACCAAGCGCTTTCAATCTTTAATAAGATCTCATCAGGGTATGAATGAAATGGACCATTACGTCATAGACATTTGCTGTCAAAAGTCTATGACGTTATTAGTGACGTCATCTAAAATCATAACAAGATGACGTCACGAACAGCTTATGATAACGGCACCATTTAAAAGTAATACTATTTGGCGCAAAAACACAATAATATTGTGATTAAATGACGTCACATATACACATCTAATGATGACGTAAAACAGAATGTACTACAGCACTGGCGCCACGTAGTGAATGCGTTTTGGCGCTACAATACAATATCGATGTGCAAACATGTGTCAGTAGTACAGAATCAACCAGACATAATAAACATATCTACTAAAATATACAGAGCAGTTATATATATATATTCTGTATACTAACCACTTGACTTCTTCACAGAGTTTCTCTTACTCCTGTAAAAAAATATATGAACAATGTACAGGACATGTATTTTTGACGAAAAGTTGTCCAACAGAAAAGAGCTGTAGCTGTCTCATATTAACTTGTTCAAACCATGGCAGAGCTGTACTTTCCACTTTTGGCAGCAATAATAAATAAACTTGTATGTGTGTTAAATTAAAAAAATTCTCAAATCCAAAGGATTTAGACCAAATGTAGTACATGTACAGTATCTAAGACACTAATATAAATACTAGTATAACCAAAAGATGATTAACTAAAGGTATCATCAACATATTGCATAATATCATGATGTGCAGAATTAATAAGATTCAGTTTTGATGTAAATTGTTCAAGCTTTGAAGTTATGTAGACAATTAACTTGAATTTGCTGTATATCTATATACATTGCATATGGAGAATGAAGAATGAATTGGAGCACGTACTCAATTTTTTGTGGGCACCACACAATTATTTCTACTGGCCCAAAAGTAAATCTGGTAGTCCAAATTTGTATGGAAATGTGTTTAATTATATACATGAATACTGTACTTACATTAAAATATATACCGATAGGGAATTATCATAGAAACTAGACGTACATGTATAGTTATACCAATACAATGTGACGTGGTAAGGGTGTGATGTTGTTGATTAAAAAGAAATTCTAGTGTACAAACATGTGCGTACGAGTCCTCTGTTTTTCTCGTGTTTGTGAAATTGTGTATGACAGGAGACTGTGGTTGCTGCACATGGGCAATCCGGAAACAGTAGTGTGACTAAGTGTCCGTAATTGGTATAAAGTTAAACATATTATAAATAATGGTTATGATAAGTTTATTTCATCAGTGGATTTAGTGCCCCTTTTTGGCACCAAGAAAAAAAATTGCATACTTAAAATGGTACTTACCCGACAATTCTACGATCGTCGCCGAATAAACCTTATGACCGTATCTGGCCTTCACTTCTTCTCCCACCTTGTACTGTGTCAAAGGGATGCTTGGTGTAACGATGGGTCGGATGTCAAACTTCAGGTTGATTATGCTGCAGCAGTTTTCTCCCTCCCAATTAACAATAGCGTAGATCGTAGTTTCCATTGTTGAGAGATCACTATCAATACGCGATTAATTTGAAAAGAATCAGCGAACCGAACAATGACAAAATATGCAAATGATGTTTACCGGTAGGCTGCTGATGCGGAATGCTGGAAACAAATTTCGCGCTTAATTAATAGTACAAAAGCTAAACCAAGACGCTTTCTCATTGGTCAATCTGAATTTTGGCGGCAATACGTGTCCAATCACATTTAATATAACAAGATAGAAAACTTTAATAAGATATTAATTTAGTTTCGCATGTTGTATTAATCTATTTAAGAAAATACACAAGAAAGAACTATGAAAATGTAATTAACTGCAAAGTCCTTCTTAATTTTGTGTATTTATAACATTCACCATGTGCATTGGACTTATTCTGCGACTGAAATCTGTATTACGTGTGTGCCAGTCTTTACACAGTTTCGTATCAAAGCTAAAATGGCGTCCTACTGACTTCGATGGGCGAAGCCTACATTTATCGGTGAATCTACCTGCATATTTATTAGTTTGCATTCTATATACTATCGAAGTTACCGTCCACAAGTTACTCCATATGTATTTCCTCCACTAGCATGAATATCGTGTGTTATTATTAGTGTCAAAATGACGGAAGCCGGACCTGATCGTGATGATTGCTTTGGAGTTGTTATCTCGGCCAATGGTCGAAAGTTCCGATGTTCACTGTGTAACCGACAATTTGCGTCGAAACAGAATATCCACAACCATCTGGCTACCTCACATGCGTTCAGTAAGTACTGTATACATATTTTGTATGTTAATTTTTTGCCTAATTAATACGTGAAACGGGAATAGGCTAGTACGGGTGCAGGTTAAAACGTACCCAGGTCAATACGTACCCACAAATTTGGTTAAAACTTACCAAGTCAAAACGTAGTTAGTCAAAACGTACCATTATTAATATATTATTATTTTAAAAACTACTTTTGATTATTGACCAATACGTATGTGTGCGTTTAATCCTCTGTTTGTTTACACACGTACTCTTGTCGTCGTCGAAACGAAGCTTTCAATAATGCATGTCCTTATCCCGTGCCCCCAATTACTATTACACAAAATCTGTGTACTAGGCCTAGTACATTAAAATCGAGACATATATTTGTGTATGTATTCTGAAACAGCGTAATGTAAAGAAAATATAGTCTATTTAATGTTCGTTATTATCCCCACGTAAGTAAGGGGATAATATAATCGGCTCCGTCTGTCCGTCCGTCTGTCCGTTACCGCATCTCCTCCTAAACTGTTGGGCGGAATTTCACGGGATTAAGACTATAGCATCCCTGTAGGTTACCGGCGTGCAAGAGCAGAATTTTTTTTTGATCCCGCCCCAGGAGGCGTGGCAGGGCGGGGTCAAAAGGTCAAATATTGTCCATTATTGTATCTCCTCCTAAACCGCTCGACCGATTTCTTCCATATTCGGTATATGACCTCCTCACATGATGGCGGCGTTCAAGAGCAACATTTCGTTTCACTCTTTATGTGTTAATTGAGAAGAAATGTTCTTATGTGTATGTTAACAGCAACAAATAGGGGTAGGGGGGTATATCTTTGTGAGCCCAAGCTCACTTTTATTCTTGTATTTAATTTATATATATTTAATATATACAGCAACATTTTTCGTGTCTGTACCTACTGTTCTGTTTACTTTACACAGGTCCAGCTAAAAGAGTAACAAAACGATATTTAGAAGACCCTTCTATTGGCGTACCATCCAGTACAAGATCTAGGTGGAATTTGATGACTTCAGACCAATTCAACTCTTCAACACTAGGTATGCTATCATAGTTTATGAGTGATTTGTCATTTCTCACAGAACCAGATGTGTAGTTGTGACCCCTTGCACAGAAATTGTGAATGCAACGCTTGATCAATCTTTTTAAAAACTTTTTCTGTGATTGGGAGGGGGGGGGCTAACCCCAGAGTTGTGGGTTCAAATCCTTTCCGGTTTTTAGCTCACCTGACCAAAGGCCATATGAGGTTATGCCATACCACACAATTGACATTTTCAACTTCTTCTCAGAAACCGCTGAAGAGTTCAAGTCAATATCTAGGGGTCAGTCGGTGAAGGGGGTCAGAATTTGTTCTTTCCATGTCAATCCAATTTCCAAGATGGCCGCCATGACGACCATCTTGGATTTCCTTAAAAAATCCGCTGAACCGATATAGCCATGTGATACATATTTAGAATCCTTGTGACAAGCCCGTTCTAGTTTGTTCAAATCGTAATGATCGGTCATCAAGTATGGCCGCCAGGCAGCCATCTTGAATTCAGTCACGTGACGTTTTCCGTTTTCAAAACTGCTTGACCGATTGAGACAATTGATATATTTTTGGAATCCTCATGATCATTAGAGCATGATTTAAGTTTTTTTAGGATGATATGAAATCCATGATAGCCACCATGCAGCAATTTGGTTGTGTGACAGGTTCAACAAACTTTTGATTGAAAACGACTGCTTCGATGTACCGATATCTTACACAATAAGGCTCCCAAGAATGTGATGATGCAGTTTTGTTTTCATGGCTAAGTCTAAAATTACAAGATGGCTGCAATAGTGTCCATCTTGGTTTTTGTCCCTCTCTCTCTCTCTCTCTGTGTGTGTGTGCGTGTGTCTGCGTGTATTAATGAGGTGATCTGTCATCTGATTGGTCAATTTTGTGAATGCGACAAGCCGACAACTGCTTCTTGATGGATATTGCTTTTAAACAATTTTATCAATGTTAAAAGTTCATTATTGAACATAAGATCTGAAATAAATTTGCACTCTTTATAATAATGCGTAAATTGGATTTCAGAAAAAAATGCGAGTCTTAATTAATGCAAGTATGTTATTTGTCCCCCGCCCCAAAATTCAGCAATGAACGATCGTCGGTACTTCTGTACTGCATACTCTCGCGTGCGCACATTCATGCACACACAATTGATGTGAATTTTATTGATATGTCTAAATACTAGTCACATTAATAAAAACATCGCATTCATTTTTGATTTCACAGTATTCTATCAAATTAAATTTGTTTTTTTTGTTATAGGTAACACGGAAGAGATCGAGATTCGGCATAGCCATGACCGGTCAACGACTGACGATAACAGTGACGAAGCACTCCTCGGATGTATCAGTGACCCGCAAACTGGTGATAACGACACTGGTGACTGTTGGAACACTGAACTGCAACCTCAGGATGACAACAGCTTCCCATCAGCTATAGACTTGAACAATTCCATCCCATTAGCACTCGGCTTGAACAATACAACTAGTATTTGTGAAACCGGAGAAAGTGACTTTTCTAAAAGTGACGGTGACAATTCAGAAAGTGACAGTTCAGAAAGTGACAGTTCAGAAAGTGACAGTGGCAGTTCTGGTAGTGACAGTGCCAGCTCTGCTAGTGACCGTTCAGAAAGTAGTGGAGATGTACAACAGCCATTGTCTCATGCACAACATGCACTCTCCATACTTTCTTGTTTCCTTCGAAACAACATGTGTGCAAGTGCATGCAAGGATATCTTAAAAACCATGAAAGACATATTCCCTGATTCAAAAGCTGTTCATGTGCTGGACTATGACAGGATTTGGAATACAGTGGCTTTGACAGGATGCACAGTAGATTCGAGGGAGATCCATTACTGTCCAATGTGCTTTGAGATGTTTCCAGAGAATGAAGATGTAGTCAACTGTGCGACTGAAGGATGCGAGGGTCTACGGTACAAAGGACCACGTTCAAGCCAGACAGCTAAGGGTAGACAGCCAAGACAGAGTTTCGTATTTGCTGATACCAAGAAACAGTTCCAACATTTACTCGAGATACCTGGTATGTGCCAAATTGGGAGGGGTTTTACTGGTTTATGTTTTTAGCTCACCTGGTCAAAGGCCATTTATGCTCGCTAATATTTTGTGATTTACAGTATTTCATAACACGCATCAGCCCGATTGTCTTTATACTTGAATCTACCAGACTCCGTGAAGATTATTCCTTATAATGATATTATATCAGGCTGTTTTGACATTGTTTTTGCTCTGAACAGATTTCAGTTTTTTGGTGTGGTTACTAATTTCAGTGATTATTTTTACAATACACTTTTCATTGTGTTTTGTTGTTTCGTGTTTAAAATCGAACTACCCCAAATGTATCCCATGGCTTTGTAATTTATGCTTTCCCAACAAATATAAAACAGTATATTAATATATATTATAATCACACGTTAGATATAATTATTTACATTTCAATGCAAGCTGTGGCAGGTGAATCTTTGGGAGAAGCAGGGGTTGACAAATCATTTTGATATTCACTAGTCCAACAAATAGATAGCTACAATTTCACTAGTCCTCCTATTATGGTATACATATACATGGTTGCCCAAGTTATGTCCCTTGACACTCGGTGTAAATTATACATTGCTAGGTGAGCGCAACTTCTACATTTATGAACTGAGTTTGACCCAAATTGGCACAAAGCAATATGATGGGCAGATGTGCATGAAGTCACAATTTTAAAGTTCGACGATTTTTGCAAGACTTATGGCCCTTATGGCAATGTTTTACATACAATTTCTTGAAGCATCTTTTCCTAGGCCGTTTGCACATGTATTTTCTATACGTGTATAGCAATTTATTATATACTTTACTTATTTTATTTGTAAAACAATTTATGGTATGGACTGACTCGCACTCACTCACTCACTCTCTCTCCCTCTCTCTCTCTCGGAAACTTTAAGGAAAATGTTTCTTAAACAATTAAAACAAATTATTGTTTCAGGTATCTGGAAAGACATCAAAAGGAATAAGGGTGCCATTCAAGCAGGAAACAGTCACGGTATACTCAGTGACATCACCGATGGACGGGCATACAGGGAACTCCTTTCCGAGGGACAGTTCTTATCAGAACCTAACAATATTACCGTGGTAATGAACACAGATGGGGTGAACTTGTATTCGTCGTCGAAAGTTGAATTGTGGCCCATATTTCTCGCTCTAAATGAAATGAGCCCCGCCACAAGATTTGCTCGAGATAATATGATACTTGTTGGCATTTGGCAGGGCAAAGGAAAGCCACCATTTACGCTGTATCTGGATGTTTTTTCGAAAGAGATGAACAGTTTGCGTGACATTGGTACCAACATCTGCATTGGCAGTGAATACATAAAAGTTAAAATTGGCGTTGTTGTGTCGACATTAGATCTGCCTGCCAAGGCAGCGGCATTGAATATGTCTTTGTTCAACGGAGCACAGGCATGCATTACGTGTGAAGAGCCTGGCAAGATGGTCACGCAAGGAAAAGGTCATGCTCGATGCTATCCTTACAGATCTGAAGCAGACAGATATCCATTGCGAACAAGTGACAATATCAAGAGAGAGATGGCATCTGCAACAGATCGCAAAAGGGTGAAAGGATTTCGTGGTATTTCTGGTCTGGTGGCCCTGGATGGCTTTGATCTGGTGAGGGGAATTGTGCCAGACTATATGCATGGGCTACTTCTTGGGATCACCAAAAATTTACTAGGCAAGTGGTTTTCACCAACACAGAGTGGCAGGCCATATTTTGTTGGAAAGGAATTGAAAACCCTGAGCAAACGTCTATGCAATATAAGTCCACCGGATTTCATAGAGCGTTTACCCCGGGATTTAGAAAAACACTATAGCCATTTCAAGGCCACTGAGCTACAAGCATGGCTGTTGTACTATGGTGTTCCATGTCTGATGGGTATTCTACCCAATGATTACCTGGATCATTTTGCCAAGTTGTCCGAGGCATCATTTATTTTGCTAGGTGACTGCATAACTACTGATACATTAAGTAGGGCAGACAAACTTATGGATGAGTTTTATGCAGAATTTTCAAATCTGTATGGAGAAGGGTCATGTGGACTCAATGTTCATAATGCTGGTGTACACCTAGCATTCTATGTGGCTGAATGGGGACCTGTATGGGCATGGAGCTGCTTTGCCTTCGAGGACTCTAATGCAGTGTTGCTACAGGCTGTCCATGGAACAGGAAATGTGGTTAATCAAATAATGCGATTTAAGCAAGCCCAAGCAGTCATTCGGAAATTTGGACATTCGGCAAACAAAAAATGGACGAAAACCAAAGAGGTGGTAAATTGTTGTATTGCTGGCAAAGAAAAACCTTTGCCGATGAGTGTCCTAGCAGAAAGTATCATGGAGGGTCTACGAGTTCAACACATTAATGATATTTTAAAAGTTGACAGAGTTTTGAAGGGTAGCCAAAAATTCTATTCTGCCGATTACACCCGGATGAAAAGAAGAATTTGTAATACAGTTTTACTTGATAATGACAGATTAGGGAGTGTCAAACATTTTGTCATGGTGGAAAATGTTGTGTATGCTGTAGTGTCCTTGTTGAATGTGGATTATGACACTGTGAACCAGCATATGACTGCAGGGAAGCATCTCATTCCTGTGAGACAAACAAATGAAACGGTGATTGTTATGGTTGAAGAACTGTTGGAAACTGTGCTGTATATCAAATGCAGAAATGACAGTGGTGTTTTCATCTCCCGCATGCCAAATAAGCATGGACATTCAGTTTTTAAGTAACAGATAAAACTGAGAAGTGTACTACATGTATCGGGCAATGTTATCGAATGGCACTGAATATTATGTATTGTTTAAAGGTGTAATACTGTAAACGTCTTTTTATTCGTTGAGTTCCAATTTCCGTGGTTTTCGTGGGTAGGCTTAACCATGAATTCACAAACACCTTGAAATGTAATAAGTATGCTTGAATATATAGTGGATCATCTGTATCCACGAAAATTAAAACTCACGAAAATAAAAGCGTTTACAGTACTGCATTTCACCACTTGATGTAACTCATACAGTTGAATAGTGCTCACATATCCACAACTTGGCACAAGCGTCTGTCTGGCATAATTACTGCTACTAATGCTCGAATTCCAGCACGGTTTAAATTAATTGGATATGATCCCTTAGTTTCCTTATTTACAGCGTCAAGTAAATGTTACACTTACATGTAGCGTGCGTGCGTGCGTGCGTGAAAATGTCCCAAGATTGAATATGAAGTATTTTTTGTTCAAATTAAATTATTTTACAATTTTGTTTTCTCTTTCTGTGTCTTTGATGAATATCTGATGAATTTCTCAGGAATCTGAATAATTCATCAACAATTGGAAAATTGTCTATGTGTGACTTCTGTGAATCATTGTATCTTGGATGTTCATGAACTCTTGAATATTTAAGTTCATGAATATTTGATGGATTTTTTATGAATCTTAATGTTCATGAATAATTCCAAACTAGTTCATGAATAAATGTATTAATAGTTCATGAACTTTTGTTCATGAACCTCATTTTATAATTATTCATGAATAGTTGATGAATTGTTCATGTATATAACTAATTCATGAATAATTCTTCAGTTATTCATGAATAGTTTCATGAATAGTTCATGATTATGATTATTCATGAATATTTGATGAATTATTCATGTATATAACTAATTCATGAATAATTCTTCAGTTATTCATGAATAGTTTCATGAATAGTTCATGAACCAATGTTCATGAATATTTGTCACCCATCTATCATGAATTATTCATGAATATCCGTGACAATTCATGAACATTCATGAACTGTTCATGAATATTCATATATTCATGAATTTTATTTCGCCGGGGAGAACTCGTTTAAAAATGCACTTGATTTTTGAAATGCAGAAATTTATTCGGCCTATTTGGTTGTTTTCTTGTTGTTGTGATCTTACATTTAATAGTTAATGAAAACCCTGTAATAGCATAATGACATCATTTAAATGCTGTTTTCGCCTATTACATGTATTTCAGGGTTCCCTGATTTTTTGTCTGCGCCACTTCTGTCGCCAATTGAAAAAAACTGTATCCAATTTGAAATCTTGGAGCCAACTAAGAGCCATCCATATACATGTAGTTCACAGATAAATATTTGCACCAAAAAAAATAAAATAAAAAAATAAAAAGTTACACCAAATATTTTCACCAATTCACAAAATTTAGCGCCAGTATTTGTTTTTTGTTGCCATTGGCGACAGACAGCGGAACCCTGTTATTTTGTACAAAGCATAATGAAGTAAGATAAATGCTAGAAATAATACATAGCCATATATTTTTCTTAGATGACGATGGATGAGAAGTATGTAGATAATATCTGGGCCCTCCTGAAGAATGCTATACAAGAAATACAGAAGAAAAACAACAGCGGCCTCAGCTTTGAGGAGTTGTACAGAAATGCCTACACCATGGTACTACACAAGCACGGAGAGAAACTGTACTCTGGCCTCCAGGACGTAGTCACGGAACATCTAGTGATGAAGGTTTGTACTTTTCCCGATATTTTATGGATGGTGATATGGCCAATGTTTTCAGGGATTTGCTTAGAGGTCAGTGCTGTAAGGGTGGTTTAGAGGTCAATGCTGTAAGGGTGGTTTAGAGGTCAATGCTGTAAGCATGGTTTAGAGGTCAATGCTGTAAAGGTGGTGTAGAGGTCAATGTTGTAAAGTGGTTTAGAGGTCAATGCTGTAAGGGTGGTTAAGAGGTCAATGCTGTAAGGGTGGTGTAGAGGTCAATGCTGTAAAGGTGGTGTAGAGTCAATGCTGTAAGGGTGGTTTAGAGGTCAATGCTGTAAGGGTGGTGTAGAGGTCAATGCTGTAAAGGTGGTGTAGAGTCAATGCTGTAAGGGTGGTTTAGAGGTCAATGCTGTAAGGGTGGTGTAGTGGTCAATGCTGTTAGGGTGGTTTAGAGGTCAATGCTGTAAGGGTTGTGTAGAGGTCAATGCTGTATGGGTAGTTTAGAGGTTAATGTTGTAAGGGTGGTTTAGAGGTCAATGCTGTAAGGGTGGTTAGAGGTCAATGCTGTAAGTGTAGAGTCATGCTGTAAGGTTTAGAGGTCAATGCTGTAAGGGTGGTGTAGAGGTCAATGCTGTAAAGGTGGTGTAGAGTCAATGCTGTAAGGGTGGTTTAGAGGTCAATGCTGTAAGGGTGGTGTAGAGGTCAATGCTGTAAAGGTGGTGTAGAGTCAATGCTGTAAGGGTGGTTTAGAGGTCAATGCTGTAAGGGTGGTGTAGTGGTCAATGCTGTAAGGGTGGTTTAGAGGTCAATGCTGTAAGGGTTGTGTAGAGGTCAATGCTGTAAGGGTAGTGTAGAGGTTAATGTTGTAAGGGTGGTTTAGGTCAAAAATGATTCTGATCATGAGGGTTTTGTTGTGAGCTGTGTTGAAGGTTTAAGGGCACTCTGATGTAGAGGGTTATTGTTGTGAGCTGTGTTGAAGGGTTTAGCCGGCACTCTGATATAGAGGGTTATTGTTGTGAGCTGTGTTGAAGGGTTTAGCCGGCACTCTGATGTAGAGGGTTATTGTTGTGAGCTGTGTTGAAGGGTTTAGCCGGCACTCTGATGTAGAGAGTTATTGTTGTGAGCTGTGTTGAAGGGTTTTGATAGGTTGCGGCACTCTGATGTAGAGGGTTATTGTTGTGAGCTGTGTTGAAGGGTTCAACCGGCACTCTGATGTAGAGAGTTATTGTTGTGAGCTGTGTTGAAGGGTTCAACCGGCACTCTGATGTAATGAATGGTGTTTTACGGCGCATCGACATCTAAGGTCATGTAGCGCGCATCACTCTGATGTAGAGAGTTATTGTTGTGAGCTGTGTTGAAGGGTTTAGCCGGCACTCTGATGTAGAGGGTTATTGTTGTGAGCTGTGTTGAAGGGTTCAACCGGCACTCTGATGTAGAGAGTTATTGTTGTGAGCTGTGTTGAAGGGTTCAACCGGCACTCTGATGTAATGAATGGTGTTTTACGGCGCATCGACATCTAAGGTCATGTAGCGCGCATCACTCTGATGTAGAGAGTTATTGTTGTGAGCTGTGTTGAAGGGTTTAGCCGGCACTCTGATGTAGAGAG
Organism: Archivesica marissinica; assembly: GCA_014843695.1. Taxonomy (NCBI): domain Eukaryota; kingdom Metazoa; phylum Mollusca; class Bivalvia; order Venerida; family Vesicomyidae; genus Archivesica; species Archivesica marissinica. The sequence goes on from CM026387.1 coordinate 48,089,393, forward strand.
TTATTGTTGTGAGCTGTGTTGAAGGATTATAAAAACAATAAACAAACAATTGCGTATTGCAGGTACAAGTGGATGTTTTAACAGCGTTGAACAATAACTTTCTACTGACGTTGAATAGTGCCTGGAGTGACCATCAGACTTCCATGGTTATGATCAGAGATATTCTAATGTATATGGTAAGTATAGTCACTATCTTCCCCCAAACATGCACAGTCCGCCTGCGTGGTCGCTGACTTGCATACCACTGTAACCTATCATCACTGATGGTCACTGGTTCGAGCTAGCTCAGTCTCTGTGTATTTATATGAACAAGTTGGCAGTTTCTTAAGACGGATTAGTTCTGACCTAATTAGGTCACCCTCTGTAAATGAAGAAATCTAGAGAAATTCTATTTTATTAGTTTCTTGAAGGAGTTTTCTTCAAAATTGTAATTTGAAGCCTGTAAAATATTTTGCTGGAATAATATATGTGCTGGTAGTGAACATTTTGTTCACTTGTATTTATTGTTTATCTATTAAATTTGTTTCATTTAGTTGTTTCTTGCTCACCGAAGGCATTGAGGTATTGTGGTTCGGTTTTGTTTGTTGTCCGGCTGTCAAGAGTTGCCTTGAAAACACCGTAGCAACAAGTCTATTTCCATTAAGTTTGTCGTACACTATATTGATGGTACATGAAAGCTCGGTTCCTCGATAATCAGCCAGGTATATAGTTTAGCAACTCTATTTGTGGCATAGGCTTTATTCTAGAGTGGGAAAAGTGCAAGGTGTGTCAGAAAAGAGGCAGGGTGCATTTTGAGCGACGAATGGGGTAGGTGTGGGAGGAGATATTTAGGGCCCCTAGAAAATTATGCTATCTTACGGTGATTGACAAAAAAAAAATTCATCAAAAAGGTAGTAAGTACATTTACATTATATATCGGTTAAAAGGGTGGACAAGTCTGAGACATCATCTCTGATATCCAGAGATAACTCGATGAAGACATTCAGTCGTGTTTTCCTGCATTGTTGTACTGTAATAGCCAGTACATAAGCAACTATAAATATTGCTCAGTGCTCCAGCTGTCAGAATGTTTGTCTGCGCCACTTCTGCCGCCAATTGAGGAAAACTGGGGCCAATTTGAAAAACTTGGAGCCAACTAAGAACCATATAGTTCACAGATACATATTTGAAGCATGTTTCTTTTTAATGTTGCACCAAATATTTTCGCAAATTCACCAAATATAGTGCTAGTATTTGTTTTTTGGCTCCATTGCCGAGCGAGAGCGGGAAGCCTGATTGCTTGTGTACTTTACAGGACAGGGTATATGTACAGCAGAATAACGTGGATAACGTGTATAATCTTGGACTGAAGATATTCCGAGACGAGGTGGTGCGATACCAGACTATAAATGAACATTTACGACATACCTTGCTTGACATGGTGGCAAAAGAGAGAAGAGGAGAAGTTGTTGATAGGTATGTAATGAAAGAGATGGCATGATAGTTGTACTGGGGAGTGAGTAAGCTGCCTGGCTTGATTGTGCAAGTAGGCTGCTTCTAACCAGGTCTATTGTGGACTGCTGAGATGTCTTCCTCCTACAAGTAGCTTCAAAGTCACTGTTGTCAGGGTTTATAAAACTGAAGGTCATTTGACTGGTTGTTGTTGTTGTAAAAACCTAGTTCTATAATATTTTCACTAGCATAATAAATCGGTCATGAAACCTTCAAAATATGCCGAGTTGCAATGAACTAAATAATGTAGAACCACTTGACACCTATTGACCACACACTCAGAGACACTCGATGGTAAACTGTAGAACCACTTGACACCTATTGACCACACACTCGGAGACACTCGATGGTAAACTGTAGAACCACTTGACACCTATTGACCACACACTCGGAGACACTCGATGGTAAACTGTAGAACCACTTGACACCTATTGACCACACACTCAGAGACACTCGATGGTAAACTGTAGAACCACTTGACACCTATTGACCACACACTCAGAGACACTCGATGGTAAACTGTAGAACCACTTGACACCTATTGACCACACACTCAGAGACACTCGATGGTAAACTGTAGAACCACTTGACACCTATTGACCACACACTCAGAGACACTCGATGGTAAACTGTAGAACTACTTGACACCTATTGACCACACACTCAGAGACACTCGATGGTAAACTGTAGAACCACTTGACACCTCAGAGACACTCAATGGTAAACTGTAGAACCACTTGACACCTATTGACCACACACTCAGAGACACTCGATGGTAAACTGTAGAACCACTTGACACCTATTGACCACACACTCGGAGACACTCGATGGTAAACTGTAGAACCACTTGACACCTATTGACCACACACTCAGAGACACTCGATGGTAAACTGTAGAACCACTTGACACCTATTGACCACACACTCGGAGACACTCAATGGTAAACTGTAGAACCACTTGACACCTCAGAGACACTCAATGGTAAACTGTAGAACCACTTGACACCTATTGACCACACACTCAGAGACACTCGATGGTAAACTGTAACACACAAACAAACACTTCCAGAGGGTAAATATCTATTAATATTTCAATTTGAAAATAACCTCGACTTTTTGTAGCCAAATGAAAAGGAGAATCACCAATTCTATAAAAATAATGGCACAGAGTTATTCCCCATCTGCTGTTCATCACAATCTCGGCTCCTAATAGTAAACATATTGATTTCGAGGCTGTTTCTTTGTAGATTTTCCATGATAATAGGATGAAGTTGACATCACTCATCTAGCCCCAAAGTTGAACCCTGAAAAAAATGAATACTTCAATCTGTCTCTCCGACTTTAGTGGAATGTGTGACTTTGCTGTTAACAACAACAATTGCGTATAGCTAACGCCTGTCAGATGTTTATATATAGAAATATATTTATAAATCTGATGGAAGGGCTGTGAAGAATGACAGACGGATCTGTAGTCCACTGGTAACAGGCTGGACTGGTAATCCAGGGATCGCATGTTCGATCCCCCATCTGATGGGACGTTAAAACAGGTCTCGTGTCGGTGCTTTACACCGTGCACATAAAAGAACCAGATGAGATTCTGGAATGGGTCTCTGTCTGTATCATTGCACTATCCTCCAAAAATCTAAAATGACTAATCTCTTCAGGAGGCGTCGCTCATATGGGCAACCGGTAGCGATGATAAATAAACGTAAAACACACACGTGTGAAGCATGTCAGATGTTGATGATCTCAGTTATACACATATGTTTTTACAGAGGGGCGGTCAAGAATGCCTGTCGGATGTTGATGATCTCAGTTATACACATATGTTTTTAAATATTACAGAGGGGCGGTCAAGAATGCCTGTCAGATGTTGATGATCTCAGTTATACACATATGTTTTTAAATATTACAGAGGGGCGGTCAAGAATGCCTGTCAGATGTTGATGATCTCAGTTATACACATATGTTTTTAAATATTACAGAGGGGCGGTCAAGAATGCCTGTCAGATGTTGATGATCTCAGTTATACACATATGTTTTTAAATATTACAGAGGGGCGGTCAAGAATGCCTGTCAGATGTTGATGATCTCAGTTATACACATATGTTTTTAAATATTACAGAGGGGCGGTCAAGAATGCTTGTCAGATGTTGATGATCTCAGTTATACACATATGTTTTTAAATATTACAGAGGGGCGGTCAAGAATGCCTGTCGGATGTTTATGATCTCAGTTATACACATATGTTTTTACAGAGGGGCGGTCAAGAATGCTTGTCAGATGTTGATGATCTCAGTTATACACATATGTTTTTAAATATTACAGAGGGGCGGTCAAGAATGCCTGTCAGATGTTGATGATCCTCGGTATAGAAACAAGACAAGTGTATGTGGAAGACTTTGAACAGCCCTTCTTGTCGGAATCACGAGAATTCTACCAGGTAAATATGTTTCTATATAACTACACATATTCTTTTGAAAAGTGTTATTCCAGGGATTGCTAGTTTGACGCCCGCTCGGTCACAACTAAAATAACATCGTCAATCCTTTCTATTATCCGAGGAATCGAGTATGTCCTTTACACTGTGCACATAAAGTAAATGGACAAACTGCTGTACAGTGTTCAATCCTCTTCATCTGATCGGCGCAGTTACGAGTTCACTGGTTCCGTCTGAGCGTGTCCGAATACTCTCGCATTTGATCACATTTTGTAGTTTTAGTCCCTTTCGCTAATAAGACGTATAATGAGCCTAAAGTGAATATACTTTGCAGACTGTGCTCCTATCAATAAATTTGCTTTCATGTTTACATAGTATTTGTAGTATTACCAGTCCATAAATTTAGCGCAAACAGCATGAGTCACCTCCGTTTTAAGATTAATTCAAATGAAGCGTATATCTGAATATTTTTTGTCTGTCGGCGAAAAGGGCAAAATGCACAATGTCGAATCCTACCCAAATTGAAAGTGCTACACCTCCTGTTGTATATAATAGTGTGTCAAAGAGTAAAACCATTACTAAAAGGGAATTTCAACGGAACTGGATGGGATTGTTTCATTTGACATTTCATTGTTATTATTGAACGTGAAATGTAGTAAGACATGTATTGATAAGTTGTCTGTACAGAGAGTTCAGTCGTATGCTAATGTTTTGCAGGCCGAAAGCCAGAAGTTCCTAGCAGAAAACAGCGCCTCAATGTACATAAAGAAAGTGGAAGCTCGCATCAACGAGGAAGCCGAACGGGCGACACACTATCTCGACAAGACAACAGAAGAACCAATCGTGAAAGTTCTCGAAGAGGAGTTAATTAGCAAGCATATGAAGACCATTGTCGAGGTTTGTGTAAATAAAACAATTGTATTTAAATTAGCAAATTATTTATAAAAAATGCTTTGTATTACAGACAGTGTTTCTTGATAAAATAATACACTTAGAGGCTATTACGTTGCTAGTTTCATATCAGCATAGGTATCCACCTGAACCATAATTACGTTTTAGAAAAGAACGCACTCTGACAAACTGAAACTGTCTTCAACTTGCACTGGCCAAATATGCAATTTATACTGGTCTGATGTCCATTTTATCAACCCGTCTTATATGCGAATGCCAAAACCTACAGATTTCATAACAAAAGATGGGAAAATGATTTTCACTTAATTACGTTGCATTTGCTTACAGATGGAAAACTCTGGAGTTGTACATATGCTCAAAAACAACAAAACAGATGGTAAGTAATATACTCACACTAACACTGGCCAGTATGATCGAGTCGCTGATACTGGAGATTGGAATCCCACAAGGGATGTCAAGGTCATTTCATGTGCTGAAGGTGAGTGGTTCTACCCAGGTGTCCGTCTGTGTGTGAACCAATGTTTGTAGGGCTGCCCGCTGTGTGTGAACCAATGTTTGTAGGGCTGCCTGCTGTGTGTGAACCAATGTTTGTAGGGCTGCCCGCTGTGTGTGAACCAATGTTTGTAGGGCTGCCCGCTGTGTGTGAACCAATGTTTGTAGGGCTGCCCGCTGTGTGTGAACCAATGTTTGTAGGGCTGCCCGCTGTGTGTGAACCAATGTTTGTAGGGCTGCCCGCTGTGTGTGAACCAATGTTTGTAGGGCTGCCCGCTGTGTGTGAACCAATGTTTGTAGGGCTGCCCGCTGTGTGTGAACCAATGTTTGTAGGGCTGCCCGCTGTGTGTGAACCAATGTTTGTAGGGCTGCCCGCTGTGTGTGAACCAATGTTTGTAGGGCTGCCCGCTGTGTGTGAACCAATGTTTGTAGGGCTGCCCGCTGTGTGTGAACCAATGTTTGTAGGGCTGCCCGCTGTGTGTGAACCAATGTTTGTAGGGCTGCCCGCTGTGTGTGAACCAATGTTTGTAGGGCTGCCCGCTGTGTGTGAACCAATGTTTGTAGGGCTGCCCGCTGTGTGTGAACCAATGTTTGTAGGGCTGCCCGCTGTGTGTGAACCAATGTTTGTAGGGCTGCCCGCTGTGTGTGAACCAATGTTTGTAGGGCTGCCCGCTGTGTGTGAACCAATGTTTGTAGGGCTGCCCGCTGTGTGTGAACCAATGTTTGTAGGGCTGCCCGCTGTGTGTGAACCAATGTTTGTAGGGCTGCCCGCTGTGTGTGAACCAATGTTTGTAGGGCTGCCCGCTGTGTGTGAACCAATGTTTGTAGGGCTGCCCGCTGTGTGTGAACCAATGTTTGTAGGGCTGCCCGCTGTGTGTGAACCAATGTTTGTAGGGCTGCCCGCTGTGGCTGTTGACTCTAGTTACATTATTTTATTATGTCAACAAACGTTGTATACAGTTCTTGTTTATTAGTTAAAATACTCCGATTCTGTGGCAAATATTTGACGAGAAAAAATACCGTAATATAGGAAATTACATTGTGTAGAAATTTGCCTTTTCGCCGATGTAGTGTTGCTTTAAAGACTGTCAATTCAAAAAGTTTAAACTCATAATAATAAATAATTAGCAAGTGGTATTATAATTTCAGATTTATGTTGTATGTATAAACTGCTGGTGCGTGTGCCTAATGGCTTGAAGACCATGTGTACATGTATCAGTGGGTATTTGAGAGAACAGGGCAAAGCACTCGTCTCGGAGGAAGGCGAAGATGGCAAAAATGCTATCACCTACGTACAGGTACTTGATCTAGCAGTGGGTAATTGATCTATTTCTAGCAGTGGGTAATTGATCTATTTCTAGCAGTGAGTAATTGATCTATTTCTAGCAGTGTGTAATTGATCTATTTCTAGCAGTGTGTAACTGATCTATTTCTAGCAGTGGGTAATTGATCTATTTCTAGCAGTGGGGAATTTATCTATTTCTAGCAGTGAGTAACTGATCTATTTCTAGCAGTGGGTAATTGATCTATTTCTAGCAGTGTGTAATTGATCTATTTCTAGCAGTGGGTAATTGATCTATTTCTAGCAGTGTGTAATTGATCTAGCAGTGGGTAATTGATCTATTTCTAGCAGTGGGTAACTGATCTATTTCTAGCAGTGTGTAATTGATCTATTTCTAGCAGTGTGTAACTGATCTATTTCTAGCAGTGTGTAATTGATCTATTTCTAGCAGTGGGTAATTGATCTAGCAGTGGGTAATTGATCTATTTCTAGCAGTGTGTAACTGATCTATTTCTAGCAGTGTGTAATTGATCTATTTCTAGCAGTGTGTAATTGATCTATTTCTAGCAGTGGGTAATTGATCTAGCAGTGGGTAATTGATCTATTTCTAGCAGTGGGTAATTGATCTATTTCTAGCAGTGTGTAATTGATATATTTCTAGCAGTGGGTAATTGATCTAGCAGTGGGTAATTGATCTATTTCTAGCAGTGGGTAATTTATCTATTTCTAGCAGTGTGTAATTGATCTAGCAGTGGGTAATTTATCTATTTCTAGCAGTGGGTAATTTATCTATTTCTAGCAGTGGGTAATTGATCTGTTTCTAGCAGTGGGTAACTGATCTATTTCTAGCAGTGGGTAACTGATCTATTTCTAGCAGTGGGTAATTGATCTATTTCTAGCAGTGTGTAATTGATCTATTTCTAGCAGTGAGTAATTGATCTATTTCTAGCAGTGGGTAATTGATCTGTTTCTAGCAGTGGGTAACTGATCTATTTCTAGCAGTGGGTAACTGATCTATTTCTAGCAGTGGGTAATTGATCTATTTCTAGCAGTGTGTAATTGATCTATTTCTAGCAGTGAGTAATTGATCTATTTCTAGCAGTGGGTAATTGATCTGTTTCTAGCAGTGGGTAACTGATCTATTTCTAGCAGTGGGTAACTGATCTATTTCTAGCAGTGGGTAATTGATCTATTTCTAGCAGTGTGTAATTGATCTATTTCTAGCAGTGAGTAATTGATCTATTTCTAGCAGTGGGTAATTGATCTGTTTCTAGCAGTGGGTAACTGATCTATTTCTAGCAGTGGGTAATTGATCTATTTCTAGCAGTGTGTAATTGATCTAGCAGTGTGTAACTGATCTATTTCTAGCAGTGGGTAATTGATCTATTTCTAGCAGTGTGTAATTGATCTATTTCTAGCAGTGTGTAATTGATCTATTTCTAGCAGTGTGTAATTGATCTATTTCTAGCAGTGAGTAATTGATCTATTTCTAGCAGTGGGTAACTGATCTATTTCTAGCAGTTGGTAATTTGTCTATATAATGTGTCATGTATGTGTGGGTAATTGATCTATCTAATGTGTTGTATATGTGTGGGTAATTGATCTATCTAATGTGTTGTATATGTGTGGGTAATTGATCTATATAATTGTTGTATATGAGTGGGTAATTGATCTATCTAATGTGTTGTATATGTGTGGGTAATTGATCTATCTAATGTGTTGTATATGTGTGGGTAATTGATCTATCTAATGTGTCGTGTATGTGTGGGTAATTGATCTATATACTGTGTCGTGTATGAGTGGGTAATTGATCTATCTAATGTGTCGTGTATGAGTGGGTAATTGATCTATATAATGTGTCATGTATGAGTGGGTAATTGATCTATCTAATGTGTCGTGTATGTGTGGGTAATTGATCTATATACGGTGTCGTGTATGAGTGGTTACTTAACAACCTGTAAAACATTTAGCAGATCAACAACCTGTAAAACATACAGCAGATAAACAACCTGTAAAACATACAGCATATAAACAACCTGTAAAACATACAGCAGATAAACAACCTGTAAAACATACAGCAGATAAACAACCTGTAAAACATACAGCAGATAAACAACCTGTAAAACATACAGCAGATAAACAACCTGTAAAACATTTAGCAGATCAACAACCTGTAAAACATTTAGCAGATCAACAACCTGTAACACATTTAGCAGATCAACAACCTGTAAAACATACAGCAGATCAACAACCTGTAAAACATACAGCAGATCAACAACCTGTAAAACATACAGCAGATCAACAACCTGTAAAACATACAGCAGATCAACAACCTGTAAAACATTTAGCAGATCAACAACCTGTAAAACATACAGCAGATCAACAACCTGTAAAACATACAGCAGATCAACAACCTGTAAAACATTTAGCAGATCAACAACCTGTAAAACATTTAGCAGATAAACAACATGTAAAACATACAGCAGACGAACAACATGTAAAATGTATTGCTTTATTTCAGAACTTGCTAGATCTGAAAGACAGATTTGACCACTTTCTGCATGAGTCTTTCAGCAACGATAACCTCTTTAAGAAGATGATATCCAGCGATTTTGAATATTTTATCAACTTGAATGCCAAGTCACCAGAATTTCTGTCCCTTTTTATCGACGATAAGCTTAAAAAGGGAGTCAAAGGGGTATGTAAATTTGTTGCATTATTTTCATTGATAAGATGCTTTCATCTTTGCAATTGATCTTGTGGTTGATTCCCAATCTCTCAATTCAGCTTGTTGAATCTTGGTTCTTCAATTCAGCTTGTTGAATCTTGGTTCTTCAATTCAGCTTGTTGAATCCCGGTTCTTCAATTCAGTTTGTTGAATCCTGGTTCTTCAATTCTGCTTGTTGAATCCCGGTTCTTCAATTCGGCTCGTTGAATCTCGGTTCTTCAATTCAGTTTGTTGAATCCCGGTTCTTCAATTCGGCTCGTTGAATCCCGGTTCTTCAATTCAGTTTGTTGAATCCCAGTTCTTCAATTCAGCTTGTTGAATCTTGGTTCTTCAATGCAGCTTGTTGAATCCCGGTTCTTCAATGTGGCTTGTTGAATCCCGGTTCTTCAATGCGGCTTGTTGAATCCCGGTTCTTCAATGCGGCTTGTTGAATCCCGGTTCTTCAATGCGGCTTGTTAAATCCCGGTTCTTCAATGCGGCTTGTTAAATCCCGGTTCTTCAATTCGGCTCGTTGAATCTCGGTTCTTCAATGCGGCTTGTTGAATCCCAGTTCTTCAATTTGGCTTTTTGAATCCCGGTTCTTCAATGCAGTTTGTTGAATCCCGGTTCTTCAATTCGGCTTGTTGAATCCCAGTTCTTCAATTCGGCTTGTTGAATCCAGGTTCTTCAATTCGGCTTGTTGAATCCCGGTTCTTCAATGCAGCTTGTGGAATCCCGGTTCTTCAATGCAGCTTGTGGAATCCTGGTTCTTCAATGCAGTTTGTTGAATCCCAGTTCTTCAATTCGGCTTGTTGAATCCCGGTTTTTCAATGCAGCTTGTTGAATCCAGGTTCTTCAATTCTGCTTGTTGAATCCCGGTTCTTCAATTCAGCTTGTTGAATCCTGGTTCTTCAATTCTGCTTGTTGAATCCCGGTTTTTCAATGCAGCTTGTTGAATCCCGGTTCTTCAATTCAGCTTGTTGAATCCTGGTTCTTCAATTCGGCTTGTTGAATCCCGGTTTTTCAATGCAGCTTGTTGAATCCTGGTTCTTCAATTCTGCTTGTTGAATCCCGGTTCTTCAATTCGGCTCGTTGAATCTCGGTTCTTCAATTCAGTTCGTTGAATCCCGGTTCTTCAATTCGGCTCGTTGAATCCCGGTTCTTCAATTCAGTTTGTTGAATCCCAGTTCTTCAATTCAGCTTGTTGAATATTGGTTCTTCAATGCGGCTTGTTGAATCCCGGTTCTTCAATGCGGCTTGTTAAATCCCGGTTCTTCAATGCGGCTTGTTAAATCCCGGTTCTTCAATTCGGCTCGTTGAATCTCGGTTCTTCAATGCGGCTTGTTGAATCCCGGTTCTTCAATTTGGCTTTTTGAATCCCGGTTCTTCAATGCAGTTTGTTGAATCCGGTTCTTCAATTCGGCTTGTTGAATCCCAGTTCTTCAATTTGGCTTGTTAAATCCAGGTTCTTCAATTCGGCTTGTTGAATCCCAGTTCTTCAATGCAGCTTGTGGAATCCTGGTTCTTCAATGCAGCTTGTTAAATCTTGGTTCTTCAATGCGGCTTGTTGAATCCCGGTTCTTCAATTCAGCTTGTTGAATCTTGGTTCTTCAATGCGGCTTGTTGAATCCCGGTTCTTCAATGCGGCTTGTTAAATCCTGGTTCTTCAATGCGGCTTGTTAAATCCCGGTTCTTCAATGCGGCTTGTTGAATCCCGGTTCTTCAATTTGGCTTTTTGAATCCCGGTTCTTCAATGCAGTTTGTTGAATCCCGGTTCTTCAATTCGGCTTGTTGAATCCCAGTTCTTCAATTCGGCTTGTTGAATCCAGGTTCTTCAATTCGGCTTGTTGAATCCCAGTTCTTCAATGCAGCTTGTGGAATCCTGGTTCTTCAATGCAGCTTGTTAAATCCCAGTTCTTCAATTCGGCTTGTTGAATCCCGGTTCTTCAATATGGCTTCTTGAATCCCGGTTCTTCAATGCAGTTTGTTCAATCCTGGTTCTTCAATTCGGCTTGTTGAATCCCGGTTCTTCAATTCGGCTTGTTGAATCCCAGTTCTTCAATTCGGCTTGTTGAATCCCGGTTCTTCAATGCAGCTTGTTGAATCCCGGTTCTTCAATTTGGCTTCTTGAATCCCGGTTCTTCAATTTGGCTTCTTGAATCCCGGTTCTTCAATGCAGTTTGTTGAATCCCGGTTCTTCAATTCGGCTTGTTGAATCCCGGTTTTTCAATGCAGCTTGTTGAATCCAGGTTCTTCAATTCGGCTTGTTGAATCCCGGTTCTTCAATGCAGCTTGTTGAATCCTGGTTCTTCAATGCAGCTTGTTAAATCCCAGTTCATCAATTCAGCTTGTTGAATCCCGGTTCTTCAATGCATGATGTTAAATCCCGGTTCTTCAATTCGGCTTGTTGAATCCCGGTTCTTCAATGCAGTTTGTTGAATCCCGGTTCTTCAATTCAGTTTGTTGAATCCCGGTTCTTCAATGCAGCTTGTTGAATCCAGGTTCTTCAATTCGGCTTGTTGAATCCTGGTTCTTCAATTCAGCTTGTTGAATCCCGGTTCTTCAATGCAGCTTGTTGAATCCAGGTTCTTCAATTCGGCTTGTAGAATCCCGGTTCTTCAATTCGGCTTGTTGAATCTCGGTTCTTCAATTCAGCTTGTTGAATCCCGGTTCTTCAATGCAGCTTGTTGAATCCAGGTTCTTCAATTCGGCTTGTTGAATCCCGGTTCTTCAATGCAGTTTGTTGAATCCCGGTTCTTCAATTCAGCTTGTTGAATCCCGGTTCTTCAATGCAGCTTGTTGAATCCAGGTTCTTCAATTCGGCTTGTTGAATCCCGGTTCTTCAATGCAGCTTGTTGAATCCCAGTTCTTCAAATAGTTTGTTGAATCCCGGTTCTTCAATTTGGCTTCTTGAATCTTGGTTCTTCAATACAGTTTGTTGAATCCCGGTTCTTCAATTTGGCTTGTTAAATCCCAGTTCTTCAATTCGGCTTGTTGAATCCCGGTTCTTCAATGCATGATGTTAAATCCCGGTTCTTCAATTCGGCTTGTTGAATCCCGGTTCTTCAATGCAGTTTGTTGAATCCCGGTTCTTCAATTCAGCTTGTTGAATCCAGGTTCTTCAATTCGGCTTGTTGAATCCCAGTTCTTCAATGCAGTTTGTTGAATCCCGGTTCTTCAATGCAGCTTGTTGAATCCCGGTTCTTCAATGCAGCTTGTAGAATCCCGGTTCTTCAATTCGGCTTGTTGAATCTCGGTTCTTCAATTCAGCTTGTTGAATCCCGGTTCTTCAATGCAGCTTGTTGAATCCAGGTTCTTCAATTCAGCTTGTTGAATCCAGGTTCTTCAATTCGGCTTGTTGAATCCCGGTTCTTCAATGCAGCTTGTTGAATCCCGGTTCTTCAATTCGGCTTCTTGAATCTTGGTTCTTCAATACAGTTTGTTGAATCCCGGTTCTTCAATTTGGCTTGTTGAATCCCGGTTCTTCAAAGAGTCGTGGTTCTAGTTTGGGCAGCAGGGCGGAACAAACCGGGCAAAAGGGTGGGCATAAGGGCAAATGGGCTAGGGCGCCGCGCCCTGCCATTCCGCTCTAGAGAAAACCCTAGATGTATGTCCGTCTGTCAGCATTGTTTGTCTGGCCCATAACTTTATTGTACATGGTTAGATTTCTATATTAATTGGCAAAAACTGTTTCGAAAGGTTAATGGTCATGGTCTCTGGATTCAATTAGAGATATTGCTGGTTTTTCTCTCATTACTAAGCGACGTGTCACATACAAGAAGTGTGTTGAAAGGTTAACGGTCAAGGTGGATTCAATTAGAGATATAGCAATACTCTGAATGTCTGTCTGTGGTTTTCTTTTTAAGTGTCCACTCTGGAACATTATCGTGCAAAGTCATTCTGTTGTGGTGAAGAACAATTCCTGGGTAGAAATTGTCAAACCCGTACTCAATTCTCCAACCTCTGCAAGCGACTGTCAACCTTCTCACACATGGATCATTCTAGAGGGAGATGTGGGTTAAATAGTCGCCATAGACTTAGCCCTCTGGAGCCCCACGTCTCCCTAAAAAAAATAAAAATGTCCATGTAGAATTTTCTCCAGTAAGATACACTGGCCCATTATAAAACACTCCTTCTATTCAAATGTTGCATTTAATGGGGTCATATTGTGCATTATAACCATATTTTGTTGAAATTGATTAAATAACACCATTTAAGGATGCGATCGCTTGCGCTTTCTCACTTCTCCCAAAAATGCTGACCTAGAATGAACCCTGCTCACATACCATTTTTATCACGTGTGTCCCGATAGGGAGCGAATTGATTGTCCCAGATGCTAGCAGTGAACTGCGAGTTCTAACAATGGCGTACGAGCCACGGAGACTCGTAAACAATACTCCATTGAGTTTTGATAAATTTCGCTACATTTTGGAAACTGCACCATGCACACATCGCCTGTGTCACACAGCATGGCAATAATTCATCCATATCTTAATAACGGGGAGGTTTATGAATGTTTTTACTGTTCTTGTAGATGACGGAGCAGGAGATAGAGACGGTGTTGGACAAGAGCATGGTATTGTTCCGGTTCCTACAGGAGAAAGACGTGTTTGAGCGCTACTACAAGCAGCATCTAGCTCGCAGGTTGCTGCTCAACAAGAGCGTGTCAGACGACTCTGAGAAAAACATGATCTCAAAGTTAAAGGTAGATAAACACGATATTACGGTTAAAGGTAGATAAACATGATCTCAAAGTTAATGGTAGATAAACATGATATTACGGTTAACGGTAGATAAACACGATCTCAAAGTTAAAGGTAGATAAACACGATATTACGGTTAAAGGCTGATAAACACGATATTACGGTTAAAGGCTGATAAACACGATATTACGGTTAAAGGCTGATAAACACGATATTACGGTTAAAGGCTGATAAACACGATATTACGGTTAAAGGCTGATAAACACGATATTACGGTTAAGGCTGATAAACACGATATTACGGTTAAAGGCTGATAAACACGATATTACGGTTAAAGGCTGATAAACACGATATTACGGTTAAAGGTAGATAAACACGATCTCAAAGTTAAAGGTAGATAAACACGATATTACGGTTAAAGGCTGATAAACACGATATTACGGTTAAAGGCTGATAAACACGATATTACGGTTAAAGGCTGATAAACACGATATTACGGTTAAAGGTAGATAAACACGATATTACGGTTAAAGGTAGATAAACACGATATTACGGTTAAAGGTAGATAAACACGATATTACGGTTAAGGGTAGATAAACACGATATTACGGTTACAGGTAGATAAACACGATATTACGGTTAAAGGTAGATAAACACGATATTACGGTTAAAGGTAGATAAACACGATATTACGGTTAAAGGTAGATAAACACGATATTACGGTTAAAGGTAGATAAACACGATATTACAGTTAAAGGTAGATAAACACGATATTACGGTTAAAGGCTGATAAACATGATCTCAAAGTTAAAGGTAGATAAACACGATATTACGGTTAAAGGTAGATAAACATGATCTCAAAGTTAAAGGTAGATAAACATGATATTACGGTTAACGGTAGATAAACACAATCTCAAAGTTAAAGGTAGATAAACATGATATTACGGTTAAAGGCTGATAAACACGATATTACGGTTAAAGGCTGATAAACACGATATTACGGTTAAAGGCTGATAAACACGATATTACGGTTAAAGGCTGATAACACGATATTACGGTTAAGGCTGATAAACACGATATTACGGTTAAAGGCTGATAAACACGATATTACGGTTAAAGGCTGATAAACACGATATTACGGTTAAAGGTGATAAACACGATATTACGGTTAAAGGCTGATAAACACGATATTACGGTTAAAGGCTGATAAACACGATATTACGGTTAAAGGCTGATAAACACGATATTACGGTTAAAGGTAGATAAACACGATATTACGGTTAAAGGTAGATAAACACGATATTACGGTTAAAGGTAGATAAACACGATATTACGGTTAAAGGTAGATAAACACGATATTACTGTTAAAGGTAGATAAACACGATATTACGGTTAAAGGTAGATAAACACGATATTACGGTTAAAGGTAGATAAACACGATATTACGGTTAAAGGTAGATAAACACGATATTACAGTTAAAGGTAGATAAACACGATATTACGGTTAAAGGCTGATAAACATGATATTACAGTTAAAGGTAGATAAACATGATCTCAAAGTTAGAGGTAGATAAACATGATCTCAATGTTAAAGGTAGATAAACATGGATAAAGGTAGATAAACATGATCTCAATGTTAAAGATAGATAAACATGATCTCAATATTAAAGGTAGATAAACATGGTTAAAGGTAGATAAACATGATCTCAATGTTAAGGGTAGATAAACAAACTTAAAGGTAGATAGTAATGTACTTTTTGATGCGCATAATTAATATTTGTATTTCAGTTGTTTATTGGCGAATAAAACATGGTTTTGAGTTCTTACACGTAGGAATTAACCACTGGTAATGGTTAATGTCGTTGCTCAAAATGACATAACATGTTTTATTTTACTTTAAATAACACAAATACAAATATTATTACGATTCTAATGTGACCAAAATATGTAAAAAGTGCAAAAATAGTTGGGTGTTGTTTTATTTTACATCAGAAAACTACAAAAATGACCATGTTTTTATTGCATATTAACTAACAATGGTAAATTCCTTCTTTGCGTGTATATACAAAATGCCGAGCCATGTTGCAATTAATGTGAATATTGTCCCCTGGCACGCTTGCATTGCCAGAATATAATTGTGGTGTGAATATTGTCCCCTGGCACGCTTGCATTGCCAGAATATAATTGTGGTGTGAATGTTTGATTTGGGTTTATTAGTGTTTATAATTTTATTCTGTCTAAAGGTAGATTTTATTTTTGTTATTTAATTTGCAAAAATAGTTGGTGTTATTTTTTAGAAAGCCGTAAATGAAGTCACAAAATTTGGTGGTGTGATGTATAGCTTGCCACTCACACAGATAGGTGTAGGCATGTAAGGTATGAGTCCAGCGCGGGTATTGGTATATCACTGGTCATTATGTGTAGAGATGGTGTAGGCATGTAAGGTATGAGTCCAGCGCGGGTATATCACTGGTCATTATGTGTAGAGATGGTGTAGGCATGTAAGGTATGAGTCCAGCGCGGGTATTGGTATATCACTGGTCATTATGTGTAGAGATAATGAAATCATTGCACAGATGAAACTGCGATACTACAGTTGAATACGGGATCATTATTTCTATTTCAGACTGAATGCGGATGTCAGTTTACTTCTAAACTTGAAGGCATGTTTAAGGATATGACCGTATCCAATGGTTACATGGAGGAATTTAGGGGCTTCATCACTCAGACCAACGTAAGTAATGATCATAAATTGTACATACCTAGAGCACAGCAACCATTTCAATGTTCATTTGGTTCAATCCTGATATATGGGGGACTACCTTAAAATATTTGAAATGTAAATTATTTATTTTTTGACCCTTTCTCATCCAGAAATATATTCAACCCCAAATTGTACATACCAGCACAGCAACCATTTCAATGTTCATTTGGTTCAATCCTGATATATGGGGGACTACCTTAAAATATTTAAAATGTAAATTATTTATTTTTTGACCCTTTCTCATCCAGAAATATATTCAACCCCAAATAACTGTTTAACAATGACTGGTGCATGATATTTTTAGACCAATAAATTTATAAGAAAATTACCTCAAAATGGGTAATTTTATCTAAAAATAGTAATAATTATTATTGGTAAAAAGTGTAGATCCTGATGAGACAGCTCGTGACGAGCCGGCTCATCTGGATCTACACTTTTTGTAAGTCTATTTAGAGGCCTGTAGTGTTGAAAGGGTTAAAATCAGCTTTTTCAAGCCAAAATTTAACCATCGACATATGGCCAAGATCGACTTCTGACAGGAATATACGGTAAGAGAATAATTTGGGCCCAAGTCTGTTGCATGTAACTTTTAGGTGGGTCTTATCGGGATAATCGCATGTGTTAGAATGATTTCAGGTGAATTTACAAGGTGTGGATTTGACTGTGCGTGTGTTGACGACTGGTTACTGGCCCACACAATCTGCCACCCCCAAATGCAACATCCCACAGGCTCCAAGATTAGCATTTGAACAGTTCAGAAGGTATATTGCTGTCTATTTTCAGTTTTTCAGTTTTTGTCTTTGATTGAAAATTTGTATATGATTTATTACTGACTGTAATTCTTACTGGCCTAATATCTGTCAAAGTACAAAAGGAAAGCAATGTGATTTGTTAATAGTCTTCTAAAATGATTATGAAACAATATTTCTGAAAAATTATTTCAAAATATATTTAAGATGTACGTTATTACGGTAGTTTAGTTTAATTATATTTTGTTTTACATGTATATAATACAAAACATGACAATTCAAAGAAAAGGGGTTGGGCAACAACATTAGTTACGGCCCTTCCCGGTTTATATCGGTATGCATTCTTGCCTATGATAATCGCATGCTCTGCAAAGACTCGTTATTTTGCAAGTTTCAGCTAAGACTTCTATTGATGGCTAATCGACCGACTTTGAACACACAACTAGTTAGTTAACACTAAGTCCAAAAAAGTTGGAGCCATTCTTCGCCGTGGACAATGGGGTGGGTGCTCTATCTACTCTTGTCCAATTTGCAAGGATCATAGTACATAACTTTACTTTGTCAAATTGAACCCATGGATTAGCATCCTTCCAAAACTCATGAAAGTTTCCAATTGGGAATATTTTTGTAATTTTAGCCTTTTTGGGTGGAAGCATTTGACATGAATCGAACGTTGTAGCCATTTTGACAAGTGATGATTTGGACAAGTTTCGTTCACTTTTTATATTCGAGGACACGTAAATCAGAATTTTCACAACTACTACCTTTAATCTCATTTGTGAAAAACAACAGTAATAATTTATACCGAATTACTTACACAAGTTACAGTCATCCGATCATATTTACATAATCTTCAACGATTTCATCATTTTACTGATTAATTAGTGTCGTTTTGATAAAGGACCTCAATTATCGGATCATTCCCGTATACAAAACTGTAAATGTGTAACCATATGCCGCTAATTTACAAGTTTAATTGATGGGATTATGCATGCGTCCCATGTAAACAGCTGTTTTGACTGTGAATCGATTGTTTATCCAAATGATAGCGCACACCAGAATAGAAAACTTATAACCAGTCAAAGATGAAATGAACTCAAGACTGCGTATCGATTTTTCTTTACCTGCAAAGTTCCGTCGTCAATGGTAATAAAACCAGTCGAGTACGAATAGTTAAAATATGGCACAAACGTATTTTTGCCATCTTTTGGTCCAATTTTCTGAAAATTGCCGTTTCTATTGCAAAATCGGCATTTGGCTCTTGTGGGGATCGGTAGCATAGCCACGGGGTGTAAAACACGTGAAAGGAAATTTAATTGCATGGGGAAACATTGTAGGATTATTTCATTGGTCGATTTATATGTTTCACATCCCTGATGCTGTGCTTGTCATCTTGTGTTTGGTTGTTTAGCTCTGCTACAATTGCTCAATCCCCCATGACCAGTACCAAGTCAAGCTCTGCTACAATTCCTCAATCCCCCATGACCAGTACCAAGTCAAGCTCTGCTACAATTGCTCAATCCCCCATGACCAGTACCAAGTCAAGCTCTGCTACAATTGCTCAATCCCCCATGACCAGTACCAAGTCAAGCTCGCTACAATTGCTCAATCCCCATGACCAGTACCAAGTCAAGCTCTGCTACATTGCTCAATCCCCATGACCAGTACCAAGTCAAGCTCTGCTACAATTGCTCAATCCCCCATGACCAGTACCAAGTCAAGCTCTGCTACAATTGCTCAATCCCCCATGACCAGTACCAAGTCAAGCTCTGCTACAATTGCTCAATCCCCCATGACCAGTACCAAGTCAAGCTCTGCTACAATTCCTCAATCCCCCATGACCAGTACCAAGTCAAGCTCTGCTACAATTCCTCAATCCCCCATGACCAGTACCAAGTCAAGCTCTGCTACAATTGCTCAATCCCCCATGACCAGTACCAAGTCAAGCTCTGCTACAATTGCTCAATCCCCCATGACCAGTACCAAGTCAAGCTCTGCTACAATTGCTCAATCCCCCATGACCAGTACCAAGTCAAGCTCTGCTACAATTGCTCAATCCCCCATGACCAGTACCAAGTCAAGCTCTGCTACAATTCCTCAATCCCCCATGACCAGTACCAAGTCAAGCTCTGCTACAATTGCTCAATCCCCCATGACCAGTACCAAGTCAAGCTCTGCTACAATTGCTCAATCCCCCATGACCAGTACCAAGTCAAGCTCTGCTACAATTGCTCAATCCCCCATGACCAGTACCAAGTCAAGCTCTGCTACAATTGCTCAATCCCCCATGACCAGTACCAAGTCAAGCTCTGCTACAATTCTCAATCCCCCATGACCAGTACCAGTCAAGCTCTGCTACAATGCTCAATCCCCATGACCAGTACCAAGTCAAGTTCTGCTACAATTGCTCAATCCCCCATGACCAGTACCAAGTCAAGCTCTGCTACAATTGCTCAATCCCCCATGACCAGTACCAAGTCAAGTTCTGCTACAATTGCTCAATCCCCCATGACCAGTACCAAGTCAAGCTCTGCTACAATTGCTCAATCCCCCATGACCAGTACCAAGTCAAGTTCTGCTACAATTGCTCAATCCCCCATGACCAGTACCAAG
>CM026387.1:48110544-48131434 GCA_014843695.1 Archivesica marissinica
GTTTTACCTGGCCAAGCACTCAGGTAGACAGTTAACTCTTTATTCTAGGTTTTACCTGGCCAAGCACTCAGGTAGACAGTTAACTCTTTATTCTAGGTTTTACCTGGCCAAGCACTCAGGTAGACAGTTAACTCTTTATTCTAGGTTTTACCTGGCCAAGCACTCAGGTAGACAGTTAACTCTTTATTCTAGGTTTTACCTGGCCAAGCACTCAGGTAGACAGTTAACTCTTTATTCTAGGTTTTACCTGGCCAAGCACTCAGGTAGACAGTTAACTCTTTATTCTAGGTTTTACCTGGCCAAGCACTCAGGTAGACAGTTAACTCTTTATTCTAGGTTTTACCTGGCCAAGCACTCATGTAGACAGTTAACTCTTTATTCTAGGTTTTACCTGACCAAGCACTCAGGTAGACAGTTAACTCTTTATTCTAGGTTTTACCTGGCCAAGCACTCATGTAGACAGTTAACTCTTTATTCTAGGTTTTACCTGGCCAAGCACTCATGTAGACAGTTAACTCTTTATTCTAGGTTTTACCTGGCCAAGCACTCAGGTAGACAGTTAACTCTTTATTCTAGGTTTTACCTGGCCAAGCACTCAGGTAGACAGTTAACTCTTTATTCTAGGTTTTACCTGGCCAAGCACTCATGTAGACAGTTAACTCTTTATTCTAGGTTTTACCTGGCCAAGCACTCATGTAGACAGTTAACTCTTTATTCTAGGTTTTACCTGGCCAAGCACTCATGTAGACAGTTAACTCTTTATTCTAGGTTTTACCTGGCCAAGCACTCAGGTAGACAGTTAACTCTTTATTCTAGGTTTTACCTGGCCAAGCACTCAGGTAGACAGTTAACTCTTTATTCTAGGTTTTACCTGGCCAAGCACTCAGGTAGACAGTTAACTCTTTATTCTAGGTTTTACCTGGCCAAGCACTCAGGTAGACAGTTAACTCTACAACCTCAGCTGGGCTCAGCAGATCTAAATGCAGTATTCTACGGTATAAAGAAGGAAGACTCGAGTGAGAGCGTCGGTGCTAGCTCATCTAAGGGGCCAAGAAAACATATTATACAAGTGTCGACCTACCAGATGTGTGTACTAATGCTATTTAACAATAGAGAAAAATGGACATACGAGGTTTGTGCATTGAATCATATTTAAAACTTTCATGCGATGTCTGTTACAGGAGAGATTATTATAGTTGTATCACTGTTGATCACATATAAGTGGTTGCATAGTAGAGAGAAACAGTAGTCAGTTATCTGAATACTCCTAATAGTAAGATTGGTCCTCTTAATTTGTTTCCTCTGTTTTTATCGTTGTTTCCTTTGCACAACATGCTATCTATATTCACCGTTTTCTCATCTTATGATTATTAAATTACTATATCTCAGCATATAGTTAATTTGCATAGATTGCACATACCGTACAAAAATGAAAAAGTATTTAAATATCGACTACTAGGTACCAAATTCATCTTTCTATTATTATTAGTTCTCGAGTGATTTTGTGAGCACTATATTGATTTTGTTATGGGACCACTCATTTATGTAATACGAAATTTCTCATAATTTATATGCACCTCATATATATATGTCAAGTTAAATGTAGATGCATGTCTAGTTCTTATTGGAACATGATTTCTCACCACAAATAAGGAAAATATCGTTCCGGACCTCGGACAGGGAAGTATGTGAGATGGTACTACGGTGGTTGCCAGAACGGACAGGTGGGTTTTCTCCGGGTACTCCGGTTTCCTCCCACAGAAATGACCACATTTATGCTTTCCTCCGTGCCAAGGAATGTGATTAATATAAGTTGTTAAAACTTGCTTTGCAATCGTAAAATAAATGAAGTTTAAACTTAAAAAAGGAAAATAGTTTAGGTCTTTTACTCTTTGCATGCTGGGTAAGTTAAAGCTATAAATAGTTCAAATTATTGTAGCAGACGACAATGTGTTTTTCTTATTTGTAACTGAGAACTCTGGAAATATGTCCTGGAATTTCATTAGAATTGTGTAGTGACATATCAATCTTGACCGCTGTTTTGGTGTTTGATTGCAGGAGATTCGTAGTGAGACGGATATACCAGAGAAGGATCTACTAAGAGCTATACAGTCACTCGCCGTCGGCAAAATAGCACAGAGAATACTGCATAAAGAACCCAAGAACAAAGAAATAGGTAATTGTGAATTATTGTAAACAGAATATCAATGCACTCACTTTGTAACGATTGTATTATTATTTATTGTTGTATGCGACAGTCACGTAGCCAGTGACTCCATTCATTACTGTAACATACAAACATTTCGCCAACACTTCATATCAAATGTTTAGCTCTATACAAAGGAAATGTGTGTGGTATCAAAGTGTGATGAAATACACCATGTAATATTGAATAATGCTTACTTGCCATTTAGCTAATAAGGCCACTACGTCCAATAAGGAGCTTTCTACCATAGTAGGCTGTCTCATTAGCGCAGTGGTTAGCATGCTCACTTCTCACCAATGCAACCCGGGTTCGATCCTCTGGCCTGGAAGTATGTGAGATGGAACAGTGGTCGCCAGATCGGACAGGTGGGTTTTCTCCGGGTACTCCGGTTTCCTCCCACACGAATGGCCACATTATGCTTTCGTCTGCTCCAACGAGAATGATTAATATAAGTTGTTAAAACTTGCTTCGCAGTCGTTGAAAAATAAATAAAGTTTAAACTTTACCGTAGTAGTTTAATTGATATTACTTATTTCTGTATACTGAGGAGGTCACTTCTCCCGACTGACCTGTGAAATATGATCCACTCAAATATTTTTTTGACCTTTTTCTAAAAAAAAAAATGTCTGTTTTTGTACCACAATTAAAATAAGCATTGCCCCATGTTTTAGCTTCCTCCAAATTTGATCTTGGTTACAAAATGCTTACTATGTTTAACCTGATGAACACAGGAATGCGATTTTGATATCCAATATGGCTGATGGTTATATGGGCCAGATGGAATAAGGCACTGCCCCAACTACTGGATACATGCTGAGACAGACACAAGTACGCACATAACCAAAATTGTATATTAAGTGGCTATTCCTTTGATCTCTATATATGGAATTCAGTGTGTGTTTTACGTTTATTTATCGTCGCTACCGGTTACCCATTTGAGCGACGCCTCCCGAAGAGATTAGTCATTTTAGATTTTGGAGGATAGTGCAATACTACAGACAGAGACCCATTCTAGAGCCTCCTCTGGTTCGTTTGTGTGCACGGTGTAAAGCACTGAGACGCGATCTCGGTTTAACGCCCATCTGAAAGACTGTTAAAATGAATTGATAGCCACAGAAATTTTTATAGCCACCTAGCCCTAGACCGTAAATTTATTGTTCTCCTAGCCATGCAAGTACCATTTTATGGGAGCGGACGACCTGATCCCTGCTACCCTTGTAGAAAAACATAATTAATTTCCTACCTACCTACCTACCTACCGACCCAACTTCAAATGTCAGGGTCGGAAAATGGGAAACTAATATCTATATAATATTTACTTGATCTTTTTGTTTTAGAACCAAGCCATTTGTTTACTGTCAATGACCAGTTCACATCCAAATTATACAGAGTGAAAATACAAACAGGTACTGTTTCTTGTATATATGCTAGTTTGTTTGGTTAATCATATTGTATTGCATATCTATATATGAACACAATCAACATCATACAGGTATTGTATATCTATATATGAACACAATCAACATGAACCACAAGTTATAACAACATTAGAAATGAACCACAAGTTATAACAACATTAGAAATGAACCACAAGTTATAACAACATTAGAAATGAACCACAAGTTATAGCAACATTAGAAATGAACCACAAGTTATAGCAACATTAGAAATGAACCACAAGTTATAGCAACATTAGAAATGAACCACAAGTTATAGCAACATTAGAAATGAACCACAAGTTATAACAACATTAGAAATGAACCACAAGTTATAGCAACATTAGAAATGAACCACAAGTTATAGCAACATTAGAAATGAACCACAAGTTATAACAACATTAGAAATGAACCACAAGTTATAACAACATTAGAAATGAACCACAAGTTATAGCAACATTAGAAATGAACCACAAGCAGATTGAGGTACGGTGTAAGGTTACTAGTTTGTTCGGAAGCAGATTGAGGTACGGTGTAAGGTTACTAGTTTGTTCGGAAGCAGATTGAGGTACGGTGTAAGGTTACTAGTTTGTTCGTAGGCAGATTGAGGTACGGTGTAAGGTTACTAGTTTGTTCGGAAGCAGATTGAGGTACGGTGTAAGGTTACTAGTTTGTTCGGAAGCAGATTGAGGTACGGTGTAAGGTTACTAGTTTGTTCGGAAGCAGATTGAGGTACGGTGTAAGGTTACTAGTTTGTTCGGAGGCAGATTGAGGTACGGTGTAAGGTTACTAGTTTGTTCGGAAGCAGATTGAGGTACGGTGTAAGGTTACTAGTTGTTCGGAGGCAGATTGAGGTACGGTGTAAGATTACTAGTTTGTTCGGAAGCAGATTGAGGTACGGTGTAAGATTACTAGTTTGTATGGAAGCAGATTGAGGTACGGTGTAA
The DNA here is from genome assembly GCA_014843695.1 of Archivesica marissinica. Classification (NCBI taxonomy): domain Eukaryota; kingdom Metazoa; phylum Mollusca; class Bivalvia; order Venerida; family Vesicomyidae; genus Archivesica; species Archivesica marissinica. Next base: position 48,115,134 of record CM026387.1, read on the forward strand.
GGTTACTAGTTTGTATGGAAGCAGATTGAGGTACGGTGTAAGATTAACATCACGTGATGATGTACTTGTAAAATTACAACATTGCAAATGAAAACAATGTGTACCACATTCATACAACCAGGCCGTTGTAAGCAGGTAAGCAGGCGCTCACAAAATCTTATTCTTAAAATATCACATACCGAATTCAATACTACTCGACCAATATTGGCAAAACATGCTTTGACAGTATTGAGTGGTTTATGGTCTATATACTGGTATACTGCATTATCGCAGTTCATCTAGACTGATAGATTGGTACCCTGCCTGATTATAAATAACTACAACAGATATTATGTAGCTGGGGTTTAACGGCTGTCCGATTAGCACAGTAATTAGTATGCTCGTTTCTCACCAATGCAACCCGCATTTCGATCCTCGTATTCCAGATGATACGGTGGCCGCCAGATCGGATAGGTGGGTTTTCTCCAGACACCCTCCCGGTCTGCTCCCACACAAACAATCACATACATGTTTTCATCCGCACCAACGAGAGTGATTAATATATTGCTAAAGCTTGTTTCGCAATTGTTGCAAAATAAATAAAGCTTACTGCCATTTGCTATGTATACTGCGCACAATTATTACTAAAAACATTGTAGAATTTGTCTAGTTTGCAGTTTACATGGGTGCAATAGCGAAAATTTCAACCCAAATCACTCCGACAGCAATTCAATAAGTTTCCCCACATACTGTTCGATAAACGTTATAAAATAACAGTTGAAACAATCTAACGATAGTATATATATATAGTGGCATTGATTAAAACCAAATATAACAATAGATAGCTAGAAAGTTAGATAGCTATCAATGTGTGTTTATTACAATGTCATAGAAGCTGTCATTAGTTTTTAAAATATTAGCGATAACTAAATGGCTTAGTATGCTCACCCACATGGTTCGCCGGCAGCGAGGGTAAATACATTTGATCATCATCTGTCATTCGACAAGCAGTACAATGCACAGACATATCTTATATCTCGGAATACTACTCAGAATTGTCAAATCTCAGTTAATGTTAGGGGTGTCACGATATCAGCAACCCATATCGCGATATATTGTGATATTTGATCAAATAATCGCGATATATTGCCTATTCATTTGTCATCCATTGTGATTATATTTTTTTCTATTAAGAGTATTTAATAAGATGAAATGGATTACTTTACACACATTTTAAGACACTATCTCATTCAACAGTATTTATTAACTTGAAAAACAACAAAACACTGAAAAAAATAACAACTTATATCCCCTGCATATAACCGTTTACTTGACGGTAGCTATGTTGTAAAATTGTCAGGACAAAAACTCTTTTTATAGTGAAGTCATGAAAAACTGATGCCACCCCTCATAGATAATAAATAGGGCTGCAATGATCCACCAGAAGCTCGATCCGATCTGATTCGATTCTTTATGTGCCAATTCGATCCATTATTTACAGATTACTTTCTAAGAAGCATCCTCTGTGTTGCTTAATCCCGAGACCTTAGGGCTTCAGAGCAAATTAATTTACTGGTGTTACTGGTGTATCCTAGTTCCTACTACATATGAACAAAACTTGCAAGTCACATCACTTAACGTTTGAATAAAAGTAAACCAAAAGACAATAATAATAAATTAATAATACATGTACACGAAATGAGATCAAAGGAAATGACTAGAAATTCAACTGCTGTAGATAATCCAGTGCACATGTCCAAGTGTGGAACAGTGTCCAAGTAATGAATTATGGCTTATATAAATCATCAGGAATTGCACTGATGTTGTTGGTGTGGGGAAAAGTTTGGCAATTGACTTGTCGATGTTTACGTCTACGTTATGGTGTCTTTTTAGATGCTTCATTAAGTTTGATGTGGAACGAGATGGTGGATAGCTTACGTCGGTGAAACATAGAGAGCATGTGGCCTTGTTTTCCTTCTTGTTAACATCTCGCAATCAAAAATGGCCCACACTAACTTTTAGGATCATTATTTAGTAATGGCAGACGCCATTTTGATAACCAGACCTTTCATAAGTTTTAACAGGCTCATTGATTGGATAAATAGAATATTTCAGCCAATCAGATTGTTTGTTTTATTTTACTGTTTGTATTCGACTAACTCGGCGTTTATCGCTGAAAACGTTTAAAAGTCGTCATTCGGAATTGAATCGAAAATGACGGGACTTGGATTGAGTATAGAATCGGAGGCACGGAATCGGATCTAATCGTTGCAGCCCTGATAAATACCGCTCAATATCGGTATTCAATTTTAATATCGCGATATTTTATTTGCGGATCTTAATATTGCGATATACCGGTATATCGCGACACCCCTAGTTATTGTCACAGTACTTAAACGTGTAGTCAGATAGTGTAGTGTAGTACATCGCTAGAGAAGCTTTACATCATCAAGCATGCAGAGGCTCATGGCAATACCAGGCAGGTAGAGAGTACAGAGTTGGGGAATTTTCAGAACCATACACGTCCGTACGTAGGCCGCACGATTTGTTCTTGTTTTATTTATGTAGATATGTTAACCATAGAGCATGATTATATCGTATCATGAGTACTTTGGCTTGTGAAATGTTATTCTACGATGCGGGTTATACACAGGAACAAAAGTAGGTACACGTTATAAATGTATACATAGCAAATCACGGTATACTATATTTATGACCAGGAACTTGTTTCAATATCTGCCACAATCACTAATTCACAATCAGAATTTTCGTTTATTCTGTGTAAGACTGAAATACAATTTCAAAATGCAAAATTTGTACAAAAATGTCTGCCATGATATAATTATAATGACATTTATTACTAATTAGTGAAGATCTTGAAAATGTGCGACTGATTATACAGGTGATATATTATGTAGACAGGTGATATATTATGTAGACAGGTGATATATTATGTAGACATGTGATATATTATGTAGACAGGTGGTATATTGTGTAGACAGGTGATACATTATATAGACATGTGATATATTATGTAGACAGGTGATATATTATGTAGACAGGTGATACATTATGTAGACAGGTGATATATTATGTAGACAGGTGATACATTATGTAGACAGGTGATATATTATGTAGACAGGTGATACATTATGTAGATGGGTGATACATTATGTAGATGGGTGATACATTATGTAGACAGGTGATATATTATGTAGACAGGTGATATATTATGTAGATGGGTGATACATTATGTAGACAGGTGATATATTATGTAGACAGGTGATACATTATGTAGATGGGTGATATATTATGTAGACAGGTGATATATTATGTAGATAGGTGATACATTATGTAGACAGGTGATACATTATGTAGACAGGTGATATATTATGTAGACAGGTGATATATTATGTAGACAGGTGATACATTATGTAGACAGGTGATACATTATGTAGACAGGTGATACATTATGTAGACAGGTGATACATTATGTAGACAGGTGATATATTATGTAGACAGGTGATACATTATGTAGACAGGTGATACATTATGTAGACAGGTGATATATTATGTAGACAGGTGATACATTATGTAGACAGGTGATACATTATGTAGACAGGTGATACATTATGTAGACAGGTGATACATTATGTAGACAGGTGATATATTATGTAGACAGGTGATACATTATGTAGACAGGTGATACATTATGTAGACAGGTGATATATTATGTAGACAGGTGATATATTATGTAGACAGGTGATACATTATGTAGACAGGTGATATATTATGTAGACAGGTGATATATTATGTAGACAGGTGATATATTATGTAGACAGGTGATACATTATGTAGACAGGTGATACATTATGTAGATGGGTGATACATTATGTAGACAGGTGATATATTATGTAGACAGGTGATACATTATGTAGATGGGTGATACATTATGTAGACAGGTGATATATTATGTAGACAGGTGATATATTATGTAGACAGGTGATACATTATGTAGACAGGTGATACATTATGTAGACAGGTGATACATTATGTAGATGGGTGATACATTATGTAGACAGGTGATATATTATGTAGACAGGTGATACATTATGTAGATGGGTGATATATTATGTAGACAGGTGATATATTATGTAGACAGGTGATATATTATGTAGATGGGTGATATATTATGTAGACAGGTGATATATTATGTAGACAGGTGATACATTATGTAGACAGGTGATACATTATGTAGACAGGTGATATATTATGTAGATGGGTGATACATTATGTAGATGGGTGATACATTATGTAGACAGGTGATATATTATGTAGATGGGTGATACATTATGTAGATGGGTGATACATTATGTAGACAGGTGATATATTATGTAGACAGGTGATATATTATGTAGATGGGTGATACATTATGTAGACAGGTGATATATTATGTAGACAGGTGATATATTATGTAGATGGGTGATATATTATGTAGACAGGTGATATATTATGTAGATAGGTGGTACATTATGTAGACAGGTGATACATTATGTAGACAGGTGATATAATATGTAGACAGGTGATATATTATGTAGACAGGTGATACATTATGTAGACAGGTGATACATTATGTAGACAGGTGGTACATTATGTAGACAGGTGGTACATTATGTAGATGGGTGATATATTATGTAGACAGGTGATATATTATGTAGATAGGTGGTACATTATGTAGACAGGTGATACATTATGTAGACAGGTGATATAATATGTAGACAGGTGATATATTATGTAGACAGGTGATACATTATGTAGACAGGTGATACATTATGTAGACAGGTGGTACATTATGTAGACAGGTGGTACATTATGTAGATGGGTGATATATTATGTAGACAGGTGATACATTATGTAGATGGGTGATACATTATGTAGACAGGTGATATATTATGTAGACAGGTGATATATTATGTAGACAGGTGATACATTATGTAGACAGGTGATATATTATGTAGACAGGTGATACATTATGTAGACAGGTGATACATTATGTAGATGGGTGATACATTATGTAGACAGGTGATACATTATGTAGACATGTGATACATTGTGTAGACAGGTGATATATTATGTAGATGTGTGATACATTATGTAGATGGGTGATACATTATGTAGATGGGTGATACATTATGTAGACATGTGATACATTATGTAGACATGTGATATATTATGTAGACAGGTGATACATTATGTAGACAGGTGATACATTATGTAGATGGGTGATATATTATGTAGACAGGTGATACATTATGTAGACATGTGATACATTATGTAGACAGGTGATATATTATGTAGATAGGTGGTACATTATGTAGACAGGTGATACATTATGTAGACAGGTGATATAATATGTAGACAGGTGATATATTATGTAGATGGGTGATACATTATGTAGACAGGTGATATATTATGTAGACAGGTGATATATTATGTAGACAGGTGATACATTATGTAGACAGGTGATACATTATGTAGATGGGTGATACATTATGTAGACAGGTGATACATTATGTAGACAGGTGATACATTATGTAGACAGGTGATACATTATGTAGACATGTGATACATTATGTAGACATGTGATACATTATGTAGATGGGTGATACATTATGTAGACAGGTGATACATTATGTAGACAGGTGATACATTATGTAGACAGGTGATACATTATGTAGACATGTGATACATTATGTAGACAGGTGATATATTATGTAGATAGGTGGTACATTATGTAGACAGGTGATACATTATGTAGACAGGTGATATAATATGTAGACAGGTGATATATTATGTAGATGGGTGATACATTATGTAGACAGGTGATACATTATGTAGACAGGTGATACATTATGTAGACAGGTGATACATTATGTAGACAGGTGATATATTATGTAGACAGGTGATATATTATGTAGATGGGTGATACATTATGTAGACAGGTGATACATTATGTAGACAGGTGATATATTATGTAGATGGGTGGTACATTATGTAGACAGGTGATATATTATGTAGACAGGTGATATATTATGTAGACAGGTGATACATTATGTAGACAGGTGATACATTATGTAGATGGGTGATACATTATGTAGACATGTGATACATTATGTAGATGGGTGATACATTATGTAGATGGGTGATACATTATGTAGATGGGTGATACATTATGTAGATGGGTGATACATTATGTAGATGGGTGATACATTATGTAGATGGGTGATACATTATGTAGACAGGTGATATATTATGTAGACAGGTGATACATTATGTAGATGGGTGATATATTATGTAGACAGGTGATATATTATGTAGACAGGTGGTACATTATGTAGACAGGTGATACATTATGTAGACAGGTGATACATTATGTAGACAGGTGATATATTATGTAGATGGGTGATATATTATGTAGATGGGTGATACATTATGTAGACAGGTGATACATTATGTAGACAGGTGATACATTATGTAGACAGGTGATATATTATGTAGACAGGTGATACATTATGTAGACAGGTGATACATTATGTAGACAGGTGATACATTATGTAGACAGGTGGTACATTATGTAGATGGGTGATATATTATGTAGACAGGTGATATATTATGTAGATAGGTGGTACATTATGTAGACAGGTGATACATTATGTAGACAGGTGATATATTATGTAGACAGGTGATATATTATGTAGACAGGTGATACATTATGTAGACAGGTGATACATTATGTAGACAGGTGGTACATTATGTAGACAGGTGGTACATTATGTAGATGGGTGATATATTATGTAGACAGGTGATATATTATGTAGATAGGTGATACATTATGTAGACAGGTGATACATTATGTAGACAGGTGATATATTATGTAGACAGGTGATACATTATGTAGACAGGTGATATATTATGTAGACAGGTGATACATTATGTAGACAGGTGATACATTATGTAGAAGGTGATACATTATGTAGACAGTGATGAGGTGATATATTATGTAGACAGGTGATATATTATGTAGATGGTGATACATTATGTAGACAGTGATACATTATGTAGACAGGTGATATATTATGTAGACAGGTGATACATTATGTAGACAGGTGATACATTATGTAGATGGGTGATATATTATGTAGACAGGTGATACATTATGTAGACAGGTGATATATTATGTAGACAGGTGATACATTATGTAGACAGGTGATACATTATGTAGACAGGTGATACATTATGTAGACAGGTGATACATTATGTAGACAGGTGATATATTATGTAGACAGGTGATACATTATGTAGACAGGTGATACATTATGTAGACAGGTGATATATTATGTAGACAGGTGATACATTATGTAGACAGGTGATACATTATGTAGACAGGTGATATATTATGTAGACAGGTGATATATTATGTAGATGGGTGATACATTATGTAGACAGGTGATACATTATGTAGACAGGTGATACATTATGTAGACAGGTGATACATTATGTAGACAGGTGATACATTATGTAGACAGGTGATATATTATGTAGACAGGTGATACATTATGTAGACAGGTGATACATTATGTAGACAGGTGATATATTATGTAGATAGGTGATACATTATGTAGACAGGTGATACATTATGTAGACAGGTGATATATTATGTAGACAGGTGATATATTATGTAGATGGGTGATACATTATGTAGACAGGTGATACATTATGTAGACAGGTGATACATTATGTAGACAGGTGATACATTATGTAGACAGGTGATATATTATGTAGACAGGTGATACATTATGTAGACAGGTGATACATTATGTAGACAGGTGATACATTATGTAGACAGGTGATATTATGTAGATGGGTGATACATTATGTAGACAGGTGTATATTATGTAGACAGGTGATATATTATGTAGACAGGTGATACATTATGTAGACAGGTGATACATTATGTAGACAGGTGATACATTATGTAGACATGTGATACATTATGTAGATGGGTGATACATTATGTAGATGGGTGATACATTATGTAGATGGGTGATACATTATGTAGATGGGTGATACATTATGTAGATGGGTGATACATTATGTAGACAGGATATATTATGTAGACAGGTGATACATTATGTAGATGGGATATATTATGTAGACAGGTGATATATTATGTAGACAGGTGATACATTATGTAGACAGGTGTACATTATGTAGACAGGTGATACATTATGTAGACAGGTGATATATTATGTAGATGGGTGATATATTATGTAGATGGGTGATACATTATGTAGACAGGTGATACATTATGTAGACAGGTGATACATTATGTAGACAGGTGATATATTATGTAGACAGGTGATACATTATGTAGACAGGTGATACATTATGTAGACAGGTGATACATTATGTAGACAGGTGATACATTATGTAGACAGGTGATATATTATGTAGACAGGTGATATATTATGTAGATAGGTGATACATTATGTAGACAGGTGATACATTATGTAGACAGGTGATATATTATGTAGACAGGTGATATATTATGTAGACAGGTGATACATTATGTAGACAGGTGATACATTATGTAGACAGGTGATACATTATGTAGACAGGTGATACATTATGTAGATAGGTGATATATTATGTAGACAGGTGATACATTATGTAGATGGGTGATACATTATGTAGACAGGTGATATATTATGTAGACAGGTGATATATTATGTAGACAGGTGATACATTATGTAGACAGGTGATATATTATGTAGACAGGTGATACATTATGTAGACAGGTGATACATTATGTAGATGGGTGATACATTATGTAGACAGGTGATACATTATGTAGACAGTGATACATTATGTAGACAGGTGATATATTATGTAGATGGGTGATACATTATGTAGACAGGTGATACATTATGTAGACAGGTGATATATTATGTAGACAGGTGATACATTATGTAGACAGGTGATACATTATGTAGATGGGTGATATATTATGTAGACAGGTGATACATTATGTAGACAGGTGATATATTATGTAGACAGGTGGTACATTATGTAGACAGGTGATACATTATGTAGACAGGTGATATATTATGTAGACAGGTGATATATTATGTAGATGGGTGATACATTATGTAGACAGGTGATATATTATGTAGACAGGTGATATATTATGTAGACAGGTGATACATTATGTAGACAGGTGATACATTATGTAGATGGGTGATACATTATGTAGACAGGTGATACATTATGTAGACAGGTGATACATTATGTAGACAGGTGATACATTATGTAGACATGTGATACATTATGTAGACATGTGATACATTATGTAGATGGGTGATACATTATGTAGACAGGTGATACATTATGTAGACAGGTGATACATTATGTAGACAGGTGATACATTATGTAGACATGTGATACATTATGTAGACAGGTGATATATTATGTAGATAGGTGGTACATTATGTAGACAGGTGATACATTATGTAGACAGGTGATATAATATGTAGACAGGTGATATATTATGTAGATGGGTGATACATTATGTAGACAGGTGATACATTATGTAGACAGGTGATACATTATGTAGACAGGTGATACATTATGTAGACAGGTGATACATTATGTAGACAGGTGATACATTATGTAGATGGGTGATACATTATGTAGACAGGTGATACATTATGTAGACAGGTGATACATTATGTAGACAGGTGATACATTATGTAGACAGGTGATACATTATGTAGACAGGTGATATATTATGTAGACAGGTGATACATTATGTAGACAGGTGATACATTATGTAGACAGGTGATACATTATGTAGACATGTGATACATTATGTAGAGGTATACATTATGTAGATGGGTGATACATTATGTAGATGGGTGATACATTATGTAGATGGGTGATACATTATGTAGATGGGTGATACATTATGTAGATGGGTGATACATTATGTAGATGGGTGATACATTATGTAGACATGTGATATATTATGTAGACAGGTGATACATTATGTAGATGGGTGATATATTATGTAGACAGGTGATATATTATGTAGACAGGTGGTACATTATGTAGACAGGTGGTACATTATGTAGACAGGTGATACATTATGTAGACAGGTGATATATTATGTAGATGGGTGATATATTATGTAGATGGGTGATACATTATGTAGACAGGTGATACATTATGTAGACAGGTGATACATTGTGTATACAGGTGATATATTATGTAGACAGGTGATATATTATGTAGACAGGTGATATATTATGTAGACATGTGATATATTATGTAGACAGGTGGTACATTGTGTAGACAGGTGATACATTATGTAGACATGTGGTATATTATGTAGACAGGTGATACATTATGTAGATGGGTGATACATTATGTAGACATGTGATATATTATGTAGACAGGTGATATATTATGTAGACAGGTGATACATTATGTAGATGGGTGATATATTATGTAGACAGGTGGTACATTGTGTAGACAGGTGATACATTATGTAGACATGTGATATATTATGTAGACAGGTGATACATTATGTAGATGGGTGATACATTATGTAGACATGTGATATATTATGTAGACAGGTGATATATTATGTAGACAGGTGATACATTATGTAGACAGGTGATACATTATGTAGATGGGTGATATATTATGTAGACAGGTGGTACATTATGTAGACAGGTGATATATTATGTAGACAGGTGATATATTATGTAGACAGGTGATATATTATGTAGACAGGTGATAATTGTAGAGGTGATACATTATGTAGACAGGTGATACATTATGTAGAGGTGATAATTATGTAGACAGGTGATAATTATGTAGACAGGTGATACATTATGTAGACAGGTGATACATTATGTAGACAGGTGATACATTATGTAGACAGGTGATACATTATGTAGACAGGTGATATATTATGTAGACAGGTGATACATTATGTAGACAGGTGATACATTATGTAGACAGGTGGACATTATGTAGACAGGTGATATATTATGTAGACAGGTGATATATTATGTAGACAGGTGATACATTATGTAGACAGGTGATATATTATGTAGACAGGTGATACATTATGTAGACAGGTGATATATTATGTAGACAGGTGATACATTATGTAGACAGGTGATACATTATGTAGATGGGTGATATATTATGTAGATGGGTGATACATTATGTAGATGGGTGGTATATTATGTAGACAGGTGGTACATTATGTAGACAGGTGATACATTATGTAGACAGGTGATACATTATGTAGACAGGTGATACATTATGTAGACAGGTGATACATTATGTAGACAGGTGATATATTATGTAGACAGGTGATACATTATGTAGACAGGTGATACATTATGTAGACAGGTGGTACATTATGTAGACAGGTGATATATTATGTAGACAGGTGATATATTATGTAGACAGGTGATATATTATGTAGACAGGTGATACATTATGTAGATAGGTGATACATTATGTAGACAGGTGGTACATTATGTAGACAGGTGATATATTATGTAGATGGGTGATACATTATGTAGATGGGTGATACATTATGTAGACAGGTGATATATTATGTAGATGGGTGATACATTATGTAGATGGGTGATACATTATGTAGACAGGTGATATATTATGTAGACAGGTGATATATTATGTAGATGGGTGATACATTATGTAGACAGGTGATATATTATGTAGACAGGTGATATATTATGTAGACAGGTGATATATTATGTAGACAGGTGATATATTATGTAGATAGGTGATACATTATGTAGACAGGTGATATATTATGTAGATGGGTGATATATTATGTAGATGGGTGATATATTATGTAGACAGGTGATACATTATGTAGACAGGTGATATATTATGTAGACAGGTGATATATTATGTAGATAGGTGGTACATTATGTAGACAGGTGATACATTATGTAGACAGGTGATATAATATGTAGACAGGTGATATATTATGTAGACAGGTGATACATTATGTAGACAGGTGATACATTATGTAGACAGGTGGTACATTATGTAGACAGGTGGTACATTATGTAGATGGGTGATATATTATGTAGACAGGTGATATATTATGTAGATAGGTGGTACATTATGTAGACAGGTGATATATTATGTAGACAGGTGATACATTATGTAGACAGGTGATACATTATGTAGACAGGTGATATAATATGTAGACAGGTGATATATTATGTAGATGGGTGATACATTATGTAGACAGGTGATACATTATGTAGACATGTGATATATTATGTAGATGGGTGATACATTATGTAGACAGGTGATACATTATGTAGACAGGTGATACATTATGTAGACAGGTGATACATTGTGTAGACAGGTGATATAATATGTAGACAGGTGATATATTATGTAGATGGGTGATACATTATGTAGACAGGTGATACATTATGTAGACATGTGATATATTATGTAGATGGGTGGTACATTATGTAGACAGGTGGTATATTATGTAGACAGGTGATATATTATGTAGACATGTGATATATTATGTAGACAGGTGATACATTATGTAGACAGGTGATACATTATGTAGATGGGTGATACATTATGTAGGCATGTGATACATTATGTAGATGGGCGATACATTATACATTATGTAGATGGGTGATACATTATGTAGATGGGTGATACATTATGTAGATGGGTGATACATTATGTAGATGGGTGATACATTATGTAGATGGGTGATACATTATGTAGATGGGTGATACATTATGTAGACATGTGATATATTATGTAGACAGGTGATACATTATGTAGATGGGTGATATATTATGTAGACAGGTGATATATTATGTAGACAGGTGGTACATTATGTAGACAGGTGGTACATTATGTAGACAGGTGATACATTATGTAGACAGGTGATATATTATGTAGATGGGTGATATATTATGTAGATGGGTGATACATTATGTAGACAGGTGATACATTATGTAGACAGGTGATACATTGTGTATACAGGTGATATATTATGTAGACAGGTGATATATTATGTAGACAGGTGATATATTATGTAGACATGTGATATATTATGTAGACAGGTGGTACATTGTGTAGACAGGTGATACATTATGTAGACATGTGGTATATTATGTAGACAGGTGATACATTATGTAGATGGGTGATACATTATGTAGACATGTGATATATTATGTAGACAGGTGATATATTATGTAGACAGGTGATACATTATGTAGACAGGTGATACATTATGTAGATGGGTGATATATTATGTAGACAGGTGGTACATTATGTAGACAGGTGATATATTATGTAGACAGGTGATATATTATGTAGACAGGTGATATATTATGTAGACATGTGATATATTATGTAGACAGGTGGTACATTATGTAGATGGGTGATATATTATGTAGACAGGTGATACATTATGTAGACAGGTGATACATTATGTAGACAGGTGATATATTATGTAGACAGGTGGTACATTATGTAGACAGGTGATACATTATGTAGACAGGTGATATATTATGTAGATGGGTGATATATTATGTAGATGGGTGATATATTATGTAGATGGGTGATACATTATGTAGATGGGTGGTATATTATGTAGACAGGTGATATATTATGTAGATGGGTGATACATTATGTAGACAGGTGATATATTATGTAGATGGGTGATATATTATGTAGATAGGTGATATATTATGTAGACAGGTGATACATTATGTAGACAGGTGATATATTATGTAGACAGGTGATATATTATGTAGATAGGTGATACATTATGTAGACAGGTGATACATTATGTAGACAGGTGATATATTATGTAGACAGGTGATATATTATGTAGACAGGTGATACATTATGTAGACAGGTGATACATTATGTAGACAGGTGATACATTATGTAGACAGGTGATATATTATGTAGACAGGTGATACATTATGTAGACAGGTGATATATTATGTAGACAGGTGATATATTATGTAGACAGGTGATACATTATGTAGACAGGTGATACATTATGTAGACAGGTGATACATTATGTAGACAGGTGATACATTATGTAGACAGGTGATACATTATGTAGACAGGTGATACATTATGTAGACAGGTGATACATTATGTAGACGTGATACATTATGTAGACAGGTGATATTATGTAGATGGTGATATATTATGTAGATGGGTGATACATTATGTAGACAGGTGATACATTATGTAGACAGGTGATACATTATGTAGACAGGTGATACATTATGTAGACAGGTGATATATTATGTAGACAGGTGATACATTATGTAGATGGGTGATATATTATGTAGACAGGTGATATATTATGTAGATGGGTGATACATTATGTAGACAGGTGATATATTATGTAGACAGGTGATATATTATGTAGACAGGTGATACATTATGTAGACAGGTGATATATTATGTAGACAGGTGATATATTATGTAGATGGGTGATACATTATGTAGACAGGTGATATATTATGTAGACAGGTGATATATTATGTAGACAGGTGATACATTATGTAGATGGGTGATATATTATGTAGACAGGTGATATATTATGTAGATGGGTGATACATTATGTAGACAGGTGATATATTATGTAGACAGGTGATATATTATGTAGACATGTGATACATTATGTAGAGGGTGATATATTATGTAGACAGGTGATATATTATGTAGACAGGTGATACATTATGTAGATGGGTGATACATTATGTAGATGGGTGATACATTATGTAGACAGGTGATATATTATGTAGATGGGTGATATATTATGTAGAGGTGATATATTATGTAGAGGTGATACATTATGTAGACAGGTGATATATTATGTAGACAGGTGATACATTATGTAGACAGGTGATACATTATGTAGACAGGTGATATATTATGTAGATGGGTGATACATTATGTAGACAGGTGATATATTATGTAGACAGGTGATACATTATGTAGACAGGTGATATATTATGTAGAGGTGATACATTATGTACGTGATAATTATGTAGACAGGTGATACATTATGTAGACAGGTGATACATTATGTAGACAGGTGATATATTATGTAGACAGGTGATATATTATGTAGACAGGTGATACATTATGTAGACAGGTGATATATTATGTAGATGGGTGATACATTATGTAGACAGGTGATATATTATGTAGACAGGTGATATATTATGTAGACAGGTGATATATTATGTAGACAGGTGATACATTATGTAGACAGGTGATACATTATGTAGACAGGTGATACATTATGTAGACAGGTGATATATTATGTAGACAGGTGATACATTATGTAGATGGGTGATACATTATGTAGACAGTGATAATTATGTAGAGGATAATTATGTAGATGGGTGATACATTATGTAGACAGGTGATATATTATGTAGACAGGTGGTACATTATGTAGACAGGTGATACATTATGTAGACAGGTGATACATTATGTAGACAGGTGATATATTATGTAGACAGGTGATACATTATGTAGACAGGTGATACATTATGTAGACAGGTGATACATTATGTAGACAGGTGATACATTATGTAGACAGGTGATATATTATGTAGACAGGTGATATATTATGTAGACAGGTGATACATTATGTAGATGGGTGATATATTATGTAGACAGGTGATACATTATGTAGACAGGTGATACATTATGTAGACATGTGGTACATTATGTAGACAGGTGATACATTATGTAGATGGGTGATACATTATGTAGACATGTGATATATTATGTAGACAGGTGATATATTATGTAGACAGGTGATACATTATGTAGACAGGTGATACATTATGTAGACAGGTGATATATTATGTAGACAGGTGATACATTATGTAGACAGGTGATATATTATGTAGACAGGTGATATATTATGTAGACAGGTGATATATTATGTAGACAGGTGGTACATTATGTAGATGGGTGATATATTATGTAGACAGGTGATACATTATGTAGACAGGTGATACATTATGTAGACAGGTGATATATTATGTAGACAGGTGGTACATTATGTAGACAGGTGATACATTATGTAGACAGGTGATATATTATGTAGATGGGTGATATATTATGTAGATGGGTGATATATTATGTAGATGGGTGATACATTATGTAGACAGGTGATACATTATGTA
>CM026387.1:48132434-48201127 GCA_014843695.1 Archivesica marissinica
TTATGTAGACATGTGATACATTGTGTAGACAGGTGATATATTATATAGATGGGTGGTACATTGTGTAGATGGGTGATATATTGTGTAGACATGTGATATATTGTGTAGACAGGTGATATATTATGTAGACAGGTGATACATTGTGTAGACAGGTGATATATTATGTAGATGGGTGATACATTGTGTAGAGGTGTTTTTGTGGGTGTTTTTGTTGGTGATATATTATGTAGACAGGTGATACATTATGTAGACAGGTGTTTTGTAGACAGGTGATATATTATGTAGATGGGTGATATATTATGTAGATGGGTGGTACATTATGTAGATGGGTGTTTTGTGGGTGTTTTTGTGTGGGTGGTTTTGTGGGTGTTTTGTGTGGGTGTTTTGTGGGTGTTTTTGTGTGGGTGATATTATGTAGACAGGTGATACATTATGTAGATGGGTGATATATTATGTAGACAGGTGATATATTATGTAGATGGGTGGTACATTATGTAGACAGGTGATATATTATGTAGACAGGTGATACATTATGTAGATGGGTGGTACATTGTGTAGACATGTGATATATTATGTAGACATGTGATATATTATGTAGACATGTGATATATTATGTAGACAAGTGATACATTATGTAGACATGTGATACATTATGTAGATGGGTGATACATTATGTAGACATGTGATACATTATGTAGACAGGTGATACATTATGTAGACATGTCATACATTATGTAGACATGTGATGCATTATGTAGACAGGTGATACATTATGTAGATGTGATACATTAGTAGACATGTGATACATTATGAGACATGTGTACATTATTTAGACAGGTGATACTTATGTAGATTGGTGATACATTATGTAGACAGGTGATACATTATGTAGACAGGTGATATATTATGTAGACATGTGATACATTATGTAGATGGGTGATATATTATGTAGATGGGTGATATATTATGTATATGGGTGATATATTATGTAGATGGGTGATACATTATGTAGACAGGTGATATATTATGTAGACATGTGATACATTATGTAGATGGGTGGTATATTATGTAGACAGGTGATATATTATGTAGACAGGTGATATATTATGTAGACAGGTGATATATTATGTAGACAGGTGATACATTATGTAGACAGGTGATATATTATGTAGACAGGTGATACATTATGTAGACAGGTGATACATTATGTAGACAGGTGATATATTATGTAGACAGGTGATATATTATGTAGACAGGTGATACATTATGTAGACAGGTGATATATTATGTAGACAGGTGATACATTATGTAGACAGGTGATACATTATGTAGATGGGTGATATATTATGTAGATGGGTGATACATTATGTAGATGGGTGGTATATTATGTAGACAGGTGGTACATTATGTAGACAGGTGATACATTATGTAGACAGGTGATACATTATGTAGACAGGTGATACATTATGTAGACAGGTGATACATTATGTAGACAGGTGATATATTATGTAGACAGGTGATACATTATGTAGACATGTGATACATTATGTAGACAGGTGATATATTATGTAGATAGGTGGTACATTATGTAGACAGGTGATACATTATGTAGACAGGTGATATAATATGTAGACAGGTGATATATTATGTAGATGGGTGATACATTATGTAGACAGGTGATACATTATGTAGACAGGTGATACATTATGTAGACAGGTGATACATTATGTAGACAGGTGATACATTATGTAGACAGGTGATATATTATGTAGACAGGTGATACATTATGTAGACAGGTGATACATTATGTAGACAGGTGATACATTATGTAGACAGGTGATACATTATGTAGACAGGTGATATAATATGTAGACAGGTGATATATTATGTAGATGGGTGATACATTATGTAGACAGGTGATACATTATGTAGACATGTGATATATTATGTAGATGGGTGATACATTATGTAGACAGGTGATACATTATGTAGACAGGTGATACATTATGTAGACAGGTGATACATTGTGTAGACAGGTGATATATTATGTAGACAGGTGATATATTATGTAGATGGGTGATACATTATGTAGACAGGTGATACATTATGTAGACATGTGATATATTATGTAGATGGGTGATACATTATGTAGACAGGTGATACATTATGTAGACAGGTGATACATTATGTAGACAGGTGATACATTGTGTAGACAGGTGATATATTATGTAGACAGGTGATATATTATGTAGATGGGTGATACATTATGTAGACAGGTGATACATTATGTAGACATGTGATATATTATGTAGACAGGTGATACATTATGTAGACAGGTGATACATTATGTAGACAGGTGATACATTATGTAGATGGGTGATACATTATGTAGACAGGTGATACATTATGTAGACAGGTGATATATTATGTAGACAGGTGATATATTATGTAGACAGGTGATACATTATGTAGACAGGTGATATATTATGTAGACAGGTGGTACATTATGTAGAAGTTATATGTGGGTGATATTGGGTGTAGACAGTGATATATTATGTAGACAGTGATATATTATGTAGATGGTGATATATTATGTAGACAGGTGATACATTATGTAGTGGAGGTGATACATTATGTAGACAGGTGATATATTATGTAGACAGGTGATACATTATGTAGACGGTGATACATTATGTAGACAGGTGATATATTATGTAGATAGGTGATACATTATGTAGACAGGTGATACATTATGTAGACGGGTGATATATTATGTAGTGGGTGATATATTATGTAGAGTGTTTTGTGGTGTTTTGTGGGTGTAGGTGATATATTATGTAGACAGGTGATATATTATGTAGACAGGTGATACATTATGTAGACAGGTGATATATTATGTAGACAGGTGATACATTATGTAGACAGGTGATATATTATGTAGACAGGTGATACATTATGTAGACAGGTGATACATTATGTAGATGGGTGATATATTATGTAGATGGGTGATACATTATGTAGATGGGTGGTATATTATGTAGACAGGTGGTACATTATGTAGACAGGTGATACATTATGTAGACAGGTGATACATTATGTAGACAGGTGATACATTATGTAGACAGGTGATACATTATGTAGACAGGTGATATATTATGTAGACAGGTGATACATTATGTAGACAGGTGATACATTATGTAGACAGGTGGTACATTATGTAGACAGGTGATATATTATGTAGACAGGTGATATATTATGTAGACAAGTGATATATTATGTAGACAGGTGATACATTATGTAGATAGGTGATACATTATGTAGACAGGTGGTACATTATGTAGACAGGTGATATATTATGTAGATGGGTGATACATTATGTAGATGGGTGATACATTATGTAGACAGGTGATATATTATGTAGATGGGTGATACATTATGTAGATGGGTGATATATTATGTATATGGGTGATATATTATGTAGATGGGTGATATATTATGTAGATGGGTGATATATTATGTAGACAGGTGATACATTATGTAGACAGGTGATACATTATGTAGATGGGTGATACATTATGTAGATGGGTGATATATTATGTAGACAGGTGATACATTATGTAGATGGGTGATACATTATGTAGACAGGTGATATTTTATGTAGATGGGTGATACATTATGTAGATGGGTGATATATTATGTAGACAGGTGATATATTATGTAGACAGGTGGTACAGTATGTAGATGGGTGGTACATTATGTAGATGGGTGATACATTGTGTAGACAGGTGATATATTATGTAGACAGGTGATATATTATGTAGACAGGTGATACATTATGTAGACAGGTGATATATTATGTAGATGGTGATACATTATGTAGACGGTGATATTATGTAGACAGGTGATACATTATGTAGACAGGTGGTAGACAGGTGATATATTATGTAGACAGGTGATATATTATGTAGACAGGTGGTACATTATGTAGATGGGTGGTATATTATGTAGACAGGTGATACATTATGTAGACAGGTGATATATTATGTAGACAGGTGATATATTATGTAGACAGGTGATATATTATGTAGACAGGTGATACATTATGTAGACGGGTGATATATTATGTAGATGGGTGATATATTATGTAGATAGGTGATACATTATGTAGACAGTGATATTTATGTAGATGGGTGATACATTATGTAGACAGGTGATACATTATTATGTAGACAGGTGATACATTATGTAGACAGGTGTAGACAGGTGATACATTATGTAGACATGTGATATATTATGTAGAGGTGATATATTATGTAGACAGGTGTACATTATGTAGATGGGTGATATATTATGTAGACAGGTGATATATTATGTAGACATGTGATACATTATGTAGATGGGTGATATATTATGTAGACAGGTGATATATTATGTAGATGGGTGATACATTATGTAGACAGGTGATATATTATGTAGACAGGTGATATATTATGTAGACAGGTGATACATTATGTAGATGGGTGATATATTATGTAGACAGGTGATATATTATGTAGATGGGTGATACATTATGTAGACAGGTGGTATATTATGTAGACAGGTGATATATTATGTAGACATGTGATACATTATGTAGATGGGTGATATATTATGTAGACAGGTGATATATTATGTAGATGGGTGATACATTATGTAGACAGGTGGTATATTATGTAGACAGGTGATATATTATGTAGACATGTGATACATTATGTAGATGGGTGATATATTATGTAGACAGGTGATATATTATGTAGATGGGTGATACATTATGTAGACAGGTGGTATATTATGTAGACAGGTGATATATTATGTAGACATGTGATACATTATGTAGATGGGTGATATATTATGTAGACAGGTGATATATTATGTAGACATGTGATACATTATGTAGATGGGTGATACATTATGTAGATGGGTGATATATTATGTAGACAGGTGGTATATTATGTAGATGGGTGATATATTATGTAGATGGGTGATATATTATGTAGATGGGTAATACATTATGTAGACAGGTGATATATTATGTAGATAGGTGATACATTATGTAGACAGGTGATACATTATGTAGACAGGTGATATATTATGTAGATGGGTGATACATTATGTAGACAGGTGATATATTATGTAGATGGGTGATACATTATGTAGACAGGTGATATATTATGTAGATGGGTGATACATTATGTAGACAGGTGGTAGACAGGTGATATATTATGTAGACAGGTGATACATTATGTAGACAGGTGGTAGACAGGTGATACATTATGTAGACATGTGATATATTATGTAGATAGGTGATATATTATGTAGACAGGTGATATATTATGTAGATGGGTGGTACATTATGTAGACAGGTGATATATTATGTAGATGGGTGATACATTGTGTAGACAGGTGATATATTATGTAGACATGTGATACATTGTGTAGACAGGTGATATATTATGTAGATGGGTGATACATTGTGTAGACAGGTGATATATTATGTAGACATGTGATACATTGTGTAGACAGGTGATATATTATGTAGACAGGTGATACATTGTGTAGACAGGTGATATATTATGTAGACAGGTGATACATTGTGTAGACAGGTGATATATTATGTAGACAGGTGATACATTTTGTATACAGGTGATATATTATGTAGACAGGTGATACATTATGTAGACAGGTGATACATTATGTAGACAGGTGATATATTATGTAGATGGGTGATACATTATGTAGATGGGTGGTACATTATGTAGAGGGTGATACATTATGTAGACAGGTGATATATTATGTAGATGGGTGGTACATTATGTAGACAGGTGATACATTATGTAGATGGGTGATACATTATGTAGACAGGTGATATATTATGTAGATGGGTGATACATTATGTAGACAGGTGATACATTATGTAGATGGGTGATACATTATGTAGACAGGTGATATATTATGTAGATGGGTGGTACATTATGTAGACAGGTGATATATTATGTAGACAGGTGATACATTATGTAGATGGGTGGTACATTGTGTAGACATGTGATATATTATGTAGACATGTGATATATTATGTAGACATGTGATATATTATGTAGACAAGTGATACATTATGTAGATGGGTGATACATTATGTAGACATGTGATACATTATGTAGACAGGTGATACATTATGTAGACATGTCATACATTATGTAGACATGTGATGCATTATGTAGACAGGTGATACATTATGTAGACATGTGATACATTATGTAGACATGTGATACATTATGTAGACATGTGATACATTATGTAGACAGGTGATACATTATGTAGATGGGTGATACATTATGTAGACAGGTGATACATTATGTAGACAGGTGATACATTATGTAGATGGGTGATATATTATGTAGATGGGTGATATATTATGTATATGGGTGATATATTATGTAGATGGGTGATATATTATGTAGATGGGTGATATATTATGTAGATGGGTGATACATTATGTAGACATGTGATACATTATGTAGATGGGTGATATATTATGTATATGGGTGATATATTATGTAGATGGGTGATATATTATGTAGACAGGTGGTATATTATGTAGACAGGTGATATATTATGTAGATGGGTGATACATTGTGTAGACATGTGATATATTATGTAGACATGTGATATATTATGTAGACATGTGATATATTATGTAGACAGGTGATACATTATGTAGACAGGTGATACATTATGTAGACAGGTGATATATTATGTAGACATGTGATACATTATGTAGATGGGTGATACATTATGTAGATGGGTGATATATTATGTAGATGGGTGATATATTATGTAGACAGGTGGTATATTATGTAGACAGGTGATACATTATGTAGACAGGTGGGGATATATTATGTAGACAGGTGATACATTATGTAGACAGGTGATACATTATGTAGACAGGTGATATATTATGTAGACAGGTGATATATTATGTAGACAGGTGATACATTATGTAGATGGGTGATACATTATGTAGACAGGTGATACATTATGTAGACAGGTGATATATTATGTAGATGGGTGATACATTATGTAGACAGGTGATACATTATGTAGACAGGTGATACATTATGTAGACAGGTGATACATTGTGTAGACAGGTGATATAATATGTAGACAGGTGATATATTATGTAGATGGGTGATACATTATGTAGACAGGTGATACATTATGTAGACATGTGATATATTATGTAGATGGGTGGTACATTATGTAGACAGGTGGTATATTATGTAGACAGGTGATATATTATGTAGACATGTGATATATTATGTAGACAGGTGATACATTATGTAGACAGGTGATACATTATGTAGATGGGTGATACATTATGTAGGCATGTGATACATTATGTAGATGGGCGATACATTATTATGTAGATGGGTGATACATTATGTAGATGGGTGATACATTATGTAGATGGGTGATACATTATGTAGATGGGTGATACATTATGTAGATGGGTGATACATTATGTAGATGGGTGATACATTATGTAGACATGTGATATATTATGTAGACAGGTGATACATTATGTAGATGGGTGATATATTATGTAGACAGGTGATATATTATGTAGACAGGTGGTACATTATGTAGACAGGTGGTACATTATGTAGACAGGTGATACATTATGTAGACAGGTGATATATTATGTAGATGGGTGATATATTATGTAGATGGGTGATACATTATGTAGACAGGTGATACATTATGTAGACAGGTGATACATTGTGTATACAGGTGATATATTATGTAGACAGGTGATATATTATGTAGACAGGTGATATATTATGTAGACATGTGATATATTATGTAGACAGGTGGTACATTGTGTAGACAGGTGATACATTATGTAGACATGTGGTATATTATGTAGACAGGTGATACATTATGTAGATGGGTGATACATTATGTAGACATGTGATATATTATGTAGACAGGTGATATATTATGTAGACAGGTGATACATTATGTAGACAGGTGATACATTATGTAGATGGGTGATATATTATGTAGACAGGTGGTACATTATGTAGACAGGTGATATATTATGTAGACAGGTGATATATTATGTAGACAGGTGATATATTATGTAGATGGGTGATATATTATGTAGACAGGTGATACATTATGTAGACAGGTGATACATTATGTAGACAGGTGATATATTATGTAGACAGGTGATACATTATGTAGACAGGTGATACATTATGTAGACAGGTGATATATTATGTAGATGGGTGATACATTATGTAGATGGGTGATATATTATGTAGATGGGTGATACATTATGTAGACAGGTGATATATTATGTAGACAGGTGATATATTATGTAGACAGGTGATACATTATGTAGATGGGTGATACATTATGTAGATGGGTGATACATTATGTAGACAGGTGATATATTATGTAGACAGGTGATACATTATGTAGACAGGTGATATATTATGTAGACAGGTGATACATTATGTAGACAGGTGATATATTATGTAGACAGGTGATATATTATGTAGACAGGTGATATATTATGTAGATAGGTGATATATTATGTAGACAGGTGATACATTATGTAGACAGGTGATACATTATGTAGACAGGTGATATATTATGTAGACAGGTGATACATTATGTAGACAGGTGATACATTATGTAGACAGGTGATACATTATGTAGACAGGTGATATATTATGTAGATGGGTGATACATTATGTAGACAGGTGGTATATTATGTAGACAGGTGATATATTATGTAGACAGGTGATACATTATGTAGATGGGTGATATATTATGTAGACAGGTGATATATTATGTAGACATGTGATACATTATGTAGATGGGTGATACATTATGTAGATGGGTGATATATTATGTAGACAGGTGGTATATTATGTAGATGGGTGATATATTATGTAGATGGGTGATATATTATGTAGATGGGTAATACATTATGTAGACAGGTGATATATTATGTAGATAGGTGATACATTATGTAGACAGGTGATACATTATGTAGACAGGTGATATATTATGTAGATGGGTGATACATTATGTAGACAGGTGATATATTATGTAGATGGGTGATACATTATGTAGACAGGTGATATATTATGTAGATGGGTGATACATTATGTAGACAGGTGGTAGACAGGTGATATATTATGTAGACAGGTGATACATTATGTAGACAGGTGGTAGACAGGTGATACATTATGTAGACATGTGATATATTATGTAGATAGGTGATATATTATGTAGACAGGTGATATATTATGTAGATGGGTGGTACATTATGTAGACAGGTGATATATTATGTAGATGGGTGATACATTGTGTAGACAGGTGATATATTATGTAGACATGTGATACATTGTGTAGACAGGTGATATATTATGTAGATGGGTGATACATTGTGTAGACAGGTGATATATTATGTAGACATGTGATACATTGTGTAGACAGGTGATATATTATGTAGACAGGTGATACATTGTGTAGACAGGTGATATATTATGTAGACAGGTGATACATTGTGTAGACAGGTGATATATTATGTAGACAGGTGATACATTATGTATACAGGTGATATATTATGTAGACAGGTGATACATTATGTAGACAGGTGATACATTATGTAGACAGGTGATATATTATGTAGATGGGTGATACATTATGTAGATGGGTGGTACATTATGTAGATGGGTGATACATTATGTAGACAGGTGATATATTATGTAGATGGGTGGTACATTATGTAGACAGGTGATACATTATGTAGATGGGTGATACATTATGTAGACAGGTGATATATTATGTAGATGGGTGATACATTATGTAGACAGGTGATACATTATGTAGATGGGTGATACATTATGTAGACAGGTGATATATTATGTAGATGGGTGGTACATTATGTAGACAGGTGATATATTATGTAGACAGGTGATACATTATGTAGATGGGTGGTACATTGTGTAGACATGTGATATATTATGTAGACATGTGATATATTATGTAGACATGTGATATATTATGTAGACAAGTGATACATTATGTAGATGGGTGATACATTATGTAGACATGTGATACATTATGTAGACAGGTGATACATTATGTAGACATGTCATACATTATGTAGACATGTGATGCATTATGTAGACAGGTGATACATTATGTAGACATGTGATACATTATGTAGACATGTGATACATTATGTAGACATGTGATACATTATGTAGACAGGTGATACATTATGTAGATGGGTGATACATTATGTAGACAGGTGATACATTATGTAGACAGGTGATACATTATGTAGATGGGTGATATATTATGTAGATGGGTGATATATTATGTATATGGGTGATATATTATGTAGATGGGTGATATATTATGTAGATGGGTGATATATTATGTAGATGGGTGATACATTATGTAGACATGTGATACATTATGTAGATGGGTGATATATTATGTATATGGGTGATATATTATGTAGATGGGTGATATATTATGTAGACAGGTGGTATATTATGTAGACAGGTGATATATTATGTAGATGGGTGATACATTGTGTAGACATGTGATATATTATGTAGACATGTGATATATTATGTAGACATGTGATATATTATGTAGACAAGTGATACATTATGTAGACAGGTGATACATTATGTAGACAGGTGATATATTATGTAGACATGTGATACATTATGTAGATGGGTGATACATTATGTAGATGGGTGATATATTATGTAGATGGGTGATATATTATGTAGACAGGTGGTATATTATGTAGACAGGTGATACATTATGTAGACAGGTGGTAGACAGGTGATATATTATGTAGACAGGTGATACATTATGTAGACAGGTGGTAGACAGGTGATACATTATGTAGACATGTGATATATTATGTAGATAGGTGATATATTATGTAGACAGGTGATACATTATGTAGATGGGTGATACATTATGTAGATGGGTGATACATTATGTAGACAGGTGGTATATTATGTAGACAGGTGATACATTATGTAGACAGGTGATATATTATGTAGACAGGTGATACATTATGTAGACAGGTGGTATATTATGTAGATGGGTGATATATTATGTAGACGGGTGATATATTATGTAGACAGGTGATACATTATGTAGACAGGTGATACATTATGTAGACAGGTGATACATTATGTAGACAGGTGATATATTATGTAGATGGGTGATACATTATGTAGATGGGTGGTACATTATGTAGATGGGTGATACATTATGTAGACAGGTGATATATTATGTAGATGGGTGGTACATTATGTAGACAGGTGATACATTATGTAGATGGGTGATACATTATGTAGACAGGTGATATATTATGTAGATGGGTGATACATTATGTAGACAGGTGATACATTATGTAGATGGGTGATACATTATGTAGACAGGTGATATATTATGTAGATGGGTGGTACATTATGTAGACAGGTGATATATTATGTAGACAGGTGATACATTATGTAGATGGGTGGTACATTGTGTAGACATGTGATATATTATGTAGACATGTGATATATTATGTAGACATGTGATATATTATGTAGACAAGTGATACATTATGTAGACAGGTGATACATTATGTAGATGGGTGATACATTATGTAGACATGTGATACATTATGTAGACAGGTGATACATTATGTAGACATGTGATACATTATGTAGACATGTGATACATTATGTAGACAGGTGATACATTATGTAGACATGTGATACATTATGTAGACATGTGATACATTATGTAGACATGTGATACATTATGTAGACAGGTGATACATTATGTAGATGGGTGATACATTATGTAGACAGGTGATACATTATGTAGACAGGTGATATATTATGTAGACATGTGATACATTATGTAGATGGGTGATATATTATGTAGATGGGTGATATATTATGTATATGGGTGATATATTATGTAGATGGGTGATACATTATGTAGATGGGTGATACATTATGTAGACATGTGATACATTATGTAGATGGGTGATATATTATGTATATGGGTGATATATTATGTAGATGGGTGATATATTATGTAGACAGGTGGTATATTATGTAGACAGGTGATACATTATGTAGACAGGTGATATATTATGTAGACAGGTGATACATTATATAGACAGGTGATACATTATGTAGACAGGTGGTATATTATGTAGACAGGTGGTATATTATGTAGACAGGTGATACATTATGTAGACATGTGATATATTATGTAGATGGGTGATACATTATGTAGACATGTGATACATTATGTAGATGGGTGATACATTATGTAGATGGGTGATACATTATGTAGACATGTGGTATATTATGTAGACAGGTGATATATTATGTAGATGGGTGGTACATTATGTAGACAGGTGATATATTATGTAGACAGGTGATATATTATGTAGACAGGTGATACATTATGTAGACAGGTGGTATATTATGTAGACAGGTGGTATATTATGTAGACAGGTGATACATTATGTAGACAGGTGGTACATTATGTAGACAGGTGATACATTATGTAGACAGGTGATATATTATGTAGACAGGTGGTATATTATGTAGACAGGTGATACATTATGTAGACAGGTGGTACATTATGTAGACAGGTGATACATTATGTCGACAGGTGATATATTATGTAGACAGGTGATATATTATGTAGACATGTGATACATTGTGTAGATAGGTTATATGTTATGTTTTATTACAGTTGCTGCCAGTAAGGGGGAGGCAGAACCAGAGAGGAAGGAGACGAGGACTAAAGTAGATGAAGATAGAAAACATGAATATCCTTTACTCTATATATTCTATATATCTCTATATATCTCACTCTATATAATCTATGCATCCTACTCTATATATTCTATATATCTCTATATATCTTACTCTATATATTCTATATATCTTACTCTATATATTCTATATATTCTATATATCTCACTCTATATATTCTATATATTCTATATATCTCAACTCTATATATTCTATATATCTCACTCTATATATTCTATATATCTCACTCTATATATTCTATATATCTTACTCTATATATTCTATATATCCTACTCTATATATTCTATATATCCTACTCTATATATTCTATATATCTCACTCTATATATTCTATATATCTCACTCTATATATTCTATATATCTCACTCTATATATTCTATATATATCTTACTCTATATATTCTATATATCTTACTCTATATATTCTATATATCTCACTCTATATATTCTATACATCTCACTCTATATATTCTATATATCCTACTCTATATATTCTATATATCTCACTCTATATATTCTATATATCTCACTCTATATATTCTATATATCTTACTCTATATATTCTATATATCTCACTCTATATATCTCTATATATCTCACTCTATATATCTTACTCTATATATTCTATATATCTCACTCTATATATTTATATCTCTATATATCTTACCCTATATATTCTATTATCTTACTCTATATATTCTATATATCTCACTCTATATATTCTATATATCTTACTCTATATATTCTATATATCTTACTCTATATATTCTATATATCTCACTCTATATATTCTATATATCTCTATATATCTCACTCTATATATTCTATATATCTTACTCTATATATTCTATATATCTTACTCTATATATTCTATATATCTCTATATATCTTACTCTATATATTCTATATATCTTACTCTATATATTCTATATATCTTACTCTATATATTCTATATATCTCACTCTATATATTCTATATATCTCTATATATCTCACTCTATATATTCTATATATCTCACTCTATATATTCTATATATCTTACTCTATATATTCTATATATCTCACTCTATATATTCTATATATCTCTATATATCTCACTCTATATATTCTATATATCTTACTCTATATATTCTATATATCTCACTCTATATATTCTATATATCTTACTCTATATATTCTATATATCTTACTCTATATATTCTATATATCTTACTCTATATATTCTATATATCTCACTCTATATATTCTATATATCTCTATATATCTCACTCTATATATTCTATTTATCTTACTCTATATATTCTATATATCTCACTCTATATATTCTATATATCCTACTCTATATATTCTATATATCTCACTCTATATATTCTGTATATCTCACTCTATATATTCTATATATCTTACTCTATATATTCTATATATCTCACTCTATATATTCTATATATCTCTATATATCTCACTCTATATATTCTATATATCTTTTTTATTCTATATATCTCACTCTATATATTCTATATATCTCTATATATCTTACTCTATATATTCTATATATCTTACTCTATATATTCTATATATCTTACTCTATATATTCTATATATCTTACTCTATATATTCTATATATCTTACTCTATATATTCTATATTACTCACTCTATATATTCTATATATCTCACTCTATATATTCTATATATCTCACTCTATATATTCTATATATCTTACTCTATATATTCTATATATCTCTCTCTATATACTCTATATATCTCTATATATCTTACTCTATATATTCTATACATCTAACTCTATATATTCTATACATCTCACTCTATATATTCTATATATCTCACTCTATATATTCTATATATCTCACTCTATATATTCTATATATCTCTCTCTATATACTCTATATATCTCTATATATCTTACTCTATATATTCTATACATCTAACTCTATATATTCTATACATCTTACTCTATATATTCTATACATTTCACTCTATATATTCTATATATCTCACTCTATATATTCTATATATCTTACTCTATATATTCTATATATCTTACTCTATATATTCTATATATCTCACTCTATATATCTTACTCTATATATTCTATATATCTTACTCTATATATTCTATATATCTCACTCTATATATCTTACTCTATATATTCTATACATCTAACACTATATATTCTATACATCTAACTCTATATATTCTATACATCTCACTCTATATATTCTATATATCTCACTCTATATATCTAACTCTATATATTCTATATATCTCACTCTATATATTCTATATATCCTACTCGATATCTCACTCTATATATCTAACTCTATATATTCTATACATCTCACTCTATATATTCTATACATCTCACTCTATATATTCTATATATCTCACTCTATATATTCTATATATCTCACTCTATATATTCTATATATCTCACTCTATATATCTTACTCTATATATTCTATATATCTCACTCTATATATTCTATATATCTCAATCTATATATTCTATATATCTTACTCTATATATTCTATATATCCTACTCGATATCTCACTCTATATATCTCACTCTATATATTCTATATATCTCACTCTATATATTCTATATATCTCTCACTCTATATATTTCTCACTCTATATATTCTATATATCTCACTCTATATAATTTACCTTTTATAGAAATTTCTATTCCAGTATATAACTGTTTCCAATTACCTATTGTATGTTAAATGTAGCCGAAACTGATGGTGTGTGTGTTTTACGTTTATTTATCGTCGCTACCGGTTGCCCATATGAGCGACGCCTCCTGAAGAGATTAGTAATTTTACATTTTGGAGGATAGTGCAATGATACAGACAGATACCCATTACAGAGTCTCCTCTGGTTCTTTTACGTGCACAGTGTAAAGCACCGACACGAGACCTCGGTTTAACGTCCCATCTGAAAGACTGTTAATTTGTTTAGGGTCAGGTGGGGGATCGAACCTGCGATCCCTGGATTACCAGTCCAGCCGAAACTGAAAATGATCAATATGCACACCTTGTGTTGTTGTGAAATGTTTCGTATCTCTGATTGGATGTACGGCAGTGATCTGTAATTGGAGGAAATATATTTGTTTTCTTTGAGTTATCTGCACTTGCCACTTGGTATCGTATCCTTAACTGTTGGTCACGATTGAAGCGGCTATTGTGAGAATAATGAAGGCCCGACGAAAACTTCAACATAATGTACTAGTAACTGAGGTAAATTATTCTTGCAACATAATGTACTAGTAACTGAGGTAAGTTATTCTGGCAACATAATGTACTAGTAACTGAGGTAAGGTATTTTTGCAACATAATGTACTAGTAACTGAGGTAAGTTATTCTTGCAACATAATGTACTAGTAACTGAGGTAAGTTATTCTGGCAACATAATGTACTAGTAACTGAGGTAAGTTATTCTGGCAACATAATGTACTAGTAACTGAGGTAAGGTATTCTTGCAACATAATGTACTAGTAACTGAGGTAAGTTATTCTTGCAACATAATGTACTAGTAACTGAGGTAAGTTATTCTGGCAACATAATGTACTAGTAACTGAGGTAAGGTATTCTGGCAACATAATGTACTAGTAACTGAGGTAAGGTATTCTTGCAACATACTGTACTAGTAACTGAGGTAAGTTATTCTTGCAACATAATGTACTAGTAACTGAGGTAAGTTATTCTGGCAACATAATGTACTAGTAACTGAGGTAAGTTATTCTGGCAACATAATGTACTAGTAACTGAGGTAAGTTATTCTGGCAACATAATGTACTAGTAACTGAGGTAAGTTATTCTGGCAACATAATGTACTAGTAACTGGGGTAAGGTATTCTTGCAACATAATGTACTAGTAACTGAGATACGTTATTCTGGCAACATAATGTACTAGTAACTGAGGTAAGGTATTCTGGCAACATAATGTACTAGTAACTGAGGTAAGTTATTCTGGCAACATAATGTACTAGTAACTGAGGTAAGGTATTCTTGCAACATAATGTACTAGTAACTGAGATAAGTTATTCCGGCAACATAATGTACTAGTAACTGAGGTAAGGTATTCTGGCAACATAATGTACTAGTAACTGAAGTAAGGTATTCTGGCAACATAATGTACTAGTAACTGAGGTCAGTTATTCTTGCAACATAATGTACTAGTAACTGAGGTAAGTTATTCTGGCAACATAATGTACTAGTAACTGAGGTAAGGTATTCTTGCAACATAATGTACTAGTAACTGAGGTAAGTTATTCTGGCAACATAATGTACTAGTAACTGAGGTAATGTATTCTGGCAACATAATGTACTAGTAACTGAGGTAATGTATTCGTATAGTGTACATACTGTATAATGTACATACTGTATATTGTAGATACTGTATAATGTACATACTGTATATTGTAGATACTGTATAGTGTAGATACTGTATATTGTACATACTGTATATTGTAGGTGTTGTATATTGTAGGTGTTGTATATTGTAGGTACTGTATATTGTACATACTGTATAGTGTACATACTGTATAGTGTACATACTGTATATTGTAGGTACTGTATATTGTAGATTCTGTATAGTGTACATACTGTATATTGTAGATACTGTATAGTGTAGATACTGTATATTGTAGATACTGTATATTGTAGGTGTTGTATAGTGTATATACTGTATAGTGTACATACTGTATAGTGTACATACTGTATAATGTAGATACTGTATAGTGTACATACTGTATCGTGTAGATACTGTATAGTGTAGATACTGTATATTATACATACTGTATATTGTAGATACTGTATATTGTAGGTGTTGTATAGTGTATATACTGTATAGTGGACATACTGTATAGTGTACATACTGTATAGTGTAGATACTGTATAGTGTACATACTGTATCGTGTAGATACTGTATAGTGTAGATACTGTATAGTGTAGATAATGTATAGTGTACATACTGTATCGTGTAGATACTGTATAGTGTAGATACTGTATAGTGTAGATACTGTATAGTGTAGGTACTGTATATTGTAGATATGGATATTGTACATACTGTATATTGTAGATACTGTATAGTGTACATACTGTATATTGTAGATACTGTATATTGTAGATACTGTATATTGTAGATTCTGTTTAGTTTATATACTGTATATTGTAGATACTGTATAGTGTAGATGCTGTATATTGTAGATAATGTATATTGTAGATAATGTATAGTGTAGATACTGTATATTGTAGGTACTGTATAGTGTAGATACTGTATATTGTAGGTACTGTATATTATAGGTACTGTATAGTATAGATACTGTATATTGTAGATACTGTATATTGTAGATACTGTATATTGTAGGTACTGTATATTGTAGGTACTGTATAGTATAGATACTGTATATTGTAGATACTGTATCTTGTAGATACTGTATATTGTAGATACTGTATATTGTAGATACTGTGTATTGTACATACTGTGTATTGTAGATACTGTATATTGTAGATACTGTGTATTGTACATACTGTGTATTGTAGATACTGTATAGTGTACATACTGTATAGTGTAGATGCTGTATATTGTAGATACTGTATAGTGTACATACTGTATAGTGTATATACTGTATAGTGTACATACTGTATAGTGTACATACTGTATAGTGTACATACTGTATATTGTAGATACTGTATATTGTAGATACTGTATAGTGTAGATACTGTATATTGTAGATACTGTATATTGTAGATACTGTATATTGTAGATACTGTATAGTGTAGATGTTGTATAGTGTACATACTGTATAATGTACATACTGTATAATGTAGATACTGTATATTGTAGATACTGTATAGTGTAGGTGTTGTATAGTGTAGATATTGTATATTGTAGGTACTGTATAGTGTAGGTGTTGTATAGTGTACATACTGTATAGTGTAGGTGTTGTATAGTGTACATACTGTATAGTGTAGATACTGTATAGTGTACATACTGTATAGTGTAGATACTGTATAGTGTAGGTACTGTATAGTGTACATACTGTATAGTGTAATACTGTATAGTGTAGGTACTGTATAGTGTACATACTGTATAGTGTACATACTGTATATTGTACATACTGTATATTGTAGGTACTGTATAATGTAGATACTGTATATTGTAGATACTGTATAGTGTACATACTGTATATTGTAGATACTGTATATTGTAGATACTGTGTATTGTAGATACTGTATAGTGTACATACTGTGTATTGTAGATACTGTATAGTGTACATACTGTGTATTGTAGATACTGTATAGTGTACATTCTGTATAGTGTACATACTGTATAGTGTAATACTGTATAGTGTAGGTACTGTATAGTGTACATACTGTATATTGTACATACTGTATATTGTAGGTACTGTATAATGTAGATACTGTATATTGTAGATACTGTATAGTGTACATACTGTATATTGTAGATACTGTATATTGTAGATACTGTGTATTGTAGATACTGTATAGTGTACATACTGTGTATTGTAGATACTGTATAGTGTACATACTGTGTATTGTAGATACTGTATAGTGTACATACTGTGTATTGTAGATACTGTATAGTGTACATACTGTGTATTGTAGATACTGTATAGTGTACATACTGTGTATTGTAGATACTGTATAGTGTACATACTGTGTATTGTAGATACTGTATAGTGTACATACTGTGTATTGTAGATACTGTATAGTGTACATACTGTGTATTGTAGATACTGTATAGTGTACATACTGTGTATTGTAGATACTGTATAGTGTACATACTGTGTATTGTAGATACTGTATAGTGTACATACTGTGTATTGTAGATACTGTATATTGTACATACTGTGTATTGTAGATACTGTTTATTGTAGATACTGTATAGTGTACATACTGTATAGTGTACATACTGTGTATTGTAGATGCTGTATAGTGGACATACTGTATAGTGTACATACTGTATAGTGTACATACTGTGTATTGTAGGTACTGTGTATTGTACATACTGTGTATTGTAGGTACTGTGTATTGTACATACTGTATATTGTACATACTGTGTATTGTACATATTGTATAGTGTACATACTGTGTATTGTAGATGCTGTATAGTGTACATACTGTGTATTGTAGATGCTGTATAGTGTACATACTGTGTATTGTAGATACTGTATAGTGTGCATACTGTGTATTGTAGATGCTGTATAGTGTACATACTGTGTATTGTAGATGCTGTATAGTGTACATACTGTGTATTGTACATACTGTGTATTGTAGATACTGTATAGTGTACATACTGTGTATTGTAGATACTGTATAGTGTGCATACTGTGTATTGTAGATGCTGTATAGTGTACATACTGTATAGTGTACATACTGTATAGTGTACATACTGTGTATTGTAGATGCTGTATAGTGTACATACTGTGTATTGTACATACTGTATAGTGTACATACTGTGTATTGTAGATACTGTATAGTGTACATACTGTGCATTGTATATACTGTATAGTGTACATACTGTATAGTGTACATACTGTGTATTGTAGATACTGTATAGTGTACATACTGTGTATTGTAGATACTGTATAGTGTACATACTGTGTATTGTAGATACTGTATAGTGTACATACTGTGTATTGTAGATACTGTATAGTGTACATACTGTGTATTGTAGATTCTGTTTAGTTTATATACTGTATATTGTAGATACTGTATAGTGTAGGTACTGTATATTGTAGATACAGTATAATGTACATACTGTAGATACTGTATAGTGTAGATGCTGTATATTGTAGATAATGTATATTGTAGATAATGTATAGTGTAGATACTGTATATTGTAGGTACTGTATAGTGTAGATACTGTATATTGTAGGTACTGTATATTGTAGGTACTGTATAGTATAGATACTGTATATTGTAGATACTGTATATTGTAGGTACTGTATATTGTAGGTACTGTATAGTATAGATACTGTATATTGTAGATACTGTATCTTGTAGATACTGTATATTGTAGATACTGTATATTGTAGATACTGTGTATTGTACATACTGTGTATTGTAGATACTGTATATTGTAGATAATGTGTATTGTACATACTGTGTATTGTAGATACTGTATAGTGTACATACTGTATAGTGTAGATGCTGTATATTGTAGATACTGTATAGTGTACATACTGTATAGTGTATATACTGTATAGTGTACATACTGTATAGTGTACATACTGTATAGTGTACATACTGTATATTGTAGATACTGTATAGTGTAGATACTGTATAGTGTAGATACTGTATATTGTAGATACTGTATATTGTAGATACTGTATATTGTAGATACTGTATAGTGTAGATGTTGTATAGTGTAGGTGTTGTATAGTGTACATACTGTATAATGTACATACTGTATATTGTAGGTACTGTATATTGTAGATACTGTATAGTGTAGGTGTTGTATAGTGTAGATATTGTATATTGTAGGTACTGTATAGTGTAGGTGTTGTATAGTGTACATACTGTATAGTGTAGGTGTTGTATAGTGTACATACTGTATAGTGTAGATACTGTATAGTGTACATACTGTATAGTGTAGATACTGTATAGTGTAGGTACTGTATAGTGTACATACTGTATAGTGTAATACTGTATAGTGTAGGTACTGTATAGTGTACATACTGTATAGTGTACATACTGTATATTGTACATACTGTATATTGTAGGTACTGTATAATGTAGATACTGTATATTGTAGATACTGTATAGTGTACATACTGTATATTGTAGATACTGTATATTGTAGATACTGTGTATTGTAGATACTGTATAGTGTACATACTGTGTATTGTAGATACTGTATAGTGTACATACTGTGTATTGTAGATACTGTATAGTGTACATTCTGTATAGTGTACATACTGTATAGTGTAATACTGTATAGTGTAGGTACTGTATAGTGTACATACTGTATATTGTACATACTGTATATTGTAGGTACTGTATAATGTAGATACTGTATATTGTAGATACTGTATAGTGTACATACTGTATATTGTAGATACTGTATATTGTAGATACTGTGTATTGTAGATACTGTGTATTGTAGATACTGTATAGTGTACATACTGTGTATTGTAGATACTGTATAGTGTACATACTGTGTATTGTAGATACTGTATAGTGTACATACTGTGTATTGTAGATACTGTATAGTGTACATACTGTGTATTGTAGATACTGTATAGTGTACATACTGTGTATTGTAGATACTGTATAGTGTACATACTGTGTATTGTAGATACTGTATAGTGTACATACTGTGTATTGTAGATACTGTGTATTGTAGATACTGTATAGTGTACATACTGTGTATTGTAGATACTGTATAGTGTACATACTGTGTATTGTAGATACTGTATAGTGTACATACTGTGTATTGTAGATACTGTATAGTGTACATACTGTGTATTATAGATACTGTATATTGTAGATACTGTATAGTGTACATACTGTGTATTGTAGATACTGTATAGTGTACATACTGTATATTGTAGATACTGTATAGTGTACATACTGTGTATTGTAGATACTGTATAGTGTACATACTGTGTATTGTAGATACTGTATATTGTAGATACTGTATAGTGTACATACTGTGTATTGTAGATACTGTATAGTGTACATACTGTGTATTGTAGATACTGTATAGTGTACATACTGTGTATTGTAGATACTGTATAGTGTACATACTGGTGTAGAATACTGTGTATTGTAGATACTGTATAGTGTACATACTGTACATTGTACATACTGTATAGTGTACATACTGTGTATTGTAGATACTGTATAGTGTACATACTGTGTATTGTAGATACTGTATAGTGTACATACTGTGTATTGTAGATACTGTATATTGTACATACTGTGTATTGTAGATACTGTATAGTGTACATACTGTACATTGTACATACTGTATAGTGTACATACTGTGTATTGTAGATACTGTATAGTGTACATACTGTGTATTGTAGATACTGTATAGTGTACATACTGTGTATTGTAGATACTGTATATTGTACATACTGTGTATTGTAGATACTGTATAGTGTACATACTGTACATTGTACATACTGTATAGTGTACATACTGTGTATTGTAGATACTGTATAGTGTACATACTGTGTATTGTAGATACTGTATAGTGTACATACTGTGTATTGTAGATACTGTATATTGTACATACTGTGTATTGTAGATACTGTATAGTGTACATACTGTGTATTGTAGATACTGTATAGTGTACATACTGTGTATTGTAGATACTGTATATTGTACATACTGTGTATTGTAGATGCTGTATAGTGTACATACTGTATAGTGTACATACTGTATAGTGTACATACTGTCAGGCGCGTAGCTGGTAAATTTTGAGAGGCAACCTCGGCAAAATGATTGCTAACCACGGAAAGAGTGATATGCATATCAGCTCTACGGAGGCTGCGGAAAACTTCAAATATGTAATGACGGGTGACAAAAAGGATATCATGAATTAAATCTCCACATCATACAACACGCTAGTGGGAAAAAAATCGCAAAATTCTCAAAGCTATTGTAGACACGATCGTACTGTGTGGAAAGCAAAACGTTGCCTTACGAGGTCACGACGACAAAGATAGCAACTTCATAGCTTTACTAGAGTATCAATCGAAATATAACACAGTCCTACGTGATCACTTGGAAACTGGGGACCCAAAAACCAAATATACTTCGCCCGAAATCCAGAACGAACTGATCGATATATGTGGTGAACAAATCAAATCATCTATTGTAAAACAGTGTAACAGTGCCCCATTCTTTGGCTTCATAGCAGACGAGGCCACCGACTCTTCCACAATTGAGCAGATGGCTCTGTTTGCGATATTTCGACTACGATACACTAGCCGTACGTGAAGATTTCATTACGTTCGCCGAATGCGACGCCACGACTGGTGAATCACTTTCCGATGCATTCCTGAAGAACTTGAGACTTGCAGGCGTAGACGTAGATACAATGAGGGGACAGGGATATGATGGCGCTTCGAACATGTCCGGGAAGTTCTGTGGGGTACAAGCACGAATTAGACAGTCGCTGCCCAAAGCAGTGTACACTCATTGCAAAGCGCATTGCTTAAATTTAGCTATAGTACATGCGTCGGAAGAGCCGTTGGCCAGGAATATGATGAACACAGTTTAAGAAATTGAGTTTTCCTTTAATTATTCCGCGAAGCGACTATTGCGATACAAGGAAACGCTAGCGAATGATGCCGGAAGTAAAATTGCCATGGAGCATAGAACAAAATTACAATCCCTGTGCGAAACAAGATGGGCAGCAAGAGCGGACGCGCTGAACACCTTCCAGTCTTCATACATAACGGTCGTGGAGGCACTGGCTGACCTCTGTCTACACTATGGCGATAGCAAGGCCGGTGCATACAGAATAGCCATCATGCAGTTCGGGTTCATCGTGTGTCTTGTAGCTATAGAACATGTGCTCTCGGGATTAATGCCACTGTCCAAAATGTTACAAAACAAGTCATGTGATCTTATTGAAGCTGTCAAAGAAGCTAACGTCATCACTCGCCAAGTTACGGATGAGCGAAATGATCCAGCTGTGTGGGATGTCCTGTACGCGAAGGCTGTTGAAATGGCAGAGGCTGTTGATGTGCAACCATCACGACCTAGAGCCCCGAATAATCGGCGTCAGCAACATCGTCAAAATGCTCCGGCAGATACCGTTTCTGACTACTGGAAGAGAAACATGTACTTACCTTTCGTCGATCATTTGGTAACAGAACTATCTGATCGTCTTATTGAGGATGGCGACAGATTCAATGCCCAATTCCTGATACCAGGCGATATAGGTAATCTTACCGAGGATATAATTGCGTCCATATATAAAACATTTGAGGAGGATATCCCCGCGGTTGATTTTGAAGACTTCAAACGGGAAGTGTCTCGCTGGAAAGTTAGGTGCGCTGGTGACACCGAAGTTCACGCCACCGTAGGTGACACGCTGGCACACACGCCTAGGGAGCTGTACCGCAACGTTTCAACATGTCTGCATATTTTGCTGGCGATGCCTGTTTCAACTGCCACCGCAGAAAGATCGTTCAGCAGCATGCGCCGCTTGAAAACGTACCTTCGGTCAACCATGACAACAGGCAGATTGTCGTGCCTAGGACTGATGAACATTCACAGGGACAAAGAGATAAACACTGACATGGTTATCAATGTCTTCGCTAGACGGAAGGAGCGGCGCCTTGCCTTTGTGTTTCGTGTCTAAGTAATAGTTAGAGCGCTGTACGTCAGTCTGTACGAAGCGATAATTCCCGAGATTTAGCGAGAGGATTATCGATCGTACAGGCTGAAAACAGTGCTCTAACTATTTTGTGTCACCCCCATGCCCGTACCATGTCTCTACTTGTAATAACACATCTTGGTTAAAGTCACTTGGTGTTGGTTTTCATTGTAAAAAAATCTTGTAAAACCCATTAATTTAAACTATTTCCAGCAGTATTTTGTGTACATATAAGTTGTGAAATACACTCTAAAACTCACCTACGGCTGTATAGCAAAAAAACAAAATTCCGGGGGACCATGCCCCCGGACCCCCCTAGCGCCGGTGCGTATCCACATTTTTTAGTCCCAGCTACGCGCCTGACTGTATAGTGTACATACTGTACATTGT
Organism: Archivesica marissinica; assembly: GCA_014843695.1. Classification (NCBI taxonomy): domain Eukaryota; kingdom Metazoa; phylum Mollusca; class Bivalvia; order Venerida; family Vesicomyidae; genus Archivesica; species Archivesica marissinica. The sequence continues at coordinate 48,158,145 of CM026387.1, forward strand.
ACATGACTGTATAGTGTACATACTGTACATTGTACATACTGTATAGTGTACATACTGTGTATTGTAGATACTGTATAGTGTACATACTGTGTATTGTACATACTGTATATTGTAGATACTGTATATTGTACATACTGTATAGTGTACATACTGTATATTGTAGATACTGTATATTGTACATACTGTATAGTGTACATACTGTATAGTGTACATACTGTGTATTGTAGATACTCTATAGTGTACATACTGTGTATTGTAGATACTGTATAGTGTACATACTGTGTATTGTAGATACTGTATAGTGTACATACTGTGTATTGTAGATACTGTATAGTGTACATACTGTATATTGTAGATACTGTATAGTGTACATACTGTGTATTGTAGATACTGTATAGTGTACATACTGTGTATTATAGATACTGTATATTGTAGATACTGTATAGTGTACATACTGTGTATTGTAGATACTGTATAGTGTACATACTGTATATTGTAGATACTGTATAGTGTACATACTGTGTATTGTAGATACTGTATAGTGTACATACTGTGTATTATAGATACTGTATATTGTAGATACTGTATAGTGTACATACTGTGTATTGTAGATACTGTATAGTGTACATACTGTATATTGTAGATACTGTATAGTGTACATACTGTGTATTGTAGATACTGTATAGTGTACATACTGTGTATTATAGATACTGTATATTGTAGATACTGTATAGTGTACATACTGTGTATTGTAGATACTGTATAGTGTACATACTGTATATTGTAGATACTGTATAGTGTACATACTGTGTATTGTAGATACTGTATAGTGTACATACTGTATAGTGTACATACTGTATAGTGTACATACTGTATAGTGTACATACTGTATAGTGTACATACTGTGTATTGTAGATACTGTATGTTTGTATAGTGTACATACTGTATAGTGTACATACTGTATAGTGTACATACTGTATAGTGTACATACTGTGTATTGTAGATACTGTATAGTGTACATACTGTGTATTGTAGATACTGTATAGTGTACATACTGTGTATTGTAGATACTGTATAGTGTACATACTGTGTATTGTAGATACTGTATAGTGTACATACTGTATATTGTAGATACTGTATAGTGTACATACTGTGTATTGTAGATACTGTATAGTGTACATACTGTGTATTATAGATACTGTATATTGTAGATACTGTATAGTGTACATACTGTGTATTGTAGATACTGTATAGTGTACATACTGTATATTGTAGATACTGTATAGTGTACATACTGTGTATTGTAGATACTGTATAGTGTACATACTGTGTATTATAGATACTGTATATTGTAGATACTGTATAGTGTACATACTGTGTATTGTAGATACTGTATAGTGTACATACTGTATATTGTAGATACTGTATAGTGTACATACTGTGTATTGTAGATACTGTATAGTGTACATACTGTGTATTATAGATACTGTATATTGTAGATACTGTATAGTGTACATACTGTGTATTGTAGATACTGTATAGTGTACATACTGTATATTGTAGATACTGTATAGTGTACATACTGTGTATTGTAGATACTGTATAGTGTACATACTGTATAGTGTACATACTGTATAGTGTACATACTGTGTATTGTAGATACTGTGTATTGTAGATACTGTATAGTGTACATACTGTGTATTGTAGATACTGTATAGTGTACATACTGTATAGTGTACATACTGTGTATTGTAGATACTGTATAGTGTACATACTGTATATTGTAGATACTGTATAGTGTACATACTGTGTATTGTAGATACTGTATAGTGTACATACTGTGTATTGTAGATACTGTATAGTGTACATACTGTGTATTGTAGATACTGTATAGTGTACATACTGTATAGTGTACATACTGTGTATTGTAGATACTGTATAGTGTACATACTGTATAGTGTACATACTGTATAGTGTACATACTGTGTATTGTAGATACTGTATAGTGTACATACTGTGTATTGTAGATACTGTATAGTGTACATACTGTATAGGTACATACTGTATGTGTACATACTGTGTATTGTAGATACTGTATAGTGTACATACTGTATAGTGTACATACTGTGTATTGTAGATACTGTATAGTGTACATACTGTGTATTGTAGATACTGTATAGTGTACATACTGTATAGTGTACATACTGTGTATTGTAGATACTGTATAGTGTACATACTGTGTATTGTAGATACTGTATAGTGTACATACTGTATAGTGTAGATACTGTATAGTGTACATACTGTGTATTGTAGATACTGTATAGTGTACATACTGTATAGTGTACATACTGTGTATTGTAGATACTGTATAGTGTACATACTGTATAGTGTACATACTGTATAGTGTACATACTGTATATGTACATACTGTGTATTGTAGATACTGTATAGTGTACATACTGTGTATTGTAGATACTGTATAGTGTACATACTGTGTATTGTAGATGCTGTATAGTGTACATACTGTGTATTGTAGATGCTGTATAGTGTACATACTGTGTATTGTAGATACTGTATAGTGTACATACTGTGTATTGTAGATACTGTATAGTGTACATACTGTGTATTGTAGATACTGTATAGTGTACATACTGTATAGTGTACATACTGTGTATTGTAGATACTGTATAGTGTACATACTGTATAGTGTACATACTGTATAGTGTACATACTGTATAATGTACATACTGTGTATTGTAGATACTGTATAGTGTACATACTGTGTATTGTAGATACTGTATAGTGTACATACTGTGTATTGTAGATGCTGTATAGTGTACATACTGTGTATTGTAGATGCTGTATAGTGTACATACTGTGTATTGTAGATACTGTATAGTGTACATACTGTGTATTGTAGATACTGTATAGTGTACATACTGTGTATTGTAGATACTGTATAGTGTACATACTGTATAGTGTACATACTGTGTATTGTAGATACTGTATAGTGTACATACTGTATAGTGTACATACTGTATAGTGTACATACTGTATAATGTACATACTGTGTATTGTAGATACTGTATAGTGTACATACTGTATAGTGTACATACTGTATAGTGTACATACTGTGTATTGTAGATGCTATGTATTGATTTCATTTTGAAGATTGTTCTTAGACGGATGTAGCGCGTTTGCTTCAGGTGCATAAGGCCCAGAGTTCGAGCACCACTGGAGCCGTTACGATTGTGCCCTTAGGCAAGGCATTTAAATTCATCGTTGTCTCTTCTCTCTCACTAGTGATGATGGATTCCATCTGGAATGAGGTCACGACAGTGATTAATGCAAGTTGTATGAAATCATTTCACAATCGAGCCATACATTTGTATAAACTAAGATTGGTGAAATTTATAATGGCAGTGATTTCAATATCTGCAACGTCTGGACAACCATTTGGCAGTTGTTTAATCAAGTATCACTTGCCCCTCACTAAGTTGGACTCCCACTCGGGGGTACTGAATTCTTACATGTGAGGAAGATATTCAGCTGGCTAACCTTGCGGAAGGTTGGTGGTTCTACCCAGGTGCCCATCCGTGCCTGCAATCCAGGGACTTCCTCCACCAGGCACTTCCTCCACCAGGCACTTCCTCCACCAGGCACTCCTCCACTCCTCCACCAGGGACTTCCTCCACCAGGGACTTCCTCCACCAGGGACTTCCTCCACCAGGGACTTCCTCCACCAGGCACTTCCTCCACCAGGGACTTCCTCCACCAGGCACTCCTCCACCAGGCACTCCTCCACCAGGCACTCCTCCACCAGGCACTTCCTCCACCAGGCACTTCCTCCACCCAATAATAGTTTCGCCATATGAACGAAGCTGTTGCTTCCATTTAACCCCAAAAACATTCACCAGGAGCGTGGAAGCTGAATACCTTGGATAGATGTCTTGTACAAGGTTACATATTCAGTAATGGTTTTATACCAGGGTGAAATAATTCAGCGAGATACAAATAGAATAAGAGGATATTTGTTTGTCCGGCGTATGATCAAATAATATTTCACAGATGAACATTGAAAGCAGTAGCTCTTGCGACGAGTGATAATAATAGCTTTCTATGTTCATCAGTGAAATATTATTCAATCATTCACTTAAACAAACAAATACTCTTGTTAGAGTGAAGTATTATGATAGAAAATTGATGCAATCGTGCGCTATATGGCACGTAGAACGTCCTTTTTAGATGACCATAAAATTAATGACATCCAAAAACGTTTACGTGTTGACAACATTTCAACAGGCAGCGGCTAGGTACCACACATTCAAAGCATTGACAACATTTCAACAGGCAGTGGCTAGGTACCACACATTCAAAGCATTGACAACATTTCAACAGGCAGCGACTAGGTACCACACATTCAAAGCATTGACAACATTTCAACAGGCAGCGACTAGGTACCACACATTCAAAGCATTGACAACATTTCAACAGGCAGCGACTAGGTACCACACATTCAAAGCATTGACAACATTTCAACAGGCAGTGGCTAGGTACCACACATTCAAATCATTGACAACATTTCAACAGGCAGCGACTAGGTACCACACATTCAAAGCATTGACAACATTTCAACAGGCAGCGGCTAGGTACCACACATTCAAAGCATTGACAACATTTCAACAGGCAGCGGCTAGGTACCACACATTCAAAGCATTGAGAAATAAAATATGTTATTCCACGGCTTTCAACCTCGTGCTATTTCACTGATCAATTTCTGTATTTTATTGGAAAGCATAAATAAATGTCGGTATTAAATCGGAAGAAAATATACTCTGTATTGTAGACATCCATATTAGACATCCATATATAATGTGCATCCCAAAAACTTGTGATCCAGCTGAAAATAAATTGTATCCGTGAAATGTTGAGTACTTATGCTGTAAAAACATACATTGAATTTACCTGCATTTGAATTGACATTATTTTCAGTGCACGGAACAGTTGAAAGCTAGATTTTTGCCAAGTCCTGTAGTTATAAAAAAGAGAATCGAGGGTCTTATAGAAAGGGAATATCTAGCAAGAACAGCAGATGATAGGTAATATTTCCTTGATATTAAATACAAATTCCTGAAATTGTAATGGAGGAAATCCTTATTTAGTAACTTTAATGTTCTAAATTTGTAACTTTGATGTTCTAAATGAGTAGCTTTGATGTTTTAAATGAGTAGCTTTGTTGTTATAAATATGTAACTTTGATGTTCTAAATTTGTAACTTTGATGTTCTAAATTTGTAATTGTGAAGCCATGAATTTGTATCTTCAAATATACCCTAAATATGTAACTTTAAAGATTTCCTAAATTCGTGACTGTTAGGTCCTGAATATGTGTAACTATTCCATTTTCAGGAAAGTGTACACATACGTAGCCTAGAGCTGAAGCACTGACATCCTGTTCAAGTGAACACTTACGTAGCCTAGAGCTGAAGCACTGACATTCTGTTCAAGTGAACACTTACAAACAATGGTTACGCTTGTATTGAGACAACCAGAGTTGCAGACACGCAGTCGCTGTTGTTCATATTGTTGCTGATCCTGTTTAAATTGCCACGATAAAGATTCATGGAATTTGAATCAATGTAATAGATGATGACAGTAGTTGGCAAGAGACTATGGTGTTATATGTTTACGATTAGCAGGTGGTGAATCCAGATTTCAAATGTCCCTGCTGGCGATATTTCCACGATGACTCTTGAGATAATTGTTATACTCTGGGCAACTTTCATATTGACGAGGATATTGGGATTTATACACATTTCAACTGCGATTTATGCTTCTCTCGATCTTTGATCACCTTGTGTAGTGGAGTTATTGAACTCTCGATACTCTATCACCTTGTGTAGTGGAGTTATTGAACTCTCGGTACTCTATCACCTTGTGTAGTGGAGTTATTGAACTCTCGGTACTCTATCACCTTGTGTAGTGGAGTTATTGAACTCTCGGTACTCTATCACCTTGTGTAGTGGAGTTATTGAACTCTCGGTACTCTATCACCTTGTGTAGTGGAGTTATTGAACTCTCGGTACTCTATCACCTTGTGTAGTGGAGTTATTGAACTCTCGGTACTCTATCACCTTGTGTAGTGGAGTTATTGAACTCTCGGTACTCTATCACCTTGTGTAGTGGAGTTATTGAACTCTCGGTACTCTATCACCTTGTGTAGTGGAGTTATTGAACTCTCGGTACTCTATCACCTTGTGTAGTGGAGTTATTGAACTCTCGGTACTCTATCACCTTGTGTAGTGGAGTTATTGAACTCTCGGTACTCTATCACCTTGTGTAGTGGAGTTATTGAACTCTCGGTACTCTATCACCTTGTGTAGTGGAGTTATTGAACTCTCGGTACTCTATCACCTTGTGTAGTGGAGTTATTGAACTCTCGGTACTCTATCACCTTGTGTAGTGGAGTTATTGAACTCTCGGTACTCTATCACCTCGTGTAGTGGAGTTATTGAACTCTCGATACTCTATCACCTCGTGTAGTGTAGTTATTGAACTCTCGGTACTCTATCACCTCGTGTAGTGGAGTTATTGAACTCTCGGTACTCTATCACCTCGTGTAGTGGAGTTATTGAACTCTCGGTACTCTATCACCTCGTGTAGTGGAGTTATTGAACTCTCGGTACTCTATCACCTCGTGTAGTGGAGTTATTGAACTCTCGGTACTCTATCACCTCGTGTAGTGGAGTTATTGAACTCTCGGTACTCTATCACCTCGTGTAGTGGAGTTATTGAACTCTCGGTACTCTATCACCTCGTGTAGTGGAGTTATTGAACTCTCGGTACTCTATCACCTCGTGTAGTGGAGTTATTGAACTCTCGATACTCTATCACCTTGTGTAGTGGAGTTATTGAACTCTCGGTACTCTATCACCTCGTGTAGTGGAGTTATTGAACTCTCGATACTCTATCACCTCGTGTAGTGGAGTTATTGAACTCTCGGTACTCTATCACCTCGTGTAGTGGAGTTATTGAACTCTCGGTACTCTATCACCTCGTGTAGTGGAGTTATTGAACTCTCAGTACTCTATCACCTCGTGTAGTGGAGTTATTGAACTCTCGATACTCTATCACCTCGTGTAGTGGAGTTATTGAACTCTCGATACTCTATCACCTTGTGTAGTGGAGTTATTGAACTCTCGATACTCTATCACCTCGTGTAGTGGAGTTATTAAACAAAGGAAAGATATTATATATAGAAATCACGTAGAATGTTACCAATATTTCATGCGGACATAACTTGTGCACCACTTGGTTGTTTGACTTAATATTGTTAACTATTTGTGTTTATGTCATGTGATCTTAAGATTGGTACATCTAAAAATGCAACATTTTGACTAGCATTCTATTAAATATATACATCAATCTACTGCATATTCTATATATACATCAATCTACTGCATATTCTATATATACATCAATCTACTGCATAGTCTATATATACATCAATCTACTGCATATTCTATATATACATCAATCTACTGCATAGTCTATATATACATCAATCTACTGCATATTCTATATATACATCAATCTACTGCATATTCAATATATACATCAATCTACTGCATATTCTATATATACATCAATCTACTGCATATTCTATATATACATCAATCTGCTGCATATTCTCCATCTGGTAGGGGACCTCTGTGGCCGAATGGTTACGGTCATTCACTTCAAATCACTTGCCCCTCACTGCTGTAGGTTCGAATACCCACTGGGGTGTCGAATTCTCTCGAGTGAGGAAGCTCTGGCATGTTTCAACACAAACAAACACATGGTCCAATGTCCAGGTGGGCATGTGAAATTTCAAGGTTTAAATTTTATGATTCTCAATTTATCATGTGAACAAAGCTGTTTTCTCTTCTGTTTAGTATTTATAAATATTAGTTGCATTTCAGAATCCAGATTTATATGTATATTTTTTTTTTTGAAGGTTTACGGTACTCTAATACTTGTAACCCTGACACTTACTGTATATAATTCACAAGTATTGTGTTCAGATTTGAACTCTGAATAATTCAACACATCATACATACTTTCAGTATTTCAACAAGAAGGCATAAAACAATTCCCAAACTGACACACTGTGTCATTGCTATTCATAACGTAATCTTAATGCCATATCCAAACATTTCACACACAAAACCAGTTAAATCCGAATAATTTATTACTGAAAAATGGTCATAGAAGAAGACATTACTGAAGAACCGTGTTGGGATATATTCACATCACAAAATCAAGTCGACTTTTATTTAGAATATTCTTCATACATTTATTCCCTGTGGAAAAACACACAAATTGAAAATATTGCATTTTTAATTGTACCGAAGATATTTTGATCGGATCTTGGGTTTTTATCATTTTTTTAAAAGATGCGCACGCGCGCGCGCACACACACACACAGCAAGTATTTAGTAGCATGTGGGGTCGTTATATTTTCAGTTTGAATGAAAGAGTTAGATATTTACACACTTTATGTTACCAAAAGATACTATATATATATATACATGTATAAAAACAATTTTAATTGATGACAGTTGATATATACATGTATAAAAACAATTTTAATTGATGACAGTTGATATATACATGTATAAAAACAATTTTAATTGATGACAGTTGATATATACATGTATAAAAACAATTTTAATTGACGACAGTTGATCAATTATGCTTTTGTTGCTGTGGTGCCAGCAGCGCACCTAGCTAGTAGCACGATACTAACATTGATAGTAATGGGTATAACAGGGTTCTGAGTAGTTGCTTAGTGATTCCAGTGTGGTTTCATTTCTAGATTGACGAAAAATGCAATAAGCTATATTATATAGGAACTACACTCTCGAAAATATTTCCATTTGCCTCGATTCGTTAATAATAAGTGTGTTTTGATTGAAAGTTGTTTTGATGTATTTCCTTTTAAGTTATGCTATGTCCAAGTTGTTTCCAATATGAATTATAAATATTTCATTGATGTGTCTGTGTGTATACTTGATTATGAAAGGTATTAGTAATTAGTGTATTGTGTGTTTGTTTAACCACATTAAAGTTTGGGGTTAAATGATCACACGAAACATAATGTTTGCATACAACACTCGTGATGCTCATAATAAATAAGCAAAACATTCCATGCTGTTGTTCATTGCTGTAGACCTGTATGGATGAGGATCCATGCTGTAACCCTGTATGGATGAGGATCCATGCTGTAGCCCTGTATGGATGAGGATCCATGCTGTAACCCTGTATGGATGAGGATCCATGCTGTAGCCCTATATGGATGAGGATCCATGCTGTAGCCCTGTATGGATGAGGATCCATGCTGTAACCCTGTATGGATGAGGATCCATGCTGTAGCCCTGTATGGATGAGGATCCATGCTGTAACCCTGTATGGATGAGGATCCATGCTGTAGCCCTGTATGGATGAGGATCCATGCTGTAACCCTGTATGGATGAGGATCCATGCTGTAACCCTGTATGGATGAGGATCCATGCTGTAGCCCTGTATGGATGAGGATCCATGCTGTAGCCCTGTATGGATGAGGATCCATGCTGTAGCCCTGTATGGATGAGGATCCATGCTGTAGCCCTGTATGGATGAGGATCCATGCTGTAGCCCTGTATGGATGAGGATCCATGCTGTAGCCCTGTATGGATGAGGATCCATGCTGTAACCCTGTATGGATGAGGATCCATGCTGTAGCCCTGTATGTATGAGGATCCATGCTGTAACCCTGTATGGATGAGGATCCATGCTGTAGCCCTGTATGGATGAGGATCCATGCTGTAACCCTGTATGGATGAGGATCCATGCTGTAGCCCTGTATGGATGAGGATCCATGCTGTAGCCCTGTATGGATGAGGATCCATGCTGTAGCCCTGTATGGATGAGGATCCATGCTGTAACCCTGTATGGATGAGGATCCATGCTGTAACCCTGTATGGATGAGGATCCATGCTGTAACCCTGTATGGATGAGGATCCATGCTGTAGCCCTGTATGGATGAGGATCCATGCTGTAACCCTGTATGGATGAGGATCCATGCTGTAACCCTGTATGGATGAGGATCCATGCTGTAACCCTGTATGGATGAGGATCCATGCTGTAGCCCTGTATGGATGAGGATCCATGCTGTAGCCCTGTATGGATGAGGATCCATGCTGTAACCCTGTATGGATGAGGATCCATGCTGTAGCCCTGTATGGATGAGGATCCATGCTGTAACCCTGTATGGATGAGGATCCATGCTGTAACCCTGTATGGATGAGGATCCATGCTGTAGCCCTGTATGGATGAGGATCCATGCTGTAGCCCTGTATGGATGAGGATCCATGCTGTAACCCTGTATGGATGAGGATCCATGCTGTAGCCCTGTATGGATGAGGATCCATGCTGTAACCCTGTATGGATGAGGATCCATGCTGTAGCCCTGTATGGATGAGGATCCATGCTGTAACCCTGTATGGATGAGGATCCATGCTGTAACCCTGTATGGATGAGGATCCATGCTGTAACCCTGTATGGATGAGGATCCATGCCGTAGCCCTGTATGGATGAGGATCCATGCTGTAGCCCTGTATGGATGAGGATCCATGCTGTAACCCTGTATGGATGAGGATCCATGCTGTAGCCCTGTATGGATGAGGATCCATGCTGTAACCCTGTATGGATGAGGATCCATGCTGTAGCCCTGTATGGATGAGGATCCATGCTGTAGCCCTGTATGGATGAGGATCCATGCTGTAGCCCTGTATGGATGAGGATCCATGCTGTAGCCCTGTATGGATGAGGATCCATGCTGTAGCCCTGTATGGATGAGGATCCATACTGTAGCCCTGTATGGATGAGGATCCATGCTGTAACTCTGTATGGATGAGGATCCATACTGTAGCCCTGTATGGATGAGGATCCATGCTGTAGCCCTGTATGGATGAGGATCCATGTTGTAACCCTGTATGGATGAGGATCCGTGCTGTATGGATGAGGATCCATGCTGTAACCCTGTATGGATGAGAATTCATGCTGTAGCCCTGTATGGATGAGGATCCATGCTGTAGCCCTGTATGGATGAGGATCCATGCTGTAGCCCTGTATGGATGAGGATCCATGCTGTAACCCTGTATGGATGAGGATCCATGCTGTAGCCCTGTATGGATGAGGATCCATGCTGTAATCCTGTATGGATGAGAATTCATGCTGTAGCCCTGTATGGATAAGGATCCATGCTGTAACCCTGTATGGATGAGGATCCATGCTGTAGCCCTATATGGATGAGGATCCATGCTGTAACCCTGTATGGATGAGGATCCATGCTGTAACCCTGTATGGATGAGGATCCATGCTGTAGCCCTGTATGGATGAGGATCCATGCTGTAGCCCTGTATGGATGAGGATCCATGCTGTAGCCCTGTATGGATGAGGATCCATGCTGTAACCCTGTATGGATGAGGATCCATGCTGTAGCCCTGTATGGATGAGGATCCATACTGTAGCCCTGTATGGATGAGGATCCATACTGTAGCCCTGTATGGATGAGGATCCATACTGTAGCCCTGTATGGATGAGGATCCATGCTGTAGCCCTGTATGGATGAGGATCCATGCTGTAGCCCTGTATGGATGAGGATCCATGCTGTAGCCCTGTATGGATGAGGATCCATGCTGTAGCCCTGTATGGATGAGGATCCATGCTGTAGCCCTGTATGGATGAGGATCCATGCTGTAGCCCTGTATGGATGAGGATCCATGCTGTAACCCTGTATGGATGAGGATCCATGCTGTAGCCCTGTATGGATGAGGATCCATGCTGTAGCCCTGTATGGATGAGGATCCATGCTGTAGCCCTGTATGGATGAGGATCCATGCTGTAGCCCTGTATGGATGAGGATCCATGCTGTAACCCTGTATGGATGAGGATCCATGCTGTAACCCTGTATGGATGAGGATCCATGCTGTAGCCCTGTATGGATGAGGATCCATGCTGTAACCCTGTATGGATGAGGATCCATGCTGTAACCCTGTATGGATGAGGATCCATGCTGTAGCCCTGTATGGATGAGGATCCATGCTGTAGCCCTGTATGGATGAGGATCCATGCTGTAGCCCTGTATGGATGAGGATCCATGCTGTAGCCCTGTATGGATGAGGATCCATGCTGTAACCCTGTATGGATGAGGATCCATGCTGTAGCCCTGTATGGATGAGGATCCATGCTGTAACCCTGTATGGATGAGGATCCATGCTGTAGCCCTATATGGATGAGGATCCATGCTGTAACCCTGTATGGATGAGGATCCATGCTGTAGCCCTGTATGGATGAGGATCCATGCTGTAGCCCTGTATGGATGAGGATCCATACTGTAGCCCTATATGGATGAGGATCCATGCTGTAACCCTGTATGGATGAGGATCCATGCTGTAACCCTGTATGGATGAGGATCCATGCTGTAACCCTGTATGGATGAGGATCCATGCTGTAGCCCTGTATGGATGAGGATCCATGCTGTAACCCTGTATGGATGAGGATCCATGCTGTAACCCTGTATGGATGAGGATCCATGCTGTAACCCTGTATGGATGAGGATCCATGCTGTAGCCCTGTATGGATGAGGATCCATGATGTAGCCCTATATGGATGAGGATCCATGCTGTAACCCTGTATGGATGAGGATCCATGCTGTAGCCCTGTATGGATGAGGATCCATGCTGTAGCCCTGTATGGATGAGGATCCATGCTGTAGCCCTGTATGGATGAGGATCCATGCTGTAGCCCTGTATGGATGAGGATCCATGCTGTAACCCTGTATGGATGAGGATCCATACTGTAGCCCTGTATGGATGAGGATCCATGCTGTAACCCTGTATGGATGAGGATCCATACTGTAGCCCTGTATGGATGAGGATCCATACTGTAGCCCTGTATGGATGAGGATCCATGCTGTAACCCTGTATGGATGAGGATCCATGCTGTAACCCTGTATGGATGAGGATCCATGCTGTAACCCTGTATGGATGAGGATCCATGCTGTAACCCTGTATGGATGAGAATTCATGCTGTAGCCCTGTATGGATGAGGATCCATGCTGTAGCCCTGTATGGATGAGGATCCATGCTGTAGCCCTGTATGGATGAGGATCCATGCTGTAACCCTGTATGGATGAGGATCCATGCTGTAGCCCTGTATGGATGAGGATCCATGCTGTAACCCTGTATGGATGAGAATTCATGCTGTAACCCTATATGGATGAGGATCCATGCTGTAGCCCTATATGGATGAGGTTCCATGCTGTAACCCTGTATGGATGAGGATCCATGCTGTAACCCTGTATGGATGAGGATCCATGCTGTAGCCCTGTATGGATGAGGATCCATGCTGTAGCCCTGTATGGATGAGGATCCATGCTGTAGCCCTGTATGGATGAGGATCCATGCTGTAGCCCTGTATGGATGAGGATCCATGCTGTAGCCCTGTATGGATGAGGATCCATGCTGTAGCCCTGTATGGATGAGGATCCATGCTGTAGCCCTGTATGGATGAGGATCCATACTGTAGCCCTGTATGGATGAGGATCCATACTGTAGCCCTGTATGGATGAGGATCCATGCTGTAGCCCTGTATGGATGAGGATCCATACTGTAGCCCTGTATGGATGAGGATCCATGCTGTAGCCCTGTATGGATGAGGATCCATGCTGTAGCCCTGTATGGATGAGGATCCATGCTGTAGCCCTGTATGGATGAGGATCCATGATGTAGCCCTGTATGGATGAGGATCCATGCTGTAGCCCTGTATGGATGAGGATCCATGCTGTAGCCCTGTATGGATGAGGATCCATGCTGTAGCCCTGTATGGATGAGGATCCATGCTGTAGCCCTGTATGGATGAGGATCCATACTGTAGCCCTGTATGGATGAGGATCCATGCTGTAGCCCTGTATGGATGAGGATCCATGCTGTAGCCCTGTATGGATGAGGATCCATAGTGTAGCCCTGTATGGATGAGGATCCATACTGTAGCCCTGTATGGATGAGGATCCATGCTGTAGCCCTGTATGGATGAGGATCCATACTGTAGCCCTGTATGGATGAGAATCCATGCTGTAGCCCTGTATGGATGAGAATCCATACTGTAGCCCTGTATGGATGAGGATCCATGCTGTAGCCCTGTATGGATGAGGATTCATGCTGTAGCCCTGTATGGATGAGGATTCATGCTGTAGCCCTGTATGGATGAGGATCCATGCTGTAGCCCTGTATGGATGAGGATCCATGCTGTAGCCCTGTATGGATGAGGATTCATGCTGTAGCCCTGTATGGATGAGGATCCATGCTGTAGCCCTGTATGGATGAGGATCCATGCTGTAGCCCTGCATGGATGAGGATCCATACTGTAGCCCTGTATGGATGAGAATCCATACTGTAGCCCTGTATGGATGAGAATCAATACTGTAGCCCTGTATGGATGAGAATCCATACTGTAGCCCTGTATGGATGAGGATCCATACTGTAGCCCTGTATGGATGAGGATCCATGCTGTAGCCCTGTATGGATGAGGATCCATGCTGTAACCCTGTATGGATGAGGATCCATGCTGTAACCCTGTATGGATGAGGATCCATGCTGTAACCCTGTATGGATGAGGATCCATGCTGTAACCCTGTATGGATGAGGATCCATGCTGTAACCCTGTATGGATGAGGATCCATGCTGTAACCCTGTATGGATGAGGATCCATGCTGTAGCCCTGTATGGATGAGGATCCATGCTGTAACCCTGTATGGATGAGGATCCATGCTGTACCCTGTATGGATGAGGATCCATGCTGTACCCTGTATGGATGAGGATCCATGCTGTAGCCCTGTATGGATGAGGATCCATGCTGTAGCCCTGTATGGATGAGGATCCATGCTGTAGCCCTGTATGGATGAGGATCCATGCTGTAACCCTGTATGGAGGAGGATCCATGCTGTAACCCTGTATGGACGAGGATCCATGCTGTAACCCTGTATGGATGAGAATCCATGCTGTAACCCTGTATGGATGAGAATTCATGCTGTAATCCTGTATGGATGAGAATTCATGTTGTAACCCTGTATGGATGAGAATCCATGCTGTAACCCTGTATGGATGAGAATTCATGCTGTAACCCTGTATGGACAAGGATCCATGCTGTAGCCCTGTATGGATGAGAATTCATGCTGTAACCCTGTATGGACGAGGATCCATGCTGTAACCCTGTATGGATCAGAATCCATGCGGTAACCCTGTATGGATGAGGATCCATGCTGTAGCCCTGTATGGATGAGGATCCATACTGTAGCACTGTATGGATGAGGATCCATACTGTAGCCCTGTATGGATGAGAATTCATGCTGTAACCCTGTATGGATGAGAATTCATGCTGTAGCCCTGTATGGATGAGAATTCATGCTGTAACCCTGTATGGATGAGAATCCATGCTGTAGCCCTGTATGGATGAGAATCCATACTGTAGCCCTGTATGGATGAGGATCCATGCTGTAGCCCTGTATGGATGAGGATTCATGCTGTAGCCCTGTATGGATGAGGATTCATGCTGTAGCCCTGTATGGATGAGGATCCATGCTGTAGCCCTGTATGGATGAGGATCCATGCTGTAGCCCTGTATGGATGAGGATTCATGCTGTAGCCCTGTATGGATGAGGATCCATGCTGTAGCCCTGTATGGATGAGGATCCATGCTGTAGCCCTGCATGGATGAGGATCCATACTGTAGCCCTGTATGGATGAGAATCCATACTGTAGCCCTGTATGGATGAGAATCCATACTGTAGCCCTGTATGGATGAGAATCCATACTGTAGCCCTGTATGGATGAGGATCCATACTGTAGCCCTGTATGGATGAGGATCCATGCTGTAGCCCTGTATGGATGAGGATCCATGCTGTAACCCTGTATGGATGAGAATTCATGCTGTAACCCTGTATGGATGAGGATCCATGCTGTAACCCTGTATGGATGAGAATCCATGCTGTAACCCTGTATGGATGAGGATCCATGCTGTAACCCTGTATGGATGAGGATCCATGCTGTAGCCCTGTATGGATGAGGATCCATGCTGTAACCCTGTATGGATGAGGATCCATGCTGTAACCCTGTATGGATGAGGATCCATGCTGTAGCCCTGTATGGATGACGATCCATGCTGTAACCATGTATGGATGAGGATCCATGCTGTAGCCCTGTATGGATGAGGATCCATACTGTAGCCCTGTATGGATGAGGATCCATGCTGTAACCCTGTATGGAGGAGGATCCATGCTGTAACCCTGTATGGACGAGGATCCATGCTGTAACCCTGTATGGATGAGAATCCATGCTGTAACCCTGTATGGATGAGAATTCATGCTGTAATCCTGTATGGATGAGAATTCATGTTGTAACCCTGTATGGATGAGAATCCATGCTGTAACCCTGTATGGATGAGAATTCATGCTGTAACCCTGTATGGACAAGGATCCATGCTGTAGCCCTGTATGGATGAGAATTCATGCTGTAACCCTGTATGGACGAGGATCCATGCTGTAACCCTGTATGGATCAGAATCCATGCGGTAACCCTGTATGGATGAGGATCCATGCTGTAGCCCTGTATGGATGAGGATCCATACTGTAGCACTGTATGGATGAGGATCCATACTGTAGCCCTGTATGGATGAGAATTCATGCTGTAACCCTGTATGGATGAGAATTCATGCTGTAGCCCTGTATGGATGAGAATTCATGCTGTAACCCTGTATGGATGAGAATTCATGCTGTAGCCCTGTATGGATGAGAATTCATGCTGTAGCCCTGTATGGATGAGAATTCATGCTGTAACCCTGTATGGATGAGAATTCATGCTGTAGCCCTGTATGGATGAGAATTCATGCTGTAGCCCTGTATGGATGAGAATTCATGCAGTAGCCCTGTATGGATGAGAATTCATGCTGTAACCCTGTATGGATGAGAATTCATGCTGTAGCCTGTATGGATGAGAATTCATGCTGTAGCCCTGTATGGATGAGAATTCATTCTGTAACCCTGTATGGATGAGAATTCATGCTGTAGCCATGTATGGATGAGAATTCATGCTGTAGCCCTGTATGGATGAGAATTCATACTGTAACCCTGTATGGATGAGAATTCATGCTGTAGCCCTGTATGGATGAGAATTCATGCTGTAGCCCTGTATGGATGAGAATTCATGCTGTAGCCCTGTATGGATGAGAATTCATGCTGTAACCCTGTATGGATGAGAATTCATGCTGTAGCCCTGTATGGATGAGAATTCATGCTGTAACCCTGTATGGATGAGGATCCATGCTGTAGCCCTGTATGGATGAGGATCCATACTGTAGCCCTGTATGGATGCGGATCCATACTGTAGCCCTGTATGGATGAGGATCCATGCTGTAGCCCTGTATGGATGAGAATTCATGCTGTAACCCTGTATGGATGAGAATTCATGCTGTAACCCTCTATGGATGAGAATTCATGCTGTAGCCCTGTATGGATGAGAATTCATGCTGTAGCCCTGTATGGATGAGAATTCATGCTGTAGCCCTGTATGGATGAGAATTCATGCTGTAACCCTGTATGGATGAGAATTCATGCTGTAGCCCTGTATGGATGAGAATTCATGCTGTAGCCCTGTATGGATGAGAATTCATGCTGTAACCCTGTATGGATGAGAATTCATGCTGTAGCCCTGTATGGATGAGAATTCATGCTGTAGCCCTGTATGGATGAGAATTCATGCTGTAACCCTGTATGGATGAGAATTCATGCTGTAACCCTGTATGGATGAGAATCCATGCTGTAGCCCTGTATGGATGAGGATCATTGCTGTAACCCTGTATGGATGATAATTCATGCTGTAGCCCTGTATGGATGAGAAATCATGCTGTAACCCTGTATGGATGAGAATTCATGCTGAAGTCCTGTATGGATGAGAATTCATGTTGTTGTTCATTGCTGTAACCCTGTATGGATGAGAATTAATGTTGTTGTTCATTACTGTAACCCTGTATGGATGAGAATTCATGTTGTTGTTCATTGTTGTAGCCCTGTATGGATGAGAATTCATGTTGTTGTTCATTTTTGTAGCCCTGTATGGATGAGAATTAATGTTGTTGTTCATTACTGTAACCCTGTATGGATGAGAATTCATGTTGTTGTTCATTGCTGTAACCCTGTATGGATGAGAATTCATGTAGTTGTTCATTACTGTAGTCCTGTATGGATGCGAATTCATGTTGTTGTTCATTGCTGTAGCCCTGTATGGATGAGAATTCATGTTGTTCATTGCTGTAGCCCTGTATGGATGAGAATTCATGTTGTTGTTCATTGCTGTAGCCCTTTATGGATGAGAATTCATGTTGTTGTTCATTACTGTAGCTCTGTATGGATGAGAATTCATGTTGTTCATTGCTGTAGCCCTGTATGGATGATAATTCATGTTGTTGTTCATTACTGTAGCTCTGTATGGATGAGAATTCATGTTGTTCATTGCTGTAGCCCTGTATGGATGAGAATTCATGTTGTTGTTCATTACTGTAGCCCTTTATGGATGAGAATTCATGTTGTTGTTCATTACTGTAGCTCTGTATAGATGAGAATTCATGTTGTTCATTGCTGTAGCCCTGTATGGATGAGAATTCATGTTGTTGTTCATTGCTGTAGCCCTGTATGGATGAGAATTCATGCTGTAGCCCTGTATGGATGAGAATTCATGTTGTTGTCCATTGCTGTAGCCCTGTATGGATGAGAATTCATGTTGTTGTTCATTGTTGTAGCCCTGTATGGATGAGAATTCATGTTGTTGTTCATTACTGTAGCCCTGTATGGATGAGAATTCATGTTGTTGTTCATTTTTGTAGCCCTGTATGGGTGAGAATTCATGTTGTTGTTCATTGTTGTAGCCCTGTATGGATGTGAATTCATGTTGTTGTCCATTGCTGTAGCCCTGTATGGATGAGAATTCATGTTGTTGTTCATTGTTGTAGCCCTGTATGGATGAGAATTCATGTTGTTGTTCATTGCTGTAGCCCTGTATGGATGAGAATTCATGTTGTTCATTGCTGTAGCCCTGTATGGATGAGAATGCATGTTGTTCATTGCTGTAACACTGCATGGATGAGAATTCATGTTGTTGTTCATTACTGTAGCCCTGTATGGATGAGAATTCATGCAGTAACCCTGTATGGATGAGAATTCATGCTGTAACCCTGTATGGATGAGATTTCATGCTGTAATCCTGTATGGATGAGAATTCATGTTGTAACCCTGTATGGATGAGAATTCATGCTGTAGCCCTGTATGGATGAGAATTCATATTGTTGTTCATTGCTGTAACCTTGTATGGATGAGAATTCATATTGTTGTTCATTGCTGTAGCCCTGTGTCCGCCGTTCATGGTCGAGTGGTTATGGTCGCCGACTTGTATACCACTGTAACATATCATCACTGATGGTCACGGGTTCGAGACCCGCTCAGACCGTGTCTCATTTATATGAAAAAGTTGGCAGTTTCTTATGGAGGTTGGTGCACCCAAGTACTGGTTAACCGCTGGATCCTGCCCAGGAAAGGTGTTGCTAGGTTAACTGCCCGCTGGTGATATAGCCCAAAATGGTGCTGATGCAGGCGTAAAACCCGAAATATAACATAACAATAACTGTAGCCCTGTATGGATGAGAATTCATATTGTTGTTCATTGCTGTAGCCCTGTATGGATGAGAATTCATGTTGTTCATTGCTGTAGCCCTGTATGGATGAGAATGCATGTTGTTGTTCATTGCTGTAGCCCTGTATGGATGAGAATTCATGTTGTTGTCCATTGCTGTAGCCCTGTATGAATGAGAATTCATGTTGTTGTTCATTGCTGTAGCCCTGTATGGATGAGAATGCATGTTGTTGTTCATTGCTGTAGCCCTGTATGGATGAGAATTCATGTTGTTGTTCATTAGTGTAGCCCTGTATGGATGAGAATTCATGTTGTTGTTCATTGTTGTAGCCCTGTATGGATGAGAATTCATGCTGTTGTTCATTACTGTAGCCCTGTATGGATGAGAATTCATGTTGTTGTTCATTGTTGTAGCCCTGTATGGGTGAGAATTCATGTTGTTGTTCATTGTTGTAGCCCTGTATGGGTGAGAATTCATGTTGTTGTTCATTGTTTTAGCCCTGTATGGGTGAGAATTCATGTTGTTGTTCATTGTTGTAGCCCTGTATGGGTGATAATTCATGTTGTTGTTCATTACTGGCACCCTGTATGGATGAGAATTCATGTTGTTGTTCATTACTGTAGCCCTGTATGGATGAGAATTCATGTTGTTGTTCATTACTGTAGCCCTGAATGGATGATAATTCATGTTGTTTTTCATTACTGTAGCCCTGTATGGATGATAATTCATGTTGTTGTTCATTACTGTAGCCCTGTATGGGTGTGAATTCATGTTGTTGTTCATTACTGTAGCCCTGTATGGATGATAATTCATGTTGTTGTTCATTACTGTAGCCCTGTATGGATGATAATTCATGTTGTTGGTCATTGCTGTAGTCCTGTATGGATGAGAATTCATGTTGTTGTTCATTGCTGTAGCCCTGTATGGATGAGAATTCATGCTGTAGCCCTGTATGGATGAGAATTCATGTTGTTCATTGCTGTAGCCCTGTATGGATGAGAATTCATGTTGTTGTTCATTGCTGTAGCCCTGTATGGATGAGAATTCATGCTGTAGCCCTGTATGGATGAGAATTCATGTTGTTGTTCATTACTGTAGCCCTTTATGGATGAGAATTCATGTTGTTGTTCATTACTGTAGCCCTGTATGGATGATAATTCATGTTGTTGTTCATTGCTGTAGCCCTGTATGGATGAGAATTCATGTTGTTCATTGCTGTAGCCCTGTATGGATGAGAATGCATGTTGTTCATTGCTGTAACACTGCATGGATGAGAATTCATGTTGTTGTTCATTACTGTAGCCCTGTATGGATGAGAATTCATGCTGTAACCCTGTATGGATGAGAATTCATGCTGTAACCCTGTATGGATGAGAATTCATGCTGTAACCCTGTATGGATGAGATTTCATGCTGTAATCCTGTATGGATGAGAATTCATGTTGTAACCCTGTATGGATGAGAATTCATGCTGTAGCCCTGTATGGATGAGAATTCATATTGTTGTTCATTGCTGTAACCTTGTATGGATGAGAATTCATATTGTTGTTCATTGCTGTAGCCCTGTGTCCGCCGTTCATGGTCGAGTGGTTATGGTCGCCGACTTGTATACCACTGTAACATATCATCACTGATGGTCACGGGTTCGAGACCCGCTCAGACCGTGTCTCATTTATATGAAAAAGTTGGCAGTTTCTTATGGAGGTTGGTGCACCCAAGTACTGGTTAACCGCTGGATCCTGCCCAGGAAAGGTGTTGCTAGGTTAACTGCCCGCTGGTGATATAGCCCAAAATGGTGCTGATGCAGGCGTAAAACCCGAAATATAACATAACAATAACTGTAGCCCTGTATGGATGAGAATTCATATTGTTGTTCATTGCTGTAGCCCTGTATGGATGAGAATTCATGCTGTAGCCCTGTATGGATGAGAATTCATGTTGTTGTTCATTGCTGTAGCCCTGTATGGATGAGAATTCATGTTGTTGTTCATTGCTGTAGCGCTGTATGGATGAGAATTCATGTTGTTGTTCATTGCTGTAGCCCTGTATGGATGAGAATTCATGCTGTAGCCCTGTATGGATGAGAATTCATGTTGTTGTTCATTACTGTAACCATGTATGGATGAGAATTCATGTTGTTCAATACTGTAACCCTGTATGGATGAGAATTCATGTTGTTGTTCATTACTGTAACCCTGTATGGATGAGAATGCATGTTATTGTTCATTACTGTAGCCCTGTATGGATGAGAATTCATGTTGTTGTTCATTACTGTAGCCCTGTATGGATGAGAATGCATGTTATTGTAGCCCTGTATGGATGAGAATGCATGTTGTTGTAGCCCGGTATGGATGAGAATTCATGTTGTTGTTCATTTGTTTAGCCCTGTATGGATGAGAATTCATGTTGTTGTTCATTACTGTAGCCCTGTATGGATGAGAATTCATGATGTAACCCTGTATGGATGAGAATTCATGCTGTAGCCCTGTATGGGTGAGAATTCATGTTGTTGTTCATTGTTGTAGCCCTGTATGGGTGAGAATTCATGCTGTAACCCTGTATGGATGAGAATTCATGTTGTTGTAGCCCTGTATGGGTGAGAATTCATGCTGTAACCCTGTATGGATGAGAATTCATATTGTTGTTCATTGCTGTAGCCCTGTATGGATGAGAATTCACGCTGTAGCCCTGTATGGATGAGAATTCATGTTGTTGTTCATTGCTGTAGCCCTGTATGGATGAGAATTCATGTTGTTGTTCATTGCTGTAGCGCTGTATGGATGAGAATTCATGTTGTTGTTCATTGCTGTAGCCCTGTATGGATGAGAATTCATGCTGTAGCCCTGTATGGATGAGAATTCATGTTGTTGTTCATTACTGTAACCATGTATGGATGAGAATTCATGTTGTTCAATACTGTAACCCTGTATGGATGAGAATTCATGTTGTTGTTCATTACTGTAACCCTGTATGGATGAGAATGCATGTTATTGTTCATTACTGTAGCCCTGTATGGATGAGAATGCATGTTATTGTAGCCCTGTATGGATGAGAATGCATGTTGTTGTAGCCCTGTATGGATGAGAATTCATGTTGTTGTTCATTTGTGTAGCCCTGTATGGATGAGAATTCATGTTGTTGTTCATTACTGTAGCCCTGTATGGATGAGAATTCATGATGTAACCCTGTATGGATGAGAATTCATGCTGTAGCCCTGTATGGGTGAGAATTCATGCTGTAACCCTGTATGGATGAGAATTCATGTTGTTGTAGCCCTGTATGGATGAGAATTCATGCTGTAACCCTGTATGGATGAGAATTCATGCAGTAACCCTGTATGGATGAGAAGTCATGCTGTAACCCTGTATGGATGAGAATTCATGCTGTAACCCTGCATGGATGAGAATTCATGCTGTAGCCCTGTATGGATGAGAATTCATATTATTGTTCATTGCTGTAACCTTGTATGGATGAGAATTCATATTGTTGTTCATTGTTGTAGCCCTGTATAGATGAGAATTCATGCTGTAACCCTGTATGGATGAGAATTCATGCAGTAACCCTGTATGGATGAGAAGTCATGCTGTAACCCTGTATGGATGAGAATTCATGCTGTAACCCTGTATGGATGAGAATTCATATTGTTGTTCATTGCTGTAACCTTGTATGGATGAGAATTCATATTGTTGTTCATTGCTGTAGCCCTGTGTCCGCCTCCGTGGTCGAGTGGTTATGGTCGCCGACTTGTATACCACTGTAACCTCCGTGGTCGAGTGGTTATGGTCGCCGACTTGAATACCACTGTAACCTCAGTGGTCGAGTGGTTATGGTCGCCGACTTGTATACCACTGTAACCTATCGTCACTGATGGTCACGGGTTCGAGCCCCGCTCAGACCGTGTCTCATTTATATGAAAAAGTTGGCAGTTTCTTACGGAGGTTGGTGCACCCAAGTACTGGTTAACCGCTGGAGCCTGCCCAGGAAAGGTGTTGCTAGGTTAACTGCCCGCTTGCGATATAGCCCAAAATGGTGCTGATGCAGGCGTAAAACCCGAAATATAACATAACAATAACTGTAGCCCTGTATGGATGAGAATTCATATTGTTGTTCATTGCTGTAACCCTGTATGGATGAGAATTCATGTTGTTGTTCATTGCTGTAGCCCTGTATGGATGATAATTCATGCTGTAGCCCTGTATGGATGAGAATTCATGTTGTTGTTCATTACTGTAACCCTATATGGATGAGAATTCATGTTGTTCATTACTGTAGCCCTGTATGGATGAGAATTCATGTTGTTGTTCATTGTTGTAGCCCTGTATGGATGAGAATTCATGTTGTTGTAGCCCTGTATGGGTGAGAATTCATGTTGTTGTTCATTGTTGTAGCCCTGTATGGGTGAGAATTCATGCTGTAACCCTGTATGGATGAGAATTCATGCTGTAGCCCTGTATGGATGAGAATTCATGTTGTTCATTACTGTAGCCCTGTATGGATGAGAATTCATGTTGTTGTTCATTACTGTAGCCCTGTATGGATGAGAATTCATGCTGTAGTCCTGTATGGATGAGAATTCATGTTGTTGTTCATTGCTGTAGCCCTGTATGGATGAGAATTCATGTTGTTGTTCATTTTTGTAGCCCTGTATGGATGAGAATTCATGTTGTTGTTCATTACTGTAGCCCTGTATGGATGAGAATTCATGTTGTTGTTCATTTTTGTAGCCCTGTATGGATGAGAATTCATGTTGTTGTTCATTACTGTAGCCCTGTATGGATGAGAATTCATGTTGTTGTAGCCCTGTATGGGTGAGAATTCATGTTGTTGTTCATTGCTGTAGCCCTGGATGGATGAGAATTCATGTTGTTGTTCATTTTTGTAGCCTGTATGGATGTGAATTCATGTTGTTGTTCATTGTTGTAGCCCTGTATGGGTGAGAATTCATGTTGTTGTAGCCCTGTATGGGTGAGAATTCATGTTGTTGTTCATTGTTGTAGCCCTGTATGGGTGAGAATTCATGTTGTTGTTCATTGTTGTAGCCCTGTATGGATGAGAATTCATGTTGTTGTTCATTGTTGTAGCCTGTATGGATGAGAATTCATGTTGTTGTAGCCTTATATGGGTGAGAATTCATGTTGTTGTTCATTGCTGTAGCGCTGTATGGATGAGAATTCATGTTGTTGTAGCCCTATATGGGTGAGAATTCATGTTGTTGTTCATTGCTGTAGCCCTGTATGGATGAGAATTCATGCTGTAGCCCTGTATGGATGAGAATTCATGTTGTTGTTCATTACTGTAACCCTGTATGGATGAGAATTCATGTTGTTCATTACTGTAACCCTGTATGGATGAGAATGCATGTTGTTGTTCATTACTGTAGCCCTGTATGGATGAGAATTCATGCTGTAGCCCTGTATGGATGAGAATTCATGTTGTTGTTCATTACTGTAGCCCTGTATGGATGAGAATTCATGTTGTTGTTCATTACTGTAGCCCTGTATGGATGAGAATTCATGTTGTTGTTCATTACTGTAGCCCTGTATGGGTGAGAATTCATGTTGTTGTTCATTACTGTAACCCTGTATGGATGAGAATTCATGTTGTTGTTCATTTTTGTAGCCCTGTATGGATGAGAATTCATGTTGTTGTTCATTACTGTAGCCCTGTATGGATGAGAATTCATGTTGTTGTTCATTACTGTAGCCCTGTATGGGTGAGAATTCATGTTGTTTTTCATTACTGTAACCCTGTATGGATGAGAATTCATGTTGTTGTTCATTTTTGTAGCCCTGTATGGATGAGAATTCATGTTGTTGTTCATTACTGTAGCCCTGTATGGATGAGAATTCATGTTGTTGTTCATTGTTGTAGCCCTGTATGGATGAGAATTCATGTTGTTGTTCATTGTTGTAGCCCTGTATGGGTGAGAATTCATGCTGTAACCCTGTATGGATGAGAATTCATGCTGTATCCCTATATGGATGAGAATTCATGTTGTTCATTACTGTAGCCCTGTATGGATGAGAATTCATGTTGTTGTTCATTGCTGTAACCCTGTATGGATGAGAATTCATGTTGTTGTTCATTGCTGTAGCCCTGTATGGATGAGAATTCATGTTGTTGTAGCCCTGTATGGATGAGAATTCATGCTGTAGCCCTGTATGGATGAGAATTCATGTTGTTGTTCATTGTTGTAGCCCTGTATGGATGAGAATTCATGCTGTATCCCTTATGGATGAGAATTCATGTTGTTGTTCATTGTTGTAGCCCTGTATGGATGAGAATTCATGTTGTTGTTCATTGTGTAGCCCTGTATGGATGAGAATTCATGTTGTTGTTCATTGTTGTAGCCCTGTATGGATGAGAATTCATGTTGTTGTAGCCCTGTATGGGTGAGAATTCATGTTGTTGTTCATTGTTGTAGCCCTGTATGGGTGAGAATTCATGCTGTAACCCTGTATGGATGAGAATTCATGTTGTTGTAGCCCTGTATGGATGAGAATTCATGCTGTAACCCTGTATGGATGAGAATTCATGCTGTAACCCTGTATGGATGAGAATTCATGCTGTAACCCTGCATGAATGAGAATTCATGCTGTAGCCCTGTATGGATGAGAATTCATATTGTTGTTCATTGCTGTAACCTTGTATGGATGAGAATTCATATTGTTGTTCATTGCTGTAGCCCTGTGTCCGCCTCCGTGGTCGAGTGGTTATGGTCGCCGACTTGTATACCACTGTAACCTATCATCACTGATGGTCACGGTTCGAGCCCCGCTCAGACCGTGTCATTTATATGAAAAAGTTGGCAGTTTCTTACGGAGGTTGGTGCACCCAAGTACTGGTTAACCGCTGGAGCCTGCCCAGGAAAGGTGTTGCTAGGTTAACTGCCCGCTGGCGATATAGCCCAAAATGGTGCTGATGCAGGCGTAAAACCCGAAATATAACATAACAATAACTGTAGCCCTGTATGGATGAGAATTCATATTGTTGTTCATTGCTGTATGGATGAGAATTCATGTTGTTGTTCATTGCTGTAGCCCTGTATGGATGATAATTCATGCTGTAGCCCTGTATGGATGAGAATTCATGTTGTTGTTCATTACTGTAGCCCTGTATGGGTGAGAATTCATGTTGTTGTTCATTACTGTAACCCTGTATGGATGAGAATTCATGTGTTGTTCATTTTTGTAGCCCTGTATGGATGAGATTCATGTTGTTTCATTACTGTAGCCCTGTATGGATGAGAATTCATGTTGTTGTTCATTACTGTAGCCCTGTATGGATGAGAATTCATGTTGTTGTTCATTACTGTAGCCCTGTATGGATGAGAATTCATGTTGTTGTTCATTTTTGTAGCCCTGTATGGATGAGAATTCATGTTGTTGTTCATTACTGTAGCCCTGTATGGATGAGAATTCATGTTGTTGTTCATTGTTGTAGCCCTGTATGGATGAGAATTCATGTTGTGTAGCCCTGTATGGGTGAGAATTCATGTTGTTGTTCATTGTTGTAGCCCTGTATGGGTGAGAATTCATGTTGTTCATTGTTGTAGCCCTGTATGGATGAGAATTCATGTTGTTGTTCATTGTTGTAGCCCTGTATGGATGAGAATTCATGCTGTAGCCCTGTATGGATGAGAATTCATGTTGTTGTTCATTGTTGTAGCCCTGTATGGATGAGAATTCATGCTGTATCCCTATATGGATGAGAATTCATGTTGTTGTTCATTGTTGTAGCCCTGTATGGATGAGAATTCATGTTGTTGTTCATTTGTGTAGCCCTGTATGGATGAGAATTCATGTTGTTGTTCATTGTTGTAGCCCTGTATGGATGAGAATTCATGTTGTTGTTCATTGTTGTAGCCCTGTATGGATGAGAATTCATGTTGTTGTAGCCCTGTATTGGTGAGAATTCATGTTGTTGTTCATTGTTGTAGCCCTGTATGGGTGAGAATTCATGTTGTTGTTCATTGTTGTAGCCCTGTATGGATGAGAATTCATGTTGTTGTAGCCCTGTATGGGTGAGAATTCATGTTGTTGTTCATTGTTGTAGCCCTGTATGGGTGAGAATTCATGCTGTAACCCTGTATGGATGAGAATTCATGTTGTTGTAGCCCTGTATGGATGAGAATTCATGCTGTAACCCTGTATGGATGAGAATTCATGCTGTAACCCTGTATGGATGAGAATTCATGCTGTAACCCTGCATGAATGAGAATTCATGCTGTAGCCCTGTATGGATGAGAATTCATATTGTTGTTCATTGCTGTAACCTTGTATGGATGAGAATTCATATTGTTGTTCATTGCTGTAGCCCTGTGTCCGCCTCCGTGGTCGAGTGGTTATGGTCGCCGACTTGTATACCACTGTAACCTATCATCACTGATGGTCACGGTTCGAGCCCCGCTCAGACCGTGTCATTTATATGAAAAAGTTGGCAGTTTCTTACGGAGGTTGGTGCACCCAAGTACTGGTTAACCGCTGGAGCCTGCCCAGGAAAGGTGTTGCTAGGTTAACTGCCCGCTGGCGATATAGCCCAAAATGGTGCTGATGCAGGCGTAAAACCCGAAATATAACATAACAATAACTGTAGCCCTGTATGGATGAGAATTCATATTGTTGTTCATTGCTGTAGCCCTGTATGGATGAGAATTCATGTTGTTGTTCATTGCTGTAGTTCTGTTGTTGTTCATGCTGTAGCCCTGTATGGATGAGAATTCATGTTGTTGTTCATTACTGTAACCCTGTATGGATGAGAATTCATGTTGTTGTTCATTATGTAGCCCTGTATGGATGAGAATTCATGTTGTTGTTCATTACTGTAGCCCTGTATGGATGAGAATTCATGTTGTTGTTCATTACTGTAGCCCTGTATGGATGAGAATTCATGTTGTTGTTCATTACTGTAGCCCTGTATGGATGAGAATTCATGTTGTTTTCATTTTGTAGCCCTGTATGGATGAGAATTCATGTTGTTGTTCATTCTGTAGCCCTGTATGGATGAGAATTCATGTTGTTGTTCATTGTTGTAGCCCTGTATGGGTGAGAATTCATGCTGTAACCCTGTATGGATGAGAATTCATGCTGTATCCCTATATGGATGAGAATTCATGTTGTTCATTACTGTAGCCCTGTATGGATGAGAATTCATGTTGTTGTTCATTACTGTAACCCTGTATGGATGAGAATTCATGTTGTTGTTCATTTTTGTAGCCCTGTATGGATGAGAATTCATGTTGTTGTTCATTACTGTAGCCCTGTATGGATGAGAATTCATGTTGTTGTTCATTGTTGTAGCCCTGTATGGATGAGAATTCATGCTGTACCCTGTATGGATGAGAATTCATGCTGTATCCCTGTATGGATGAGAATTCATGTTGTTGTAGCCCTGTATGGATGAGAATTCATGTTGTTGTTCATTGTTGTAGCCCTGTATGGATGAGAATTCATGTTGTTGTTCATTGTTGTAGCCCTGTATGGATGAGAATTCATGTTGTTGTTCATTGTTGTAGCCCTGTATGGATGAGAATTCATGCTGTAGCCCTGTATGGATGAGAATTCATGTTGTTGTTCATTGTTGTAGCCCTGTATGGATGAGAATTCATGTTGTTGTTCATTGTGTAGCCCTGTATGGATGAGAATTCATGTTGTTGTTCATTGTTGTAGCCCTGTATGGATGAGAATTCATGTTGTTGTTCATTGTTGTAGCCCTGTATGGATGAGAATTCATGTTGTTGTAGCCCTGTATTGGTGAGAATTCATGTTGTTGTTCATTGTTGTAGCCCTGTATGGTGAGAATTCATGTTGTTGTTCATTGTTGTAGCCCTGTATGGATGAGAATTCATGTTGTTGTAGCCCTGTATGGGTGAGAATTCATGTTGTTGTTCATTGTTGTAGCCCTGTATGGGTGAGAATTCATGCTGTAACCCTGTATGGATGAGAATTCATGTTGTTGTAGCCCTGTATGGATGAGAATTCATGCTGTAACCCTGTATGGATGAGAATTCATGCTGTAACCCTGTATGGATGAGAATTCATGCTGTAACCCTGCATGAATGAGAATTCATGCTGTAGCCCTGTATGGATGAGAATTCATATTGTTGTTCATTGCTGTAACCTTGTATGGATGAGAATTCATATTGTTGTTCATTGCTGTAGCCCTGTGTCCGCCTCCGTGGTCGAGTGGTTATGGTCGCCGACTTGTATACCACTGTAACCTATCATCACTGATGGTCACGGTTCGAGCCCCGCTCAGACCGTGTCATTTATATGAAAAAGTTGGCAGTTTCTTACGGAGGTTGGTGCACCCAAGTACTGGTTAACCGCTGGAGCCTGCCCAGGAAAGGTGTTGCTAGGTTAACTGCCCGCTGGCGATATAGCCCAAAATGGTGCTGATGCAGGCGTAAAACCCGAAATATAACATAACAATAACTGTAGCCCTGTATGGATGAGAATTCATATTGTTGTTCATTGCTGTAGCGCTGTATGGATGAGAATTCATGTTGTTGTTCATTGCTGTAGCCCTGTATGGATGATAATTCATGCTGTAGCCCTGTATGGATGAGAATTCATGTTGTTGTTCATTACTGTAGCCCTGTATGGATGAGAATTCATGTTGTTGTTCATTACTGTAGCCCTGTATGGATGAGAATTCATGTTGTTGTTCATTACTGTAGCCCTGTATGGATGAGAATTCATGTTGTTGTTCATTACTGTAGCCCTGTATGGATGAGAATTCATGTTGTTGTTCATTACTGTAGCCCTGTATGGATGAGAATTCATGTTGTTGTTCATTGTTGTAGCCCTGTATGGATGAGAATTCATGTTGTTGTTCATTTTTGTAGCCCTGTATGGATGAGAATTCATGTTGTTGTTCATTGTTGTAGCCCTGTATGGATGAGAATTCATGTTGTTGTTCATTGTTGTAGCCCTGTATGGATGAGAATTCATGTTGTTGTAGCCCTGTATGGATGAGAATTCATGTTGTTGTTCATTGTTGTAGCCCTGTATGGGTGAGAATTCATGTTGTTGTTCATTGTTGTAGCCCTGTATGGATGAGAATTCATGTTGTTGTAGCCCTGTATGGATGAGAATTCATGTTGTTGTTCATTGTGTAGCCCTGTATGGGTGAGAATTCATGCTGTAACCCTGTATGGATGAGAATTCATGTTGTTGTAGCCCTGTATGGATGAGAATTCATGCTGTAACCCTGTATGGATGAGAATTCATGCTGTAACCCTGCATGGATGAGAATTCATGCTGTAGCCCTGTATGGATGAGAATTCATATTGTTGTTCATTGCTGTAACCTTGTATGGATGAGAATTCATATTGTTGTTCATTGTTGTAGCCCTGTGTCCGCCTCCGTGGTCGAGTGGTTATGGTCGCCGACTTGTATACCACTGTAACCTATCATCACTGATGGTCACGGGTTCGAGCCCCGCTCAGACCGTGTCTCATTTATATGAAAAAGTTGGCAGTTTCTTACGGAGGTTGGTGCACCCAAGTACTGGTTAACCGCTGGAGCCTGCCCAGGAAAGGTGTTGCTAGGTTAACTGCCCGCTTGCGATATAGCCCAAAATGGTGCTGATGCAGGCGTAAAACCCGAAATATAACATAACAATAACTGTAGCCCTGTATGGATGAGAATTCATATTGTTGTTCATTGCTGTAACCCTGTATGGATGAGAATTCATGAATTCATGTTGTTGTTCATTGCTGTAGCCCTGTATGGATGATAATTCATGCTGTAGCCCTGTATGGATGAGAATTCATGTTGTTGTTCATTACTGTAACCCTATATGGATGAGAATTCATGTTGTTCATTACTGTAGCCCTGTATGGATGAGAATTCATGTTGTTGTTCATTGTTGTAGCCCTGTATGGATGAGAATTCATGTTGTTGTAGCCCTGTATGGGTGAGAATTCATGTTGTTGTTCATTGTTGTAGCCCTGTATGGGTGAGAATTCATGCTGTAACCCTGTATGGATGAGAATTCATGCTGTAGCCCTGTATGGATGAGAATTCATGTTGTTCATTACTGTAGCCCTGTATGGATGAGAATTCATGTTGTTGTTCATTACTGTAGCCCTGTATGGATGAGAATTCATGCTGTAGTCCTGTATGGATGAGAATTCATGTTGTTGTTCATTGCTGTAGCCCTGTATGGATGAGAATTCATGTTGTTGTTCATTTTTGTAGCCCTGTATGGATGAGAATTCATGTTGTTGTTCATTACTGTAGCCCTGTATGGATGAGAATTCATGTTGTTGTTCATTTTTGTAGCCCTGTATGGATGAGAATTCATGTTGTTGTTCATTACTGTAGCCCTGTATGGATGAGAATTCATGTTGTTGTAGCCCTATATGGGTGAGAATTCATGTTGTTGTTCATTGCTGTAGCCCTGGATGGATGAGAATTCATGTTGTTGTTCATTTTTGTAGCCTGTATGGATGTGAATTCATGTTGTTGTTCATTGTTGTAGCCCTGTATGGGTGAGAATTCATGTTGTTGTAGCCCTGTATGGGTGAGAATTCATGTTGTTGTTCATTGTTGTAGCCCTGTATGGATGAGAATTCATGTTGTTGTAGCCCTGTATGGATGAGAATTCATGTTGTTGTTCATTGTTGTAGCCCTGTATGGGTGAGAATTCATGTTGTTGTTCATTGTTGTAGCCCTGTATGGATGAGAATTCATGTTGTTGTTCATTGTTGTAGCCTGTATGGATGAGAATTCATGTTGTTGTAGCCCTATATGGGTGAGAATTCATGTTGTTGTTCATTGCTGTAGCGCTGTATGGATGAGAATTCATGTTGTTGTAGCCCTATATGGGTGAGAATTCATGTTGTTGTTCATTGCTGTAGCCCTGTATGGATGAGAATTCATGCTGTAGCCCTGTATGGATGAGAATTCATGTTGTTGTTCATTACTGTAACCCTGTATGGATGAGAATTCATGTTGTTCATTACTGTAACCCTGTATGGATGAGAATTCATGTTGTTGGTCATTACTGTAGCCCTGTATGGATGAGAATTCATGTTGTTGTTCATTACTGTAGCCCTGTATGGATGAGAATTCATGTTGTTGTTCATTACTGTAGCCCTGTATGGATGAGAATTCATGTTGTTGTTCATTGTTGTAGCCCTGTATGGATGAGAATTCATGCTGTTGTTGGATGAGAATTCATGCTGTAGCCCTGTATGGATGAGAATTCATGTTGTTCATTACTGTAGCCCTGTATGGGTGAGAATTCATGTTGTTTTTCATTACTGTAACCCTGTATGGATGAGAATTCATGTTGTTGTTCATTTTTGTAGCCCTGTATGGATGAGAATTCATGTTGTTGTTCATTACTGTAGCCCTGTATGGATGAGAATTCATGTTGTTGTTCATTGTTGTAGCCCTGTATGGATGAGAATTCATGTTGTTGTTCATTGTTGTAGCCCTGTATGGGTGAGAATTCATGCTGTAACCCTGTATGGATGAGAATTCATGCTGTATCCCTATATGGATGAGAATTCATGTTGTTCATTACTGTAGCCCTGTATGGATGAGAATTCATGTTGTTGTTCATTGCTGTAACCCTGTATGGATGAGAATTCATGTTGTTGTTCATTGCTGTAACCCTGTATGGATGAGAATTCATGTTGTTGTAGCCCTGTATGGATGAGAATTCATGCTGTAGCCCTGTATGGATGAGAATTCATGTTGTTGTTCATTGTTGTAGCCCTGTATGGATGAGAATTCATGCTGTATCCCTATATGGATGAGAATTCATGTTGTTGTTCATTGTTGTAGCCCTGTATGGATGAGAATTCATGTTGTTGTTCATTTGTGTAGCCCTGTATGGATGAGAATTCATGTTGTTGTTCATTGTTGTAGCCCTGTATGGATGAGAATTCATGTTGTTGTTCATTGTTGTAGCCCTGTATGGATGAGAATTCATGTTGTTGTAGCCCTGTATGGGTGAGAATTCATGTTGTTGTTCATTGTTGTAGCCCTGTATGGGTGAGAATTCATGTTGTTGTTCATTGTTGTAGCCCTGTATGGATGAGAATTCATGTTGTTGTTCATTGTTGTAGCCCTGTATGGATGAGAATTCATGCTGTAGCCCTGTATGGATGAGAATTCATGTTGTTGTTCATTGTTGTAGCCCTGTATGGATGAGAATTCATGTTGTTCATTCTG
The DNA here is from genome assembly GCA_014843695.1 of Archivesica marissinica. Lineage (NCBI taxonomy): Eukaryota > Metazoa > Mollusca > Bivalvia > Venerida > Vesicomyidae > Archivesica > Archivesica marissinica. The sequence continues at coordinate 48,192,096 of CM026387.1, forward strand.
TAGCCCTGTATGGATGAGAATTCATGTTGTTCATTGTTGTAGCCCTGTATGGATGAGAATTCATGTTGTTGTTCATTGCTGTAGCCCTGTATGGATGAGAATTCATGTTGTTGTTCATTGTTGTAGCCCTGTATGGATGAGAATTCATGTTGTTGTTCATTGTTGTAGCCCTGTATGGATGAGAATTCATGTTGTTGTAGCCCTGTATTGGTGAGAATTCATGTTGTTGTTCATTGTTGTAGCCCTGTATGGGTGAGAATTCATGTTGTTGTTCATTGTTGTAGCCCTGTATGGATGAGAATTCATGTTGTTGTAGCCCTGTATGGGTGAGAATTCATGTTGTTGTTCATTGTTGTAGCCCTGTATGGGTGAGAATTCATGCTGTAACCCTGTATGGATGAGAATTCATGTTGTTGTAGCCCTGTATGGATGAGAATTCATGCTGTAACCCTGTATGGATGAGAATTCATGCTGTAACCCTGTATGGATGAGAATTCATGCTGTAACCCTGCATGAATGAGAATTCATGCTGTAGCCCTGTATGGATGAGAATTCATATTGTTGTTCATTGCTGTAACCTTGTATGGATGAGAATTCATATTGTTGTTCATTGCTGTAGCCCTGTGTCCGCCTCCGTGGTCGAGTGGTTATGGTCGCCGACTTGTATACCACTGTAACCTATCATCACTGATGGTCACGGTTCGAGCCCCGCTCAGACCGTGTCATTTATATGAAAAAGTTGGCAGTTTCTTACGGAGGTTGGTGCACCCAAGTACTGGTTAACCGCTGGAGCCTGCCCAGGAAAGGTGTTGCTAGGTTAACTGCCCGCTGGCGATATAGCCCAAAATGGTGCTGATGCAGGCGTAAAACCCGAAATATAACATAACAATAACTGTAGCCCTGTATGGATGAGAATTCATATTGTTGTTCATTGCTGTAGCGCTGTATGGATGAGAATTCATGTTGTTGTTCATTGCTGTAGCCCTGTATGGATGATAATTCATGCTGTAGCCCTGTATGGATGAGAATTCATGTTGTTGTTCATTACTGTAGCCCTGTATGGATGAGAATTCATGTTGTTGTTCATTACTGTAACCCTGTATGGATGAGAATTCATGTTGTTGTTCATTTTTGTAGCCCTGTATGGATGAGAATTCATGTTGTTGTTCATTACTGTAGCCCTGTATGGATGAGAATTCATGTTGTTGTTCATTACTGTAGCCCTGTATGGGTGAGAATTCATGTTGTTTTTCATTACTGTAACCCTGTATGGATGAGAATTCATGTTGTTGTTCATTTTTGTAGCCCTGTATGGATGAGAATTCATGTTGTTGTTCATTACTGTAGCCCTGTATGGATGAGAATTCATGTTGTTGTTCATTGTTGTAGCCCTGTATGGATGAGAATTCATGTTGTTGTTCATTGTTGTAGCCCTGTATGGGTGAGAATTCATGCTGTTGTTGGATTTCATGCTGTATCCCTATATGGATGAGAATTCATGTTGTTCATTACTGTAGCCCTGTATGGATGAGAATTCATGTTGTTGTTCATTGCTGTAACCCTGTATGGATGAGAATTCATGTTGTTGTTCATTGCTGTAACCCTGTATGGATGAGAATTCATGTTGTTGTTCATTGTTGTAGCCCTGTATGGATGAGAATTCATGCTGTAGCCCTGTATGGATGAGAATTCATGTTGTTGTTCATTGTTGTAGCCCTGTATGGATGAGAATTCATGTTGTTGTTCATTGTTGTAGCCCTGTATGGATGAGAATTCATGTTGTTGTTCATTACTGTAGCCCTGTATGGATGAGAATTCATGTTGTTGTAGCCCTGTATGGGTGAGAATTCATGTTGTTGTTCATTGCTGTAGCCCTGGATGGATGAGAATTCATGTTGTTGTTCATTTTTGTAGCCTGTATGGATGTGAATTCATGTTGTTGTTCATTGTTGTAGCCCTGTATGGGTGAGAATTCATGTTGTTGTAGCCCTGTATGGGTGAGAATTCATGTTGTTGTTCATTGTTGTAGCCCTGTATGGATGAGAATTCATGTTGTTGTAGCCCTGTATGGATGAGAATTCATGTTGTTGTTCATTGTTGTAGCCCTGTATGGGTGAGAATTCATGTTGTTGTTCATTGTTGTAGCCCTGTATGGATGAGAATTCATGTTGTTGTAGCCCTGTATGGATGAGAATTCATGCTGTAACCCTGTATGGATGAGAATTCATGCAGTAACCCTGTATGGATGAGAAGTCATGCTGTAACCCTGTATGGATGAGAATTCATGCTGTAACCCTGCATGGATGAGAATTCATGCTGTAGCCCTGTATGGATGAGAATTCATATTGTTGTTCATTGCTGTAACCTTGTATGGATGAGAATTCATATTGTTGTTCATTGTTGTAGCCCTGTGTCCGCCTCCGTGGTCGAGTGGTTATGGTCGCCGACTTGAATACCACTGTAACCTCAGTGGTCGAGTGGTTATGGTCGCCGACTTGTATACCACTGTAACCTATCATCACTGATGGTCACGGGTTCGAGCCCCGCTCAGACCGTGTCTCATTTATATGAAAAAGTTGGCAGTTTCTTACGGAGGTTGGTGCACCCAAGTACTGGTTAACCGCTGGAGCCTGCCCAGGAAAGGTGTTGCTAGGTTAACTGCCCGCTTGCGATATAGCCCAAAATGGTGCTGATGCAGGCGTAAAACCCGAAATATAACATAACAATAACTGTAGCCCTGTATGGATGAGAATTCATATTGTTGTTCATTGCTGTAACCCTGTATGGATGAGAATTCATGTTGTTGTTCATTGCTGTAGCCCTGTATGGATGATAATTCATGCTGTAGCCCTGTATGGATGAGAATTCATGTTGTTGTTCATTACTGTAACCCTATATGGATGAGAATTCATGTTGTTCATTACTGTAGCCCTGTATGGATGAGAATTCATGTTGTTGTTCATTGTTGTAGCCCTGTATGGATGAGAATTCATGTTGTTGTAGCCCTGTATGGGTGAGAATTCATGTTGTTGTTCATTGTTGTAGCCCTGTATGGGTGAGAATTCATGCTGTAACCCTGTATGGATGAGAATTCATGCTGTAGCCCTGTATGGATGAGAATTCATGTTGTTCATTACTGTAGCCCTGTATGGATGAGAATTCATGTTGTTGTTCATTACTGTAGCCCTGTATGGATGAGAATTCATGCTGTAGTCCTGTATGGATGAGAATTCATGTTGTTGTTCATTGCTGTAGCCCTGTATGGATGAGAATTCATGTTGTTGTTCATTTTTGTAGCCCTGTATGGATGAGAATTCATGTTGTTGTTCATTACTGTAGCCCTGTATGGATGAGAATTCATGTTGTTGTTCATTTTTGTAGCCCTGTATGGATGAGAATTCATGTTGTTGTTCATTACTGTAGCCCTGTATGGATGAGAATTCATGTTGTTGTAGCCCTGTATGGGTGAGAATTCATGTTGTTGTTCATTGCTGTAGCCCTGGATGGATGAGAATTCATGTTGTTGTTCATTTTTGTAGCCTGTATGGATGTGAATTCATGTTGTTGTTCATTGTTGTAGCCCTGTATGGGTGAGAATTCATGTTGTTGTTCATTGTTGTAGCCCTGTATGGATGAGAATTCATGTTGTTGTAGCCCTGTATGGATGAGAATTCATGTTGTTGTTCATTGTTGTAGCCCTGTATGGGTGAGAATTCATGTTGGTTCATTGTTGTAGCCCTGTATGGATGAGAATTCATGTTGTTGTTCATTGTTGTAGCCTGTATGGATGAGAATTCATGTTGTTGTAGCCCTATATGGGTGAGAATTCATGTTGTTGTTCATTGCTGTAGCGCTGTATGGATGAGAATTCATGTTGTTGTAGCCCTATATGGGTGAGAATTCATGTTGTTGTTCATTGCTGTAGCCCTGTATGGATGAGAATTCATGCTGTAGCCCTGTATGGATGAGAATTCATGTTGTTGTTCATTACTGTAACCCTGTATGGATGAGAATTCATGTTGTTCATTACTGTAACCCTGTATGGATGAGAATTCATGTTGTTGGTCATTACTGTAGCCCTGTATGGATGAGAATTCATGTTGTTGTTCATTACTGTAGCCCTGTATGGGTGAGAATTCATGTTGTTGTTCATTACTGTAGCCCTGTATGGATGAGAATTCATGTTGTTGTTCATTTTTGTAGCCCTGTATGGATGAGAATTCATGTTGTTGTTCATTACTGTAGCCCTGTATGGATGAGAATTCATGTTGTTGTTCATTACTGTAGCCCTGTATGGGTGAGAATTCATGTTGTTTTTCATTACTGTAACCCTGTATGGATGAGAATTCATGTTGTTGTTCATTTTTGTAGCCCTGTATGGATGAGAATTCATGTTGTTGTTCATTACTGTAGCCTGTATGGTAGAATTCTGTTGTTGTAGCCCTGTATGGATGAGAATTCATGTTGTTGTTCATTGTTGTAGCCCTGTATGGGTGAGAATTCATGCTGTAACCCTGTATGGATGAGAATTCATGCTGTATCCCTATATGGATGAGAATTCATGTTGTTCATTACTGTAGCCCTGTATGGATGAGAATTCATGTTGTTGTTCATTGCTGTAACCCTGTATGGATGAGAATTCATGTTGTTGTTCATTGCTGTAACCCTGTATGGATGAGAATTCATGTTGTTGTAGCCCTGTATGGATGAGAATTCATGCTGTAGCCATGTATGGATGAGAATTCATGTTGTTGTTCATTGTTGTAGCCCTGTATGGATGAGAATTCATGCTGTATCCCTTAGGATGAGAATCTGTTGTTGTCATTTGTAGCCCTGTATGGATGAGAATTCTGTGTTATGTGTAGCCTGTATGATGAGATTATGTTGTTATGTAGCCCTGTATGGATGAGAATTCATGTTGTTGTTCATTGTTGGTGGTTGGTGTTCATGCTGTAACCCTGTATGGATGAGAATTCATATTGTTGTTCATTGCTGTAGCCCTGTGTCCGCCTCCGTGGTCGAGTGGTTATGGTCGCCGACTTGTATACCACTGTAACCTCCGTGGTCGAGTGGTTATGGTCGCCGACTTGTATACCACTGTAACCTATCATCACTGATGGTCACGGGTTCGAGCCCCGCTCAGACCGTGTCTCATTTATATGAAAAAGTTGGCAGTTTCTTACGGAGGTTGGTGCACCCAAGTACTGGTTAACCGCTGGAGCCTGCCCAGGAAAGGTGTTGCTAGGTTAACTGCCCGCCGGCGATATAGCCCAAAATGGTGCTGATGCAGGCGTAAAATCCGAAATATAACATAACAATAACTGTAGCCCTGTATGGATGAGAATTCATATTGTTGTTCATTGCTGTAGCCCTGTATGGATGAGAATTCATGCTGTAGCCCTGTATGGATGAGAATTCATGTTGTTGTTCATTGCTGTAGCCCTGTATGGATGAGAATTCATGTTGTTGTTCATTGCTGTAGCGCTGTATGGATGAGAATTCATGTTGTTGTTCATTGCTGTAGCCCTGTATGGATGAGAATTCATGCTGTAGCCCTGTATGGATGAGAATTCATGTTGTTGTTCATTACTGTAACCATGTATGGATGAGAATTCATGTTGTTCAATACTGTAACCCTGTATGGATGAGAATTCATGTTGTTGTTCATTACTGAACCTGTAGAGAGAATGCATGTTATTGTTCATTACTGTAGCCCTGTATGGATGAGAATGCATGTTATTGTAGCCCTGTATGGATGAGAATGCATGTTGTTGTAGCCCTGTATGGATGAGAATTCATGTTGTTGTTCATTTGTGTAGCCCTGTATGGATGAGAATTCATGTTGTTGTTCATTACTGTAGCCCTGTATGGATGAGAATTCATGATGTAACCCTGTATGGATGAGAATTCATGCTGTAGCCCTGTATGGGTGAGAATTCATGCTGTAACCCTGTATGGATGAGAATTCATGTTGTTGTAGCCCTGTATGGATGAGAATTCATGCAGTAACCCTGTATGGATGAGAAGTCATGCTGTAACCCTGTATGGATGAGAATTCATGCTGTAACCCTGCATGGATGAGAATTCATGCTGTAGCCCTGTATGGATGAGAATTCATATTGTTGTTCATTGCTGTAACCTTGTATGGATGAGAATTCATATTGTTGTTCATTGTTGTAGCCCTGTGTCCGCCTCCGTGGTCGAGTGGTTATGGTCGCCGACTTGAATACCACTGTAACCTCAGTGGTCGAGTGGTTATGGTCGCCGACTTGTATACCACTGTAACCTATCATCACTGATGGTCACGGGTTCGAGCCCCGCTCAGACCGTGTCTCATTTATATGAAAAAGTTGGCAGTTTCTTACGGAGGTTGGTGCACCCAAGTACTGGTTAACCGCTGGAGCCTGCCCAGGAAAGGTGTTGCTAGGTTAACTGCCCGCTTGCGATATAGCCCAAAATGGTGCTGATGCAGGCGTAAAACCCGAAATATAACATAACAATAACTGTATGGATGAGAATTCATATTGTTGTTCATTGCTGTAACCCTGTATGGATGAGAATTCATGTTGTTGTTCATTGCTGTAGCCCTGTATGGATGATAATTCATGCTGTAGCCCTGTATGGATGAGAATTCATGTTGTTGTTCATTACTGTAACCCTATATGGATGAGAATTCATGTTGTTCATTACTGTAGCCCTGTATGGATGAGAATTCATGTTGTTGTTCATTGTTGTAGCCCTGTATGGATGAGAATTCATGTTGTTGTAGCCCTGTATGGGTGAGAATTCATGTTGTTGTTCATTGTTGTAGCCCTGTATGGGTGAGAATTCATGTCATTACTGTAGCCCTGTATGGATGAGAATTCATGTTGTTGTCTGTAGCCCTGTATGGATGAGAATTCATGCTGTAGCCCTGTATGGATGAGAATTCATGTTGTTGTTCATTACTGTAGCCCTGTATGGATGAGAATTCATGTTGTTGTTCATTACTGTAGCCCTGTATGGATGAGAATTCATGCTGTAGTCCTGTATGGATGAGAATTCATGTTGTTGTTCATTGCTGTAGCCCTGTATGGATGAGAATTCATGTTGTTGTTCATTTTTGTAGCCCTGTATGGATGAGAATTCATGTTGTTGTTCATTACTGTAGCCCTGTATGGATGAGAATTCATGTTGTTGTTCATTTTTGTAGCCCTGTATGGATGAGAATTCATGTTGTTGTTCATTACTGTAGCCCTGTATGGATGAGAATTCATGTTGTTGTAGCCCTGTATGGGTGAGAATTCATGTTGTTGTTCATTGCTGTAGCCCTGGATGGTGAGAATTTGTTTGGTAGCCTGTATGGGTGAATTCATGTTGTTGTTCTTGTTGTAGCCCTGTATGGTGAGATTCATGTTGTTGTAGCCCTGATGGATGAGAATTCATGTTGTTGTTCATTTTTGTAGCCTGTATGGATGTGAATTCATGTTGTTGTTCATTGTTGTAGCCCTGTATGGGTGAGAATTCATGTTGTTGTAGCCCTGTATGGGTGAGAATTCATGTTGTTGTTCATTGTTGTAGCCCTGTATGGATGAGAATTCATGTTGTTGTAGCCCTGTATGGATGATAATTCATGTTGTTGTTCATTGTTGTAGCCTGTATGGGTGAGAATTCATGTTGTTGTTCATTGTTGTAGCCCTGTATGGATGAGAATTCATGTTGTTGTTCATTGTTGTAGCCTGTATGGATGAGAATTCATGTTGTTGTAGCCCTATATGGGTGAGAATTCATGTTGTTGTTCATTGCTGTAGCCCTGTATGGATGAGAATTCATGCTGTAGCCCTGTATGGATGAGAATTCATGTTGTTGTTCATTACTGTAACCCTGTATGGATGAGAATTCATGTTGTTCATTACTGTAACCCTGTATGGATGAGAATTCATGTTGTTGTTCATTACTGTAGCCCTGTATGGATGAGAATTCATGTTGTTGTTCATTACTGTAGCCCTGTATGGATGAGAATTCATGTTGTTGTTCATTGTTGTAGCCCTGTATGGATGAGAATTCATGTTGTTGTTCATTGTTGTAGCCCTGTATGGGTGAGAATTCATGCTGTAACCCTGTATGGATGAGAATTCATGCTGTATCCCTTATGGTGAGAATTCTGTTGTTCATTACTGTAGCCCTGTATGGATGAGAATTCATGTTGTTGTTCATTGCTGTAGCCCTGTATGGATGAGAATTCATGTTGTTGTTCATTGCTGTACCCTGTATGGATGAGAATTCATGTTGTTGTAGCCCTGTATGGATGAGAATTCATGCTGTAGCCCTGTATGGATGAGAATTCATGTTGTTGTTCATTGTTGTAACCCTGTATGGATGAGAATTCATGCTGTATCCCTTATGGATGAGAATTCATGTTGTTGTCTTGTTGTAGCCCTGTATGGATGAGAATTCATGTTGTTCATTTGTGTAGCCCTGTATGGATGAGAATTCATGTTGTTGTTCATTGTTGTAGCCCTGTATGGATGAGATTTAATGTTGTTGTTCATTACTGTAGCCCTGTATGGATGAGAATTCATGTTGTTGTTCATTACTGTAACCCTGTATGGATGAGAATTCATGCTGTAACCCTGTATGGATGAGAATTCATGCTGTAACCCTGTATGGATGAGAATTCATATTGTTGTTCATTGCTGTAACCTTGTATGGATGAGAATTCATATTGTTGTTCATTGCTGTAGCCCTGTGTCCGCCTCCGTGGTCGAGTGGTTATGGTCGCCGACTTGTATACCACTGTAACCTCCGTGGTCGAGTGGTTATGGTCGCCGACTTGTATACCACTGTAACCTATCATCACTGATGGTCACGGGTTCGAGCCCCGCTCAGACCGTGTCTCATTTATATGAAAAAGTTGGCAGTTTCTTACGGAGGTTGGTGCACCCAAGTACTGGTTAACCGCTGGAGCCTGCCCAGGAAAGGTGTTGTTAGGTAAACTGCCCGCCGGCGATATAGCCCAAAATGGTGCTGATGCAGGCGTAAAACCCGAAATA
>CM026387.1:48202127-48226326 GCA_014843695.1 Archivesica marissinica
AATATCCATTCTTGGAACAGTCTTCCACATATTTAACATGCCCGGATAAAAAAAATTGTCGTCCTTTCATCATAGGCTTTGTTGTATTAAAATCAGTTGTAATATCTGGATCACCATCCAATCCACTCAGTTTTGCATTAGTGATGATGTGTTCATAAATGGTTCCATAGCTGTAATCACTTGGAACCTTTACTGAAGGGAACTCTTTCCACCCAACAACTGGCAACACTGGTACTGCAGACGAACACGTAGGATCACCCTTGGCTTGAACTTGATTCAGGACTTGTTGAACCTTCTTCCCGTACCATTTTCCTCCATCAATCGAAACCAGCAGATCTTCTGCCTTCCCTGCAGCCACACAACTTAGGCACCTGAAATAACAGCAAAACAACGGCTATGATCTAATGATAATTTATATGTAAAGTGTCTCGACAAATACATATAGACTTTATTCAACAACAATTTTAAAATAAACACAGAAAGGAGAAGGTCTTAATAAGCAAGTGGCTATCAACCCTATCGCTTTACATTTACTATGGTTGTCACTGTTGTATTTATCTACATGTATAAATGTATCATATTTATGTGAATAAAAATGTTTAAAACAAATAAACACAGATTAGAATGTTAATATTATTTTTGTCCGACGGGTGACCGATCCATTCGCAGGCCAACGTGTTAACCACTGACCCTTCCATATATCCTCTTTCTTTGTTTGGAAACGTATATTTATCGTTGCACCCTGGTTAATCGGGGCAACACCTCCAGAACTATATTAGTCACTTTAATTTTTGGATAGTGCAAGATACAGAAGACACTCCAATTCAGAAGCATCCCTGGTTCTTTTACAAATGTACATGTCCGATGTATAGCACTGATACATGTGACCTTGATTTATAGTCCTATCCGAAAGACTGTTAATAATACATGTACATGTACTAGGGTCAGACGGAGGATCGAACGTGCAATCCCTGGATTCGTAGTCCATCATGTTGACCACTGACCCGTATATACTTTTCATGATGAATGAACTTTTATTTATTTGAGTAAGGAAGACTCCATGTCAGAGCGCCTCCCAATCATACTCACTATTGAGTGCGAGTATCATGTACATGTAGAATATTTACAGGTGGAATATTTGTTTAATATGCTTTAAATAGTCGATGTGGACCTCTATCCAAGGAATAGCGGGGCTTTAACTCTGCATTCAGAGTGTGACATAATACTAGACTGGAACAATATCAAAAACACAGTTTTGTCACTTTGAACAGTTTGTATTGCCTATTCAATAGGCATTTGGGGTCAACTTAATAATAATACCCGCAGATTGACTGGCATAACGTACATAGTACATCTAATCGCGGTACTTTAGATAGATCTACATATACATCAGATAAATTAAATCATGGATTAGGAACTAACGAGGTCAACGTAACATCATTGAAACTGAAAACATTACCTTTGAGCAAGTTCTTCCTTCTTTCCGCTGATTAGAAGCCCTCTGCATTCGAGCCAACGTTTCAATTCAAACACGGAATGTTGATTGATATCGTTGTGCTTAAACTTTGCCCCCGGAACATCTTTACTCGTTAGTTTGACGCTGTAAACTGGGTCGATACTCGCCATTGTTAATAAGTTTTGTTTGTCCTACTTTCGGAAGCATGTGTACTACGTCATACACAACACACAAACGCATGACGTATGTGCAGATGAGCGCTATATGCAGCACCGATACAAAATATGAAAATTTCGCATAAATATTTTATAAGTGTTTTACAGTATTATACATGTGACACTGGACTAGCCCACTTAGTTAATTATTTTACCAATTTTGGTAAAAGGTTTGTCAAAGCACCACATATTGTCAAGATGTTGTCTGCATGCCTAACTAATGACATGGGCATAATATGTTTCAGAATTTGAAAGTTTTTAATACGTTCAATTGCCCTTTCTACGTGAATACGTGAACGCGATAGTCTCCGTGCCGTTTCAACCTCTCTCTGTGATAGTTGTTTCTTTCCTCTGGTAAAGGGTGGTATAGCCAAGGAGGCTCCATACACGGCCAGCTCTTCTGAAATCAGGAATCCCCTGTCCGCCAATACTAAGTCTCCATGATCAAGCTTGTCGTAAAATCCTGATCTGGCCGTAATTTCCTTATCTGATACCCGACCCCCCCCAGCACTTTGACAAAAAACTTATAGCCCCATACGGTGTAATTCCAACCAGAAACTTCAAAGTGTTGTGGTGCTTATAATTAGAGTATGTTTTTGCTCTGGTTGGATGACCTTTGTATGAAGACCTCGCTGCAATCAATAATTACCCGACATTTCTTGAACCTGGACCGGAACGACGTAGGAATGTTTTTCAGAATGGTGCCCTTGCTCGGCCAACGGATCAGAAATCTAAGTTTCTTAGCTAGTATTGGTACTAGTTTTGAAAATATCCTCGACACCTGTGTGGGACATATCTTAAACCGGAGGGCTAGGTCAGCATTTGTCAGATTTAGTCTCAGTTTCATCAGCACCATCAGTAACTGGTCAGCTGGGCACATTTTTCCTACCTGTTTAATGCACATGCTCACAAGCGAAAAGATAAACAGAAACACTGCACATGATGGCAAACCAGTAACACTCCTCATTTGATTGTTGGTTAGGTTTTTATATGTGAATTTTTCTATTTCCATTTGTTCCTTCATTGTCCGGTTTTCCTCTAGAACCCGTTGGTATTCTGCTTGGAGTTTCCCATATGATGTTTGTAGAGCATCAAGTTCAAATAGGAGGGGATCAGGATCAGTTCCTGGAAAATAAAAAAACTATTACATGTACAGTATATCAAAGAGCAATGCAAGTTCATAGTTACTCATTGAGCCAGAACTCGAAGCTGTTTTACCTGGTCTGTTTACTTGAACTAGTGGTAGGCAGTTTCGTGTGATCATGGTGGGCCATGGGCATCATCATATCTGGTCAGGGGTTTGAATCCCACTACTGACAGTCTGACTACTATGCCAACACTTAGTTTATACAAATTTATTTTAGCTCGATTGCGAAACAAGTTCTTTCAACTTATGTTAATCACTCTCGAGACCTCATTCCTGATGGAATCCATCGCCATGAAGGAGAGAGAAGAGGAAATGTGGAATTTAAATGCCTTGCCTAAGGGCACAATCGTAACGGCTCCAGCGGGGCTCGAACTCCGAACCTTTCACACCTGAAGCGAACGCGCATCCACTGCGCTATCACGACTTCCACTTGCCAACACTTAGTAATAGAAGCACAGTATAATGGAAAGGAGCCATTGTGGTGCAAGGGTAGAGCGTGTTGGACTACAGCGTTAGTCTGCACGAGTTTGAATCCCGGACCGAGCAATATTCTTCAACGTACTTCAATCATTGAGCCCAACTTAAAACCGCCTACTAATAATACCCGATAAGGGGAGTTCAGCAGTAACAAGAGAGAGAAAAATGTGCGTATACCTTTATTGACTCTCTGAGGTAGATCTGAACCAAGCTCCAACAGGGCTATAGCCGCAGCATCCTGGTCATTCTCCTGATCATTCTCCTGTAATGGTGATAGGGCGAGTCTACGCTGTGCACGTCTCTTGTACCTGTTGGAACTGCGTGGTGTCTTTGAGGTCAAGGGTGTGAAGCTGAAGAGGGATGGGACATAGCCAGGGTGGTCAGGATCATCTGATGACACACCTAAATAAATAAATAAAATCACATTTAATAATTTTACCTCGGGAAGGTAAAAAGCAAGGTTCATTTCCCCCACTATCCCCGGTGCTTCCCTGGGATGGGGTCGTGGTTACAAATGACTGGTGCATAAGTGCGTAGTAAGTAATTGTGACATTGTGTGCTTAAGGAGTCTCAGCTGGCAGCTCTTCTTCGTGTATACAGCACTCCTTCACTTATGAAGATTAGCTGTCTGAATACGTTTTATGACTGCCTTACACTTATTAAATAGTAAGTAAGAGCCTACAGTACAAGTCAGTTGATTCTGAAAGCCCTTCGATAAATCTGTGTCGGCCCGTGACTACTAAGAAAGCGGCTCTTCATTTAGAATATAGACTACTAGCGGATCCCTTATAAAGTATTACTGACAAATATTATTACCTCCAATAAAGTGGTCAGAACACAAGCGATCGTGGTCTTTAGGTTCCCATAACTTGGAGGTGTCATCCAACTTCAATCTTTTCATTGCCACAATCCATCTGTTCCGTTTATTTACATCAGCAGGAAACCTATGAAACTTAACATGACCTCCTTTTCTCCCTCTATTTGTGCACCCAACCGCACTACACGTCAAAACCATAACTTAAGCTATATATAGAACGTTAGAAATACTTCATGCACTGATTGATATCGACATTATCGTAATGGCGGAAGATTGGTTTTTTGCCCTCCAGTGAAAAATAGGTCAATGTAACAGGTGCGCGTGACGTCATGCTTCAACGTTCGTATAGCCAATACAGTGGGAACAAGTCAGTTGTTGACATTTTTTTTGCCATTAAAAACAACACATTATAAGTGATATATTTTCTAACAATCCCTCCCTACATATCGCTAAAATGTCAACATATTCATAAACAAAATAGAAATTTTTCAAACTGGGGAGGGGACACCCCCACCCTCCCCATTTCACGCGCCATAATAATGGCTCAAACTTTTTTCAGCCCAGTGTGGGCCCTGCATCTGAATACGACTTTCAAAATTCACAAATGATTATTACGAATATGAGCACGGCAATAAAAACATTTGGGTTAAAGGCAGACTGAAAGAGAACATTCAGTTTTGGAAAGAAATAGGTGCTAGTGATTTTGTTTTAGAAACAATAGATAATGGCTACAAAATACCATTTTATTCAATGCCAGAAAAGTCATTCTTGTGAAATAATAAATCTGCCCTAGCTGAAACAGATTTTGTATCGGAAGCTATAACAGATTTGTTAGATAGAGGTTTAATTAAGAAATGTGAAAGTCAGCCATATATTGTGAACCCATTGACTGTATCCACTCCAAATAATGGCAAGAAAAGATTGATTCTTGATTTAAGAGCTGTAAACAAACATATATGGAAGGAGACTGTAAAATATGACCGACTTGAAAGTAGCATTATCGTATCTTAAAAAGGGCTTTTATATGATTAAATTTGACATTACCAGCGCTTATCATTTTATTGATATTTTTGAAACACACACAAAATTTCTAGGTTTTTGTTGGACAAATGAGAAAGGGGAGACAACTGTTTACAAATTCTTATTCCTTCCATTTGGGATTTCCACAGCTCCATATATTTATGTTAAAGTAACAAAGTGTCTCGTTAAAAAATGGAGGGGAAAAGGTAAATTAGTACTGATGTTTTTAGACGACGGCTTTGGGTGCGAGTCTGATTTTGAGACTACAGGTAAAATTGCAGCAGAAATAAAGCAAGACTTATTTAAATCGGGTTTTGTTCCAAAAGCTGAAAAATCATGTTGGAACATTCCTGTTCAACAGTTAACATTTTTGGGAGCTGATCTCAATTCCTTATCCAAATCAGTGTACCAGAATAGATAAAATTAAACGCACTATTTGCGGAATTGAGAATAGTCTTAAGATACACAGGAGAGTTTCTGTCAGAAAAACTGCAAGTTTAGTTGGGTAGATTATTTCTATGGGGATAGTAATAGGGGACATTACTCTGAAAATGACTAAACATCTGAGTATAGACATTTTGAATGCAATATCGTGGGATAGCTACATTAAATTGTCTGCAGATTCTTTACAGCAGATTCAGTTTTGGAAAACGAATATAGATATTCTGAAAGTAAAGAAACTTTTCGAAATCTGTAGTTTTTCACGCATAGTTTACAGTGATGCCAGTTCGAGTGGGGCTATGGAATTAGTACTGTTAATGGGATTGCACAGGGATCACGGTATCCGGACGAAAGTTTAAACTCTTCAACATGGATAGAGTTGGTGGCTGTGTACAGGGTCTTAGGCTACATGGTTCATATGTTAGCACAGCACTCAGTAAAATGGTTTACAGATAACCAGGCAGTGACCTGTATTGTTCGAAAGGGATCTATGAAGCATGAGTTGCAAAACATTGCAGTTGAAATTTTCAAGATATGTATGCAACATTCTATTTCTTTGAAATTAGAGTGGATTCCACGTTCTGAAAATGAAAAAGCGGACTACCTTTCTAAAATTATAGAAACAGATGATTGGGGTATATCTGTAGACATATACAATATGATTATCGCTAGGTGGGGGTGTTTAGATGTAGATTGGTTTGCTTCCGAACATAATGCAAAATTATCCATTTTTTATTCAAGATTTTGGAACAGAGGCTGCACAGGGGTAGACGCATTTTCGTATAACTGGTTAAATCAGTATGGGTTATTTGTACCACCAATTTGTATTGTGCATACTGTTTTAGAAAAGATGAGATTAGAGAAGGCGGGTGGTGTACTTGTGGTTTACGCACTGGGAATCGGCGATATTTTGGCCATTATTGTGTCCAAGGGGTCACATGATAAAAAATGTAGTAGACTGGTTTGATTTACCAACTGGGAAGCAATTTTATACATGTTGTAAAAATGGAAGTGGAATATTTCGGGTACAAAACCTAAATTTTCGTATGTTGGCATTAAAAGTTAATTTTAAGCTGTAATGTGAATTTGTACTTGGACCATGCAGTTCATGGACTATCTGAGGCACTGTAGCCTTATGTAAGCTGATGTAAACAGCTGAAAGAAATAACATTGTAATGTGCTTTACATTTAGTAAATGTGCACTGTTGCACTAGTATAGTGATGTAATATTACAAACACAGATATGAGAAACTACGCAGGTTGAGATGATTCTTCCTGGATTTATGGTGTATGATACTCGATTATGTGTTATAGTACCAACGCAGGATGTGTTTAGTCCTGGGGCGTTTTAATATAATCCACGCAGACAGCTTAGTCTGGATCCAACGCAGGTTGAGATTTTCTCTTCCTGGTAGCATTTTACGGTGTAAGAAATGTAACTCTTTGTATACCCAAACAGGTAAAACAAGGGCGTTGTTTCCCTTTAATTAATGCATATATTGCTCCATTTAATAGTATGTTTCACGATTATTTTTTCATGGTCACAGAGATGATATTAACGAGTTGCCGGAGGTTCTGGTGGACAAAGTGACCCTGCTTCCGGAGTTGTTACAGACATCTAGAGCAGACAGTACATGTATAAAATACAACAACGCTTTTTCGCGTTGGAGAAGTTGGGCTCTTAGTAATGGTTTTGGGAGTGGGGACATTTTACCCACCAAGAATTTGCCGGTGGCTTTATACTTAGTTTCATTGATTCAAAGTGCAAACTCACCAAGTCCAGTTATTACTGCTTTTTATAGTATCAAATGGTACCACGATATTAGGGGGTTTTCGTCTCCCACAGATTTGTCTTTAGTATATATAAATAAAAAAATATTAAAAAATTGTTGGAAGCTGCAAAAAGAAAATTATCCAAATTAACTGTTAAAGGCCTGCAGGTTGACCTATATTTGACCTTAAACACACGAGGAATAGCGGTACAAATATTACGGTCGACGCACTAAACACACAAGGAATAGCGGTACAAATCTGACGGTCGACGCACATCGTATTTGCCACATGCGAGGCCCTGCATGGTATACATCTAATACATGAGCACCACTTATATCTATTATGACCCACGTACATATCAGAGGTTATAAATTGCTGAAATTGAAGTTCTGTATTTTTATAGTACTTACAACTGGTATAAACAATTCAACTCCACTTATGGCCCAAATAAGGCTGGTTGCGCGGGTTAGGCAGCCAGTTCCTGCATTGCTGTACCACACATTCAGGCATCAGTTCCCTCTTATGCCAAGTACAGTCTCCTCTTCTAGCCGCTACTTTTCTCTCTATATATCTGACATCTTTCCATGCGCCACAATTATATAGCATTGCCCAAAACCTCCTGTATAGAAGCTTTCTCTCATGTGAATTTAGATTATGCGGTGGACGATTATTAGCAGGCCACCAAAGTTGTTTGTTCTGTTCATTTATTATGCAAGGGGAACACAAGCACAGTGGACACTCAGCAACACCTTCAGCATGCTGAGGCATAGGGGGAGGTACGTAAGCAGCCTCTGCAACGGGCATGGCGGTGGCTGTTTCTTCTATTTCCATCTCTACGTCCCAGTTCTTATTTTGCAAGAAAGTCAGCAATTCTTTTCTCTGCTCATCAGTTACATACATTGTTATTTTACTCAATGGCATCTTGTAGAAATCGGCAGAATATGTGTAATACTCGTATGTTCAAGAGATTATAATTATAATATTATACATGTACTCATAGCATTCACTGTGATTATTATGTAGCATCAATATCGGTAAACACACACTGACACAGAGAAATATTTAAAATATAACAGAAAACTTGCGAATAATACTGTAGATATATAATTAAATGAAGTATGAAGGTTACCATATAACGAACACATATAGTTTATTCATATAAATACATACATATTATATACATGCATACAAATTATCAGTCTCAGTGATTACGCTACGGCTGATGAGGCACCTACATAACATGTAATCTATGTCCCTGGGCTGATCTGGATTATGTAGTTTGAATACTCATAACTATCAATTTTCTTTACAATCAATAATATACGTTTACTTAAATTGTCAGGGCCTCATTTTGACTAATTCTCAGCTCACAGAGTGATCGTGCATATTAACCGTTAGAAAATACCTACATACGCCAAATTATACTGAATGTACTGCTACATTGTTGATACAAGCCACTAATCACATGGAACAGGTAGTAAAGTATAAATCTTTACAATTGGACGGGGTCAAACTGCAGGCCTTTAAAAGAGAACCAGTAACCATTGAAATTTTAAAACTTTTATATGATAGTCTATACAAGGAAGATAATTTGATGAGTCAGAGAACCATTTGCGCATGTTTAATAGCTTTTGCCGGGTTTTTACGTAGTTCAGAATTATTAAAAATTAGACGTTCTGATGTTAATTTTGAGAGTACACATATGAAGATATTTATAGAAAGCAGTAAAACTGACAAATATCGAGATGGTGCTTGGATAGTCATTGCTAGAAGTGGAACTAGTTTATGTCCTGTGGTGAATTTAGAGAAATACATTCATTGGGGCAACTTTCAAGAAGCGGATTATTCAAGTGGCTACAAAGTGAGAGATAAGAACAAGGCAATGTCATATTCTAATTTACGGGATGTGTTTCTGAAAGCATTAAAGCATCATGTAGAAGACATTCATAAATATTGTTTACATTCTTTGAGATTCTTCTCAAACAGTGGGATTAAAGATAGACTGGTCAAGCGGCATGGCCGTTGGGCATCAGACAATGCTAAAGATGGATACGTGAAAGATAAATTGTCAGAAAGATTATTAGTATCACAATCTCTAGGTTTATAATAGCTTGGATAATATGTATATAGCAGTCAATTTGAAAGAGTTTCATTTTGATATTTATATGTTTGAAGTTTGCAAACAAGTGAAAACATCTCTCCCGTTCTTTTAGTTCAGCTCTCTCAAGCGCTATTAGCAAATTAAAAGCATTAATTTGATATTAGTATTTTGTTGTGTTTGCAGTTTAGGTTAAGGAGATGATAGAGGTACAAGGGAAATATAATTTTCTACGTTTGAAGTATGAATAAGGACAAAATTATTTTCCCTTCTACTCGTAAAGTCTCCGATAGAGGGCGTAAGAGGATCAAGTTGCACGGCATTAGTAAATGTTTAGCCTGGTTTTATCATTCAGTGTTGAGAGAGCGACCCACACAGACATGTTTATTTAGTTGGTGAAATATGATAAACAGATAAATACTCGAAAGGCTAGATGTTTTCAAATGTTTGACAAAATAGATGACAATATTCTATAGATTCATAAAGGTTACTTACTTTATGAACAGTTTGAATGGATATAGAGATCAGAAAAGACTCCATGAAAGTGTATAGTGACAATTACATAGGTTTAAATATGAGCATCGGTTGTGATCAGTTGTACAAGAGTATATTATGTATCTAACATTGGATGTTGTATGTATAATGATAACGTTGTCAAATTTACGATATATTTATATATGTATACATGTACTGGTAAATAATTGGTGGTGAGCTCTCTCAAGCGCTATTAGCAAATTATAAGCATTAATTTGATATTAGTATTTTGTTGTGTTTGCAGTTTAGGTTAAGGAGATGATAGAGGTACAAGGGAATTCATTCTGTAGCCACCAACCACCAAAAGTAGTCCGACTGAAAATTACAAAACAGATGCCTATACCCAAGCACAGGAATGTACCGCCAAAATGCTCAACGCCCGTGAAACGCCGGTTGTCAGATTAATGTATTGAACAATGGGAAAACCCGAAAAAGCGCCGTACTTCTTCATCATCATCATCATCATCGACCATTTCTGATATCAATGAGACATTAATTAGGAATAGTTTTGAATGCCTGACTGACCTGTGTGATGACAGTGAATATGAATGTGAAAATGACTGTGAAACAGAATGACAAATATAAAAAAAAAGGTCACGAAAATTACAAGCACACCATCGACAGACACACTTGCACATTCTGAATATGGCACTAATCGAGTACTGCGGATATAACAACACAGCACGTAAGCCATCTCACGGCAATTCAAAATCCGGTGAACCATACATACGCACAGTTCCAGCCATACTGCAAAGAGCATTCCAACAATCAAATTACAAAAAAGCAACGGAAATTGTAAATGACATGTGCTTAGACGACAGTGTCTCTGCACCAAAATGTAGCAGGCAGGTACAAGACAAAATTTGCAGAGAAAGCAAAAAACACACACAAACAAAACACACATCACACAGAAACATTGCAGATGAATTATTGGACGTAATGTCGGCAATACACACCAACCCATACATACAAGAAGTGACGCTCACTAAAAACAAACAACCCATTGTCATTGTGTATTCTGACGAACAGCTCAAAGATATCAAAAACAATTGCAATGGGTGTTACGGGAGCATTTTGGGGGTAGATAGAACATTTAATTTGGGAAAATGTTTTGTTACTTCATTTTCGTACAAAAACAGATCAGTAATAAGCAGAAAAACCGACATGTTTCCCATTATGTTAGGACCAACACTTATATATTGGGATGGGGAGCAGGCGACATACAGTAGATTTTGGAGCAGCTAGGCGACATACAGTAGATTTTTCACATCTCAGGGACCGTTTGGGGAAAGTAGAGTTAACAATTGGTAGTGACGAGGAAAAGGCAATGACGAATGCATTACACGACAATTTCCATAACAGTACATTCCTGCTTTGCACCAAACACCTGAAGGATAACATTCGGCGATTTCTTGAAAAAAAATGGTTCAGATCAATGGGACAGAGAAAAAATCATAAAAGTAATATTTAATAGCAAAGATGGCATTGTTTTCAGCAAAGATGATATTGTGTACTCCAAACGAGTAGATAATAAGATAATATTGCGGTATTTTTTCAGCGGTACCCCAAATTCGGTATTTAGTCTATTTACTGGCAAAGATTTTTTGAACCTAAGCTTCGGAAATTTGTTTATGAGCCGCTGAAAAATGGTGGAATTTCAAAATTATGGACAAACAATAACTCAAGAGTCAATAAATAACAGATTAAAACAAGTCGCCGAATGGAATCAACATAAAATTCTGGAACTGGTTGACCGCATTTCGAAGGTGTCTACAATTCAATTGATTGATCTGCGTAGAGCATTGTATGGCACTGGCAATTACAGACTGGTAGACAGTGCTCATGCAATTCCGGCTGATATTTGGCACGCAAAGACCCACGCAGAGAAAGAAAAAATCTTTGAACATTTCCTGAAAGCCCCAGTAAAAAGTACAAATATGTGTACAGAATCCAAACTTGTAAAAGCAGCCAGTGCACCAAAATTTCAACTGATTCGGCCAAAGGTTGATGTAGGCAAAAAACCTGGACAGAAATCACGCCCAAAATCAGAACGGACTAATGTCCACAGATAGATTAGCTACATGTAATAAATGTTGTCGAAAGTTGCAGAATTTGATTATCTTATGTTGTTCACTTTATTTTTTGACATAAATCTTTTTATGTATCAGTGAGTTATGTTATATTTCGGGTTTTACGCCTGCATCAGCACCATTTTGGGCTATATCGCCGGCGGGCAGTTTACTTAACAACACCTTTCCTGGGCAGGCTCCAGCGGTTAACCAGTACTTGGGTGCACCAACCTCCGTAAGAAACTGCCAACTTTTTCATATAAATGAGACACGGCCTGAGCGGGGCTCGAACCCGTGACCATCAGTGATGATAGGTTACAGTGGTATACAAGTCAGCGACCTTAACCACTCGACCACGGAGGCGGACCTTGTATCAGTGAGTAAATAGGTTTGTCCGAAAATAACACAGGGTTCATATATACATATCGCATCGAGTACAGCTTCCTTGCCTCATCGGGCATCGCATTTATTCATGTGACTGGATCTGTACAGGTGTGTGATATGGTATAATATGCACGAGTTATGTGTGGTATTTGCTCGCTGGTAAATATGAGGAAACATTCATCTGTTTTAAATATATATAACTTCGTTGTTCATATGTATTCCTTGCCTCGTCGGGCATCGCATTTATTCATGTGACTGGATCTGTACAGGTGTGTGATATGGTATAATATGCACGAGTTATGTCTGGTATTTGCTCGCTGGTACATATGAGGGATATGGTATAATATACACGAGTTATGTCTGGTATTTGCTCGCTGGTACATATGAGGGATATGGTATAATATGCACGAGTTATGTGTGGTATTTGCTCGCTGGTACATATGAGGGATATGGTATAATATGCACGAGTTATGTGTGGTATTTGCTCGCTGGTACATATGAGGGATATGGTATAATATGCACGAGTTACGTCTGGTATTTGCTCGCTGGTACATATGAGGAAACATTCATCTGTTGTAAATATATATAACTTTCACTGTGCCTGAATCTGTGGGTGGTAGCATGTTGAGCAGATACAATACAGCATGCATTTGTTTCACTCACAACATCTAGCATGGATCTCGAGGTATGCACACACTCTTTTACTGTCTTCTACTACCACAGTCCTGGATCTCAAGGTATCTTGAACAGATGAATACATCATGTACACACGGTAAGTGCATAATTATATTCATGGAAAAATCATATTGTAAAACTGTTGATACACGGTTATGTCCCTTATATGTTGCATAGCATTAGCCTCCCTTGACCGAATGTAAAAAGATCAATTTAGTCCATTATTTGTACAAAACACGACTTAAAATGACACAATCAAGTTTTTAGTCCTATAAGTATGGGATATATAACTTTATTTACCTGTATAAAGCCCAAACACATGTAGATTTGGGTAGAATTGGGTGGAATTGGGTAAATTGTTTTCTTATTCATTTATTGGTCTAAGAATATCATGGACCAGTCCATGTCAGTTACTTGGGGTTGAATGGGTTAAATGGCCTTATATAGCTATATTGGTATGGAGCATAGAGTTAAGATTGCATATGTGGCTTATTCTGTCCTCTTGTGTGTCAAAAATAACAAAGAAGTCGCCACATGTGTATCCATTTGTAAGAATGTCCGTCTGTCTGTCACCAATTCTTTCGTTTGTGCAATAGCCCATCTACCATAAGCCCAATCTTCGTCATGCTTTGCATGTACATTCATACCCAAGAAGTGAAGATGCCTATGGAAAATGGCGTTCATCCCACCAAGGCCACGGTCATGATTGTTAAAAATAGATTGCCTTCTTAACTGCTCACCAGCAGTGGCATTTTGTTTTACAAATAATTGTCTAGTTTGTCTTTTAACAGGTGTTAAAAGCTGCACAGGGTACTCTGATTGTCTACAGAAGAACTAAAGGAGATATCAAACCCTGGCACTACATTCCATGCGAATATTTCATGGCATTTATCCATGATGCGGGACTGTGGGTCCACATGAAGACTAGTTGTCTTGCACCAAAAGAAAGCAAGAACAATGTCAGAAATGGCAGAATGATGATACAACCAACCATTTCTTACTCGCAGTTGTTCTGAGGAGAAAACACTGAGTGATGATCTTGATATTTTGATTAGTAACATGAAGTAAGTACCCTATATAAACCACATAAATATGGCCATACATAGCATATAAACGAAGATTTGGGTTAGATTTGGGTAAGATTTGAGTAAATTGTGCCACCCATATTGAGTCTGATTTAAACTACTTTGTTCTTATGGGTTTTTTTATACAGTAAGTGAAATCAGAAATGGCTGAAAACATGCTTAGCAAGAGATCCTTGTACTAAGAAATCAGATGTTGAATTTGTAGTCTGCTACATGGCTCTGAACATGTTTACAATGCAGTGCTAATTTTACAAACACACATTTGACAAAGTATTTCTACTAAATCTATAAACAAATATGATTGGTTTACAAATATGATTGGTTTAACTAATAACTATATCTGTATATATATTTTTTGGGAACTTTTTTTTATATTTTCAACCCATATCGTGAATGTCAACCTTTAACAAAAACAAATAAAGTGTTGGTTCCTAGGAAATTTAAATGCTGTTGTTAATTTCAGATGAAGAGAAACAAAAAAGAAGATTTATTAAAGAAGTTGGTGTTCATATTCGAATATTCGTTTTTAGCTTGTCCCTGGGTAAAAGTTATAGGCTTATAGCAGTTAAAATGATTTATTAGACTGGCAATAGATCGCTATCGTGTGTGTCCGATTGGCTTAATTAACGGCATTTAAAGTTTCTAACAAGTGTAAAGTGTTATTTCATAATATATTCCCTGTCACAAACAATTGACTAATTATGACATATTTGCAGATGGCTTCAGTTTATAAGACGACTCGTTCTCTCAACTGACATGTTTAATCCGCTTTTACACCTTAAACTGATAATCACTGTTTATCAGTTCAAACTGTCAATCAAGGCAATTACTAATTAGGCAATTTGGAATTACTGTTAAATTTCGACCAATCAAACAAAGTTATTCTTTTGGCAACTCCCACTTTTTCAACTGACAAGATGTCATACATGCCAGTGGGCGACATTCTGGTTCTTCAAATCCCTTGTAAACAATACTTGAGCATGTTATGTCTGAATAATGAGTGGTACATAGTTCCAGTATGTAGTACTTTAAGGTATTCCGACCCTAATGGAAAACAGCCATACTGCTATACTGACACCCCTTAAAAGTTCACATTATTAAAATTGTAATTATCAAATTTGATTAACCGAGCCACTTTTCTTGTTTTTCCCTCTCAAAATTAACATTTATAAAATCACTATATTCTCAATTCAAAGGGAGTTAATAATTACTTCCCTTTAGAGGAAAATTTCGAAAATACAGCAAAATAATTTAAAAGCATGAATTAAAACAAATTCTGACAAAGGGCTTTGATTCAGCTTCATCGTATAATACTGTCTATATTCTGGTATTTGATTGTATGTTTTATAGTTTACTTTTCGGGGGTGGGGGGGGGGGGAGTGAAAATTGTGTGTTTTTGAATGCTTCATACTCCTGAGATATCATTTCGGTTGAACTGCACACTCAACACTCAACACAGATTTCAATTCACAAATTCGATAAAACATTAGATCTGTGTACAAAACCATGAATAATGTCTCTGGTATGTTGTTTGCAGGCTGCAAGAGGAAACGATGGACCATGGAGGAAGAAAATGATTTGGTGAAGGCATTCAACGTACATATTATGGAAAAAAGAAACGCCAGTACACAGGAAATCCAAAGTGCCATAAACAAATATCACAGTTTAAAACAAAGATCAGAATCTGTTATTCGAAGCAAGATTAATAATATCATCCTGGGAAAAGTAAAGTGTAATGTTTAAACAGCTTTAACACATTTTAAAGTAAACAGATACATATGTATCTGTAAAGTAAAGACAACACTACTTGAAGATATGTTGGGAAAAGTTGTAGATGCCTTGACACACAGAAACAATTTACACAAGACTATAATATGTCATTGTAGACATCTGACTACAAACTATGTCAACCATTGGTAAAGTAGGTCTAAGAAATGACATTTTTATTATGTCAACCATTGGTAAAGTAGGTCTAAGAAATGACATTTTTAGCTCATCTATTTGAAAATAGTGAGAGCTATACTACTCACCACGGCGTCGGCGTTGGGTAGTTTTTTTTAATGAAGTCCAATATCCAAGGGTCATAACTCTATTTGAATTATGCCCCTTTTTAACGTTGAAAATTTGGTTAACCCTTTGCCTCATAATGCCACATTTCTCTGTGTCTAAAACAGCATTTGAAAATAATGACAAAAGAAGCCATTGCTCATAATGAGCAATGGCTTCTTTTGTCATAGAGAAATAACCAAATGTTCTGAAATAAATTGATATTTTGAAGCAAAGGGTTAAATAAAGTATTTGGTTAAGTACATCTATCTCAAATAACTACTATCTCAAAAAACTACTGAGGATATTAACCTGAAACTTCACATGTCTACTTAGTGATAAACCATACTTAACTAACATGGGTAGGGTCTCATATGAATTTAATGCAAATTATTTCCCTTTTTGGACTTAGAAAATAAAGTTTTTGGTTAAGTACTCATATTTCATTAAACATTAGGAATATTGACATCGGCACATGTGTAGGTAACATCAAGACTTTTATCTCATCATCATCTAAGTGTATTGACACAAAACTGCATACAAGTCTTCATGGTCATAAAACCTGCTGAGATAATAGGGGTAGATAACTCTTTGAAAATAAAATGCAATTATAGACTTGTTGGACTTGGGCATTCTGGGTTAGTTGGACTGAACATCAGTTTATATTTTTGTTACCTATGATTCGTATATTCGAGCGCGCTGTCTTATGGACAGCTCTTGTTATAAGTTCATGTGACGTTCTAGTTTTATGTAAACTTTTTAATCATGACCGCTACAGCCTTCAGATTTGGCATGATGAAATAAATACAGTTTATGTCCCATAAAATATTTTATGTGCCACACTAGACCGCTAGAGACGTACCACCCTTCTTTTCCATACATATATGTGCCCCGCATACCAGCGAATTTTATCCAGAAAGTAGGGGCTGCATATTTAATGAGGATTCAGTTAAACTTCACCTTTGTGCAAAAAGATAGAAAATATTTCGTTCTTAAATTAATCAAATTTTCGGCTTTATTTAATCATAGTTGCTACTACTTTTACTGGATGTTCAACTAAACGGTATATTGTGTTTATATGCTATATGTGTAGCGACCGACGTTTCTTTCTAAACGGGAATTTGGACTTTATTGATACATGAATTTGCAAACAAAGGAATTAGGTCAACTGGCGCGAACTGGCGCTTGTTGGAGTTATTTGTGTCTACGTCATAACAAAATTTATCAATATGACCGTAAAAATTCTTCTTTACGGACATTCATTTGTGTCTAACCTTAGAACATTTATTAGACACGAATCGCAACTCTCGTTTTCATTTAATCTGGATCCAGCACGGTTTTTGATACAGTTTTCTGCATTCCCAGGAGCCAGGACATAAACTTTAAAATCCGACAAGTGCACGCACGCACGCACCGCACCAATGCACGCACGCACGCACGTACGCACGCACGCACGCACACACACACACTAAAAAAGAAAGAAAGCTATGGGATAAATAAAACATTCACAAAAATAAAACATTTACACATTTCAAATCAGCAAATAAAGTAATCTCCGGTGACTGAATGGTTTCCCGATTGGTGCAGGGTAGAACTGCCAGGCTGGGCGAAAGTAAACCGGAAGTTAAATATGATAGAATTTTTTTAGTAAGTCATTATATCTTATTATTTATTTATATACAAGAGATGACTAGGAATGGGTAAAATAAAATTATGATATTCTTCATAAAAAAAACAACATCTAGTTACATTCTAATAATCCAATAAGAACTGCTCCGCTTGAGAAATTTTCAAAACAAATTGAAAAATTCTACGAAATCTCTTTTCGACGTACATTTTTGCCGAATAAACCTACACGTTAGTGGAAACACATTTTATTGATAATGTTATTCACAATTAAAACTCTCCCGTCAAAGATTTGTTGTTGTTGCTGACAGAACCCGTGTCCTAGTATGGAAATGTGACCTGCTATGGCCAATGTCTGTGGCAATTGTTTGCAAAGTATACATGCATGCAGCTTAAAGTTGTGTTTTATTTGAAGAACAATATAAAGACTCGGGATAGGCGTTATATTTGGACAGATTTGTACAAAATTGTTTCAGATAGGGCCATTTTACTGATCGATGCGAAATCTGACATCCCACAGAGTAGAATCCCTGTACTTAAATATATGTACTAGTACCCCCAAATGTGCCGAATCCCTGTGATAAAAGGTGCTGAAAGACCAAAAACGAAGAAAGCAATACGCTCATTTTTAGGAGTAGGCGGGCTTTATAGAAAGTTTATCCCGAATCTCAGCTATTGCAGTTCCACTTAACCCTTTCAACACCACAGACCTCTAAATAGGCTAACAAAAAGTGTAGATCCAGATGAGCCGGCTCGTGACGAGCCGTCTCATCAGGATCTGCACTTTTTGCCAGTAAAATTGCTATTTTTAGAGAAAAATTACCCATTTTGATAAATGAACTGGTCCAAATGTAATTTTCTTATTAATTTATTGGTCTAAAAATATGATGCACCAGTCCATGTCAGTTACTTGGTGTTGAATGGGTTAAAGATTTGACAAAAAAGGGTCAACCAAATCATGTAGAGTGGGGTGAAAGTCAGGAAAAGGCTTTCCAGTCTTTAAAGGCTAGTTTGACAGGACCGCCGGCTATACTGAAGTTACCTGACTTAGATAAGACATTCATCCTGAGAGTTGATGCTTTAGATGTAGGTCTAGGTGCAGTATTACTCCAAGAACAGGATGTAGAGAAACTACCGGTTGCGTATGCTAGTCGGAAGTTGCTATCACGAGAGCAAAACTATGCAGTGATAGAAACGGAATGCTTAGCAATAGTATGGGCAGTGTCTAAGTTCCACAGGTATCTGTTTGGGAAGGAATTTATATTGGAAACAGACCATCAACCGTTGACTTATCTGAACAAAGCCAGACTAAGCAATTCTAGATGGAAACCCTGTGCTCTTCTTTAAATATGCTGAACCCTATGACTCCAGAGACTTATAATACGATATCCCATAAACTGAAAGAAGCCTGCATCAAGGAAGCTGATCAAAGTATGAGAAAAGCAGCAAAGGGGGTCCGTGATCTGCAGCCTCAACTCCCCGACGATACCCCACGGGACACAACATGTATGTTCAATGGCTCCTGGAAAACCAGGGGTCATTCATCTCTAAATGGTTGTGTCTGCTATAGTGCCTAGGGGTCATTCATCTCTAAATGGTTGTGTCTGCTATAGTGCCTGACACTGGTAAATGTGTAGACTTTGAGACTCTGAGCAAGCTATGCAAGGGGTGTGAGATGCACAAACGTGATGACAAGGACTCTGTGCAGTATAAAACATGGGCAGCTGAACACAAGTGCAAAAAAAACTATGCCGGTTCTGCTCCAGCACTGGAACCAGAAGGAGTACTGAGGATAATTTCGTTGATCCAAAGTGGAGAAAGGCCTCCTGTACACCAAATATCTGGGGGATGGGGACTAAGTGATTCAAGACTTTCAGTGATTCTAAGGTGTATGGTGATGACTTCACTGTGTCTAAGCGGGAATGTGTCGGGCATGTGCAAAAGCGGGTAGGAACAAGACTGAGGAAAACTCAGTGATGGGAAATCCATTGGTGGGGAGAAATAGACTAACAGATAAGGACATTGACTTGCTGCAGTCCTACTATGAGCTAGCTATTAGGAGGAACAAGATGTCAAGGGGATGAAAACAGAAATTAGCGCCATCTTGCACCACAAAAAGTCGACAGACAAAAAACCGGATCACAAATTCTGTCCAAAGGGAGAGGAAAATTGGCCATAAAAGCAAGGAAATATGAACACAAACATTGTCTGCCTGAGGCAATCATTGAGGTTATTCAACCTGTGTTCAAGGATTTGTCTTCCAATGAGCTACTTGAACGATGTGTTGATGGATTGACACAAAACAATGCTGAATCCATCAACCAGTTGGTTTGGAAAAGGTGTCCAAAGGTTGTATATGCTGGGAGAACAGTTCTGGACACTGCTGTAGCAATGGCTGTATGCCAGTTTAATGATGGGGCTAGTTTCATAGCTAGGGTACTGGGACATCTTGGGGTTGCAGCTGGTGAGAACACGGTCTGCTTGCTTGCAAAACTCAAAAGTTCATGGCCCTTTACTTTAAATTAACTTACATCCTATAATTTGAAAAGTAGGAATCGACTCCTTATTGTTCAAGACATGACTAAAACTGAAATACCACTAATAAATTCAGACTTTTATAACATTTTGCTCTTGTTTCAAGATATTGAACGGTTGGTCACAAACAGTCTTCGGTACTATATGGAAATGTTGGGACGCAATGGTCAATGGATTGAAGGCCACGATAAGAGTATGTGTCTGTCTGCATACCGGAACTTTACACTTTGCCTCAGGTTTTGACCTTGTGTCTTCGGTATTATATGGAAATGTTGGGATGCAATGGTCAACAGATTGAAGGCCACAATAAGAGTATGTGTCTGTCTGCATACCGGAACTTTACACTTTGGCGCAGGTTTTGACCTTGTGTCTTCGGTATTATATGGAAATGTTGGGATGCAATGGTCAATGTATTGAAGGCCACAATAAGAGTATGTGTCTGTCTGCATACCGGAACTTTACACTTTTCCGCAGATTTTGACCTTGTGTCTTCGGTATTATATGGAAATGTTGGGACGCAATGGTCAACAGATTGAAGGCCACAATAAGAGTATGAGTCTGTCTGCATACCAGAATTTTACACTTTGGCGCAGGTTTTGACCTTGTGTCTTCGGTACTATATGGAAATGTTGGGACGCAATGGTCAACAGATTGAAGGCCACAATAAGAGTATGTGTCTGTCTGCATACCGGAACTTGACACTTTGGCGCAGGTTTTGACCTTGTGTCTTCGGTATTATATGGAAATGTTGGGACGCAATGGTCAATGGATTGAAGGCCACAATAAGAGTATGTGTCTGTCTGCATACCGGAACTTGACACTTTGGCGCAGGTTTTGACCTTGTGTCTTCGGTATTATATGGAAATGTTGGGACGCAATGGTCAATGTATTGAAGGCCACAATAAGAGTATGTGTCTGTCTGCATACCGGAACTTTACACTTTGGCACAGGTTTTGACATTGTGTCTTCGGTATTATATGGAAATGTTGGGACGCAATGGTCAATGGATTGAAGGCCACGATAAGAGTATGTGTCTGTCTGCATACCGGAACTTTACACTTTGCCTCAGGTTTTGACCTTGTGTCTTCGGTATTATATGGAAATGTTGGGATGCAATGGTCAACAGATTGAAGGCCACAATAAGAGTATGTGTCTGTCTGCATACCGGAACTTTACACTTTGGCGCAGGTTTTGACCTTGTGTCTTCGGTATTATATGGAAATGTTGGGATGCAATGGTCAATGTATTGAAGGCCACAATAAGAGTATGTGTCTGTCTGCATACCGGAACTTTACACTTTTCCTCAGATTTTGACCTTGTGTCTTCGGTATTATATGGAAATGTTGGGACGCAATGGTCAACAGATTGAAGGCCACAATAAGAGTATGAGTCTGTCTGCATACCAGAATTTTACACTTTGGCGCAGGTTTTGACCTTGTGTCTTCGGTACTATATGGAAATGTTGGGACGCAATGGTCAACAGATTGAAGGCCACAATAAGAGTATGTGTCTGTCTGCATACCGGAACTTGACACTTTGGCGCAGGTTTTGACCTTGTGTCTTCGGTATTATATGGAAATGTTGGGACGCAATGGTCAATGGATTGAAGGCCACAATAAGAGTATGTGTCTGTCTGCATACCGGAACTTGACACTTTGGCGCAGGTTTTGACCTTGTGTCTTCGGTATTATATGGAAATGTTGGGACGCAATGGTCAATGTATTGAAGGCCACAATAAGAGTATGTGTCTGTCTGCATACCGGAACTTTACACTTTGGCACAGGTTTTGACATTGTGTCTTCGGTATTATATGGAAATGTTGGGACGCAATGGTCAATGGAATGAAGGCCACAATAAGAGTATGTGTCTGTCTGCATACCGGAACTTTACACTTTGGCACAGGTTTTGACATTGTGTCTTCGGTATTATATGGAAATGTTGGGATGCAATGGTCAACAGATTGAAGGCCACAATAAGAGTATGTGTCTGTCTGCATACCGGAACTCGACACTTTGGCGCAGGTTTTGACCTTGTGTCTTCGGTATTATATGGAAATGTTGGGACGCAATGGTCAATGTATTGAAGGCCACAATAAGAGTATGTGTCTGTCTGCATACCGGAACTTGACACTTTGGCGCAGGTTTTGACCTTGTGTCTTCGGTACTATATGGAAATGTTGGGACGCAATGGTCAATGGATTGAAGGCCACAATAAGAGTATGTGTCTGTCTGCATACCGGAACTTGACACTTTGGCAGGTTTTGACCTTGTGTCTTCGGTATTATATGGAAATGTTGGGACGCAATGGTCAATATTGAAGGCCACAATAAGAGTATGTGTCTGTCTGCATACCGGAACTTTACACTTTGGCACAGGTTTTGACATTGTGTCTTCGGTATTATATGGAAATGTTGGGACGCAATGGTCAATGGATTGAAGGCCACAATAAGAGTATGTGTCTGTCTGCATACCGGAACTTTACACTTTGGCACAGGTTTTGACATTGTGTCTTCGGTACTACATGGAAATGTTGGGACGCAATGGTCAATGGATTGAAGGCCACAATAAGAGTATGTGTCTGTCTGCATACCGGAACTTTACACTTTGGCACAGGTTTTGACATTGTGTCTTCGGTACTACATGGAAATGTTGGGACGCAATGGTCAATGGATTGAAGGCCACAATAAGAGTATGTGTCTGTCTGCATACCGGAACTTTACACTTTGGCACAGGTTTTGACATTGTGTCTTCGGTACTATATGGAAATGTTGGGACGCAATGGTCAATGGATTGAAGGCCACAATAAGAGTATGTGTCTGTCTGCATACCGGAACTTTACACTTTGGCGCAGGTTTTGACCTTGTGTCTTCGGTATTATATGGAAATGTTGGGACGCAATGGTCAATGGAATGAAGGCCACAATAAGAGTATGTGTCTGTCTGCATACCGGAACTTTACACTTTGGCACAGTTGTTTTTGACATTGTGTCTTCGGTACTACATGGAAATGTTGGGACGCAATGGTCAATGGATTGAAGGCCACAATAAGAGTATGTGTCTGTCTGCATACCGGAACTTTACACTTTGGCGCAGGTTTTGACCTTGCGTCTTCGGTACTATATGGAAATGTTGGGATGCAATGGTCAATGGAATGAAGGCCACAATAAGAGTATGTGTCTGTCTGCATACCGGAAATTGACACTTTGGCACAGGTTTTGACATTGTGTCTTCGGTACTACATGGAAATGTTGGGACGCAATGGTCAATGGATTGAAGGCCACAATAAGAGTATGTGTCTGTCTGCATACCGGAACTTGACACTTTGGCGCTGGTTTTGACCTTGTGTCTTCGGTACTATATGGAAATTTTGGGACGCAATGGTCAATGGATTGAAGGCCACAATAAGAGTATGTGTCTGTCTGCATACCGGAACTTTACACTTTGGCGCAGGTTTTGACCTTGTGTCTTCGGTATTATATGGAAATGTTGGGACGCAATGGTCAATGGAATGAAGGCCACAATAAGAGTATGTGTCTGTCTGCATACCGGAACTTTACACTTTGGCACAGGTTTTGACATTGTGTCTTCGGTACTACATGGAAATGTTGGGACGCAATGGTCAATGGATTGAAGGCCACAATAAGAGTATGTGTCTGTCTGCATACCGGAACTTTACACTTTGGCGCAGGTTTTGACCTTGCGTCTTCGGTACTATATGGAAATGTTGGGACGCAATGGTCAATGGATTGAAGGCCACAATAAGAGTATGTGTCTGTCTGCATACTGGAATTTTACACTTTGGC
>CM026387.1:48227326-48243037 GCA_014843695.1 Archivesica marissinica
CTGACTACGTAGTGTCCTGGGACTCATCAGTTGGACAAACACTATGAACTCGAGCAAAAGAACAAAACTAGCTTTATAGAAACAATTGATAACAATTGGTTACAAAACACCATTGCAACTGTAGTAAACATTTACATCATTCTTGATCATAGAACTGTCAAAACGATCAAGTTAATGCAAAGTAGTTATGTCATTCATGCATATCAACCGCCACCTACTACATGTCAATTTGCAAATCATAGCTTCCAAACATGTTGGAAACAGTAAAAATAACATGGTAAAATACATTTGTATAAACTCAACTAATAATTACATGTGAAGATCCCAATAACGCCAACGAAAATCATTACATGTGAAGATCCCAATAACGCCAACGAAAATCAT
Source organism: Archivesica marissinica (assembly GCA_014843695.1). NCBI lineage: Eukaryota > Metazoa > Mollusca > Bivalvia > Venerida > Vesicomyidae > Archivesica > Archivesica marissinica. Next base: position 48,227,711 of record CM026387.1, read on the forward strand.
TACATGTGAAGATCCCAATAACGCCAATGGAAATCATTACATGTGAAGATCCCAATAATGCCAATGGAAATCATTACATGTGAAGATCCCAATAATGCCAATGGAAATCATTACATGTGAATATCCCAATAACGCCAACGAAAATCATTACATGTGAAGATCCCAATAACGCCAATGAAAATCATTACATGTGAAGATCCCAATAACGCCAATGGAAATCATTACATGTGAAGATCCCAATAACGCCAATGGAAATCATTACATGTGAAGATCCCAATAACGCCAACGAAAATCATTATTTTATTCATCAAGCTGTCTGACTCTTCTTTCAGTGCCTGTTGTTGCCTCCAGGCACTGTGATATGAAGTAACGATTTGGGGGGATGGAGAAGGTGGAGGCTGTGTCTGAGCAGAGGGCCACCCAGGCCAACCAAACCACCCAGGCCATGCTTGTGACCCATATGGCATCTGTGGTGGAATCTGTGGTGGACAAAGTGTGGCTGTTGCACTGCCTCTGCACCACACCAAAATGGCTGTGTGGAGGGGGCCCCTGCCACCCGAAAGGCCCAGTCACACCAGGTTCAATCGGAGGGCTGGGCACTCGTGGGTCCACCATGGCCCTTGGATGCCGCCGTTTCCTCACAACAGTCTCACCCTCCCAGTTGTCAGGCCATGCTCCACTGGGGCAGTGGGACGCTCCAATGGCTGGGGAAGTGGTTCGGTGGCTACCTGTAGCGTAGGTAGTTCCACCCCCTTCAGCAAAGCCTGTCTGTCCAATCGCTTGTCTTACATTCAGCCTAGTGGTCGCCAGATCGGGAGGTGGGTTTTCTCCGGTTACCCCGGTTACCCCGGTTTCCTCCCACACGAATGACCACATTATGCTTTCATCCACACCAACGAGAGTGATTAATATAAGTTGTTTGAACTTGCTTCGCAATCATTGTAAAATAAAGTTTAAAAAACTACAGTATTAGCTAAACAGTCACACTTTTTGTGTGTTTATCATCACCCCACTATTTTGTGGTTGAATGTAGCTCTAACTGCAGATAATTAAATACAGGGGTCTTATGATCAAAATGTATCTTACTAGTTATACACAGTTGTGACATTTAGGGTGATTAGACAGATATTTGTCCTCCCCTGAACAACTGGACAGTCATGTACAAACTGTAACATTTAGGGTGATTAGACAGATATTTGTCCTCCCCTGAACAACTGGATAGTCCTGTACAAGCTGCTGAATGTGGCCATATGTACTGACGATGGACTGGACAATGGGCATAATCTTCCCGTTGGAATCCTTTGGCCGGTTGCGAGGCTGTGCATACTCCTTGGACAGGTGGAGACACACACATTCCGACAACCGGTTTTTGTGCTGCTGACCGACCAGCCAAGTACAGCCTGAAACACAAGCATGCAGTTATAACAGATTACGACTGAAATAACCATGCACAAGATTTCGTGAAGTAAGACATTTGTGTAAAGCTTGCTACCACATTGTATGTGTTTTTCATACCAAGGTCAACATCCTATCATTGGCTTAAACTAATTTATTCATTCATAATATGCAGTACATATAAATTGTATACAGAATGAAAATGGGGATTTAATCGAAAGCAGCCAATCATTACCAGTTTCTAATTTTCTTTGCCACGCTGAATTGAGAACATCAGATCATAGCTTGCTATGCAGGGGGCACACAAATTTTAACAATATTTGTCATCGCCCTCTGCCAATCCTCAAATCCTTAATATATGCCCCTAATTACTATTACATTGTTAAGATATATTTGGTTCATAGATCTGATACTAGTAAGTAATATAAATTTTAAAAACATATATATATTCTAGAAATAGTTGCGACCGACTCGAACTTTGCTTCAAACTTACCTCTCAGGAAGGTTGGTCTTTCCTTTTTTTGATTGCTTTGTAGGGGACTGGTCGAGTTTGTCCAGACGGGTGTATAGCCGTACAATGTCCTCTGCCTCTTTTGTCGATAGTGCCGTTATTGTCCTGTTTAGACAGACAAGGTAATTGGCAAGGGCATCAACGGCTTCCCACCCCGGAACGCCTTTGTAATCTTGTTGTTTATCCTGAAAGTATGTGATAAATATCTAACTACCACTCACGATTACCGTACTTGTAACATTAACCTACATAATATATACCGTACTTGTAACATTAACCTACATAATATATACCGTACTTATAACATTAACCTACATAATATATACCGTACTTGTAACATTAACCTACATAACATATACCGTACTTGTAACATTAACCTACATAACATATACCGTACTTGTAACATTAACCTACATAACATATACCGTACTTGTAACATTAACCTACATAACATATACCGTACTTGTAACATTAACCTACATAACATATACCGTACTTGTAACATTAACCTACATAACATATACCGTACTTGTAACATTAACCTACATAATATATACCGTACTTATAACATTAACCTACATAACATATACCGTACTTGTAACATTAACCTACATAATATATACCGTACTTGTAACATTAACCTACATAATATATACCGTACTTATAACATTAACCTACATAACATATACCGTACTTATAACATTAACCTACATAATATATACCGTACTTGTAACATTAACCTACATAACATATACCGTACTTGTAACATTAACCTACATAACATATACCGTACTTGTAACATTAACCTACATAATATATACCGTACTTATAACATTAACCTACATAATATATACCGTACTTATAACATTAACCTACATAACATATACCGTACTTATAACATTAACCTACATAATATATACCGTACTTGTAACATTAACCTACATAACATATACCGTACTTGTAACATTAACCTACATAACATATACCGTACTTATAACATTAACCTACATAATATATACCGTACTTGTAACATTAACCTACATAACATATACCGTACTTGTAACATTAACCTACATAACATATACCGTACTTGTAACATTAACCTACATAATATATACCGTACTTATAACATTAACCTACATAATATATACCGTACTTGTAACATTAACCTACATAATATATAGCTGTTAAAGCAGCATTACATCGTAAAAAAGGATGTTTTGGGTAAAATATAAATACTAATGTGTAACAAAAATCGAAATAGTCGCTCAGAAACGATAAAATTCCAATAAATTTAAACCGCGTATACGCGAATTTGTTTATCAATACACGAAATGTAAACACACACAGCGCGCATGCGTGAGACAACAGGATGAAGAAAACAACGTATATATTTTGAACATGAAATACTATCGATCTATCTTCCTCTAATGTCGAACCCCTCGCGGGGATGTAGAAATGTCCCTAAAAGACGCTAACAGAAGTATGAATCCACATATCAAAAGGAAAGGACACGGCCATTCTGTTGTAGAAAAATCCCCTAATTTCTGCACTATAACAGATAGAATGCTAATATCACGTTAAACATGTTGGGCAATTTTGGGTATCACATTTACCTTGAATTTTGGTGACAGGTCTTCACTAGAGGCGTTGACGGGCTTTACTACGTTAGCATAGGCCACTGTTTGGTCCTGCAGTGTACTGGTGAGGACTTGCATGTGTTTCTGCAGGAAACCCTCAGACATGAAAGCCAAGGAACATAGGCTGCACTCAAAACTAGTGTTAATGATGTAACTGGTAGATGGAGCTGATGATGGTGATGAAAATGGATGTGGTGTTTGAGCTGGTGACGTAGATGTGGTGATGGAGCTGATGGCGGAGTTGGTGAAGGAGCTGGTGGCGTAGCTGATGGCAGGCATGGTGTAGGAGTTGGTGACGGAGCTGGTGGCATAGCTGATGATGGACGTGGTGGCATAGCCGATAATGGAGTTGGTGATGGGCATGTAGGAGTTGATGGAGGCAGAATTGGTGGCTGACTTGATGACGGAGTTCGTAATGGGGATGCTGCCAAAGTTAAATGTGACGGAGATGCCGTCAGGATATCCATGTTGACATCCTCCGCACTGCAAACAGTTTCATCCCAAAACTTGTCAACCTGGACCTCTTCCAACTCAAAATGTACCAGTGTCGGGTAGGGTGGTACCAATTTCAATGTCCTGCACTGGAGTGTGTAGGTCTCCCTTTCCTGTTTGCGCTAACAAATACTCCACAGCCATAAGCTCACCTGCAACATTAAGTTATCGAAGGTATAATATAAATAAAGATATAAAGATACTGTTTAAAAAACAGTTTTTAATTATAATATATATTTGTTTGCAAAACGATTATATCTTGTACAAACAAAACAATCTGTGCATGAAAGATTACGAATGTGCATCAGACACTGATGGACAGATGCCAGACGTGCAAACAAATATATTACAAAAACTAGCGATGCCAGACGTGCAAACAAATATATTACAAAAACTAGCGAAACAAGCAGCTAGCCGTGGCCGTCCATATTTCCTACCGGATATTCCACACGACATTTGTCCATGGTGTTGTAAACCTTTTGACTACCAACTTTGTCCTTTAGCAATGGACCTGGGTCGTCTTGTGCATGACACTGTCTCAGAAGACCCAGGTATTGTGAAGTGACACAACTCACACAGACAATTGCCAATAAAGCGTCCTCTAAATAATTGCCCTTCAATTTCGTTGAAAATCTTACCAGTCGATTTCCCCGGAGGTATGAAGTTTGATAGAAGCTCATGTCCAATGATCTCCTTGCTAAGCGTGTTCACATTGGACATGAGGTGCACGTCATACAGCTTAGCTTCTGAGGCAGCTCCAACTTGAATGCCTTCACCTGCTCTGTTCATGTTCCATCTGGAGCATCCTTCTAGCATGTACATTGCAGTATGTACCGCATTACATCTCCACCCTAAACAATGAAAATAAATATAACATGGATACCAAAATGAACGAAACATGCTATTAACTAGTTATTCCGAGAATCTATAGTACATATTACATGTAAAACGAACTAAATTTCAACATTTATTTGACACATTTCCCTTACAATAGCTCTGACACCATATAATGTCTTTCTAGCTGGTTTCTTAAGTGTTCAGGATGCATTCTGACAGGCAATAAAAGTGGGTATACATTGTTTTTTGGACAGTATTTATCGGACCAAAAAGTCGTGATAATATGTGAAGGTCCATCCATGTCGAAGATATACACCAAATCTCAATTATATTTGATGAAAACCAAAGTATGTTGGAAGTTGTGAGCAATTACTCTAACTTTGTAGAAACATGTTTCGCAATCAAGCTAAACTAAATATGTATGAAACTAAGCAGTTGAGGTCACCACATTTATCAGCTGTACTCTATTGTACTATAATCAAGTACAAAAGGGGGGATAATTCAACTGTACGGTAGTTAGTTCTGGACTGACTAAAGTACTAACAAAAGTAGTTTGTCCATGCTCTCTCTTCACCCTCATACATATCCTTGCGAAATATAATAAATGTTCATACTAAGTTACCAGTTACTGTGTCTAATGCCAACAACAATTTCTCAGTCCGTGCATTGTTGTTATACAGTAAGGTAATCACATATTGTCACTGGAGCATCTAGCACATACAATGTATATATAATATCTTTTTGCGTTTCTCAACTGTGACTGTTCCATAATCAGAGTTTCCAATTACTATGGCCATATTGCAAAAACACTACTATGTGTCTAAATATATATATCAACGCCACTACCACTAACTAGACTTTACCTACCAGGTATGAAATTGCATTGATGTAGATAAAAGCTCTCCAGGGATGACGACCCTCTTGCACATCTCGGAATGTTCAGGACATTGCCACTCTTCTGGGATTTACCCAGGTCGGTGTAAGCCATTAGCTTGTTCTATGGACCCAACAGGTTGATCTTGACCGCAGTCCTCGTCACTCAATATCAACCTGCTGGGGACAGATGCATTGACCTCAATGAAAATCCGTAATTAACAGACAATTTCTCAAAATAATAACAAAATAATTTAAAACTAATAGTTAACAAACACAATTACTAAAAGGTTTGTTCAATAATACAAAATGTATGTAAACACTGTAAATGGTAGACATTTTTGGTTACTGGAAACACATAGTTTCTGATTGTTAATACGAACTGCAACCGTTGTATGTAGAAAGCCGAGTATAGATGCTACTAGAAATTTTATGATGGTAAATTTATATACCTGGTATAAATGACACCCACATCCACCTTACCACAAATATAATCCTACCACTGATCACTCATGTAGAAATTACACATGATGACACTGACGATCTTGTAGAAATTATACATGATGACACTGACGATCTTGTAGAAATTATACATGATGACACCGACGATCGGGATACATGATGACATTGACAATCTGGATACATGATGACACTGACGATCTTGTAGAAATTATATGATGGGCATAGTCGAAGATATCCCAGCATTTCCAACATACGGATCTTCCGACCAATACATATCTGTGGCTGGCAAACTGTTGATCCCCATCATGATGTTTATGCCAACAAACGCTCTAATTTCCTGTGGAGTGGTGTCCACCCAGTTTGGATCTTCAATGCCAGTCTGATCCATTTTCCAACGTGGAAAATTGTTGGTGTGGCATGTCATGGTGGTAAACATCTCTGGGTCGAACATGAGGTTGAAGTAGTCCAGAGGTGTTGCCTTGGTTACATCAAATGCTGGGGGTAACATAGGACCAGATTCTCCCACAAGAAAGTCCCAAAAGAAATTAGAAAATATTTTGTTTGTTGTTTTGATCAAATACTATCATATATATGTGGCATCCGTGGTCCAGTGGTAGAGCGTCGGATTTGGAATTGAACGGTCCGGTTCGATACTCGGGTCAAGCCACGTATGTAGTGTCATTGAGCAAGGCACCTCACACACATTGCTTAGTACTGGTTAATCGCTTAGGTCGGCTAAGCCTGCCCAGGAAACATGTCTAGGTCCCCGCAAGGGGTTTGACATTAATGGAACATATATAATGCATGTTGCACATAACATCTAGACTGGATATAGATCTATAATATTTATTTCTGTAGCGGTTCTGACGGATTATATGTAAGACTACCCGAGCAGATGGTATGACCCACGGATTGTATATAATGATATAAGACTACCCTGTATGTGGTATGACCGACGGATTGCACATAAGCCACATTATTCGAATTGAATACATTGTTTGGCAGTAGAAATGTCACAATTCCGTTTCGAATAATACGTGACCTTGGTAAGCATCGTAAATTTCAGAAAATGATCGTAAAATGCCATATCTACTATGACTGTAATATTATTACTATATTTAGGTCAAAATTCGTAATTATAATATATAAACAAACCGTAATGGGAGATAATCGAGGAGTCCACTCGTCGTTTTGTAGATTTTCGTCTTCGGAGTCCGAATCGGAGACAGATGATGCAGACGACACATCCACTGACTTCAATGTCACTAGAATTCGGAAGCTCTATGTCCGATCCGATCTCGGATTCATTAAAACCATCGAAATCACTCATCCGCCATTTTAATTAAATTTTCTGACCCAGATTATAGCAAATAATTATGATAATTCAATGCGCACCTTGCAAGATTTTCAAATGCGCGCGTGATATATGACTGCATTGATTGGATCGCTATTTCTAGCGTAACTTTAAATAGTAACTATGTCATTTTCACGCGAGATCTGTAGATAATATATTTATGAAATGAATGGGCTAGTTTCTTTAGATCAGGTTGTATGAAAAACACTTATTCAACTCGCACCTTGCGAGATTTTCAAATGCGTGTGTGATATGACTGCATTGATTGGATCGCTATTTACAGTGTAACTTTAAATAGTAACTATGTCATTTTTCGCGCGAGATCTGTAGATAATATATTCATGAAATGAATGGGAAAGTTTATAAAGGTGGCGCTGTATGAAAAACAATAATAAATGATGTTTAAATGCAATGGCGGCATATGGCGGGACCATGCATATCTTGCAAAGGCGTCGTATGGCGGTAATAAGCGGAGGTCGATATCGGCGTCGTATGGCGGTTACAAGTGGGACTCGATATTGGCGGTGTATGGCAGTAATAAGTGGGAAAGGGTTAAAGTCAAACTCCTGCAGCTTAAGATACCTGGATTCTCATAAGTTGGCCACAATGATCCGGTGACAGTTTATTTCTCAGGTCCCCCGCAAGGGGTTTGACTAGTGATGTGCATCGGTTTCGAAATCCATAATCGATTAATCGGAATAATTGGATGGGTAAACCGATTAGATAATCGATTATTAATCGGGCAAAATCAATCCATCCAGTTTGTGAGTTTCAAAATGTATTTAGTATTTAGCACTTACAACTTACATTTTACTAACTTACGCCATCTAACTTACTATATATCTATGTACTAGACTTTAACCCTTTCAACACCACAGACCTCTAATAGGCTTACACAAGTGTAGATCCATGACCGCTCGTGGCGAGCCGGCTCATCTGGATCTACACTTTTCATAAGCCTATTTAGAGGCCTGTGGGGTTGAAAGGGTTAAACTGAATTAGTCTAATTTTTACGACGCATTCTTAATGTGCGTGTTTACATAAATATTCACACATGTACGAGTACGACAGATATTGAGTACTAATAATAATATAAAAAGTGAAATTTTTACAATATCCTTGTTTGCATATTCCTTCAGACAAAGGCTGCATATAGCCTTGTCCATCTGTATATCGCCGTTGTCGTTCTTTCTGAATTTGAACACCTTCCATACCCTACTCTTAATGATTTTACTTGGGTAAGAAAATAATTCTGTCATATTCATTTTTTGAAGAGTCAAAATAACGAACTAGCCAAAAGATCGGAAAAGAGAAGAAATATATATTACACATTTTTATAATCGATTTGACGCCGATGTCCACGTCGGTGAACGATTGTCGGCGACCTAGCGATAATCGGTTTATCACTAGTTTGATATTAATGGAACATACATACATGCATACATTAAATATGTATGAATGGTGTAGCCGTTTCTACATTGTATGTTGTATGTTCATGTTTATTGAAAGTATTACATGGCATAGTTTTGGGGGCAGCATTCCATTCAAATCATTAGAAAAAATGCATTTTCTTTTTGGTGTATTCATCCTTACACTTCAGTGACATTTAATAAATGGGTTTGCAAACACTGGCCAAACATGTGTATATCTCAAATTTAATGGGATTACCATTGAACACAAATACCTGTAAAAATCCATTCAATAGATGACTTGATTTAATTCAACTTACATGAGAAACAGCTTACCTGTAAGATATTTGGATTGTCCCAATTGTGTAATTTGGATTACACAGGTTGAAAAGAATTATAGTTATTTTGGCCCATATGTCTGGTCATTTCGGCCCATATGTCTGGTCATTTCGGCCCACCTCCATGGTCATTTCGGCCCACCTCCATGGTCATTTCGGCCCATATGTATGGTCATGTCGGCATATCTCTATGTAGAATGGTCATTTCGGCCCATATGTCTGGTCATTTCGGCCCATGTTTATGTCTACGTGGGCCGAAATTACCAGCATAGATGGGCCGAAATTACCAGCTACATTGGCAGGTCTATGGAAAGGATCGGAAAATATCAAGATCAACAACAAAGTTACAAAAAACGTCCGAGTTTATTATGACATAAAGCACATTTAGCAACATTTATGAGTATACATTCACGTCATAAATCAGCGTAACCGTCGTGCACTTACAGCACACTTGTATCTTAGTAATCACGTGAAACTGTCGCAATGTTCGTTCAGTTTGCCCTGGATCTACATTCACATAATAAATCAGCGTAACCGCCATGCACTTATAGCACACATGTATCTCGGTAATCACGTGAAACTGTCACAATGTTCGTTCAGTTTGCCCTGGATCTACATTCACATAATAAATCAGCGTAACCGCCATGCACTTACAGCACACATGTATCTCGGTAATCACGTGAAACTGTCACAATGTTCGTTCAGTTTGCCCTGGATCTACATTCACATAATAAATCAGCGTAACCGCCATGCACTTACAGCACACATGTATCTCGGTAATCACGTGAAACTATCACAATGTTAACATGGGGCGTAGATACGCGCACAGTATTTCAGAAGCGTGTTGGTGGAGATCTCGTTGTTGCCATAGCGATCCCAAAGTTTATTCAGTTGACCCTGGATCTTGGTTGTCTGTTTTCTCTGGTGCCGGCGCAACTTCCCTTCTTTGACCAGCTTAACTTGAGTTGGTATCATGTTGGCCTCTTCGTATAATAGCGAAGTCAGCAGGTAGAACGGCAAGTTTCCTGCAAATGAACAATAAAGGAACATTTTAATTTAACACAATTTAACACAATTTGGTGCAGCACTACTCACTACAAAAAGATCAAATGACTATAAAACTCGATATTTCCACGCATTATATATAAATACTAATTAACTCACCTTTTTTGGCTCTGCGATTTAACCTAGCATGCCACCCCTCAGTCATTGTTCGTGCGCACACTTCTCCCATAGACCGACCACGATTCCACTGGCCACATCGGGTTGTCCATCCAGGTGTTGTCAACATAGGTCATGAATTCCACGACGCTGGTAGCTTCGGGGTCTACTTTCGCGGATGGTGTCGAACGCCTCTCGTATATCACCAGCTGGTAGATGCGGCAATGCAAAGATCTTCCTAAGGGCCTTATACACGTTGTCACGGGCGTGGTATGCTGGCTGAAAATTACTGGGCCGAAATGACCAGACTTAATATTATTGATGGGCCGAAATGACCAAAGAAGTGACTAGGTGGGCCGAAATGACCATGCAGATGGGCCGAAATAACCAGGCATGTGGGCCGAAATGACCACAAATATGGGCTGAAATGACCATACACCGTTGAAAATACATGCAATGTGCTAAATGGGGACCATGAAACAATGTCAATGGACAGGTAAGATAGGTGTCAGTACAACAAGGTTTTGCTTTATATGAATTATATAGTAAAATTGCCGGGACCGACAGATAATGTCAGTGAACAGTTTGTTGTCGGTATAGGCAGTTTACACTGTAGCATTATATTACATACAGTTGCAAGTTGCAGTATTGCGAATCGTTTCTACGACCCATCTGTCTACATCCGAACCACCCCAGTCACTACTCCAGTCGCTGTCGGGTATTCTTTCTGGTGGTATATCATTATTTGGTGTACTTGATTTAACAGTACCTTTCGCAAACTGGGATGACCATGTTGTTACCAGAAGTTGATGGCTCAAATTCATCTACACGTAATCTGTCTAGCACAAACCTTTCTATGACAAGTTGTAAGTGTAACAAAGATATGTAAAGAACAGCCCTTTTATGTGTCTCATCGCTGTGCCTATCATCAAATAGTTTGGGGGTATTTTTTAGCACTCGTTCTAACCATTACTATTTTGATATCTCCAATTAAGTCAGCCACTTCATGGTAATATTCTGTATCCATATCGGTTCCATATTAAAGCGTCTTACCTATTTAGTTTGCTTTATCCGTATTTGGTCACACAACCGGTTGCTACAATTCTAACTACTATTCGGAGTTCTGTAATGAAAGAGCGTTGAGCAGGCAGCCTCGATCTTCTGTTCCCTCTCGCCGAGTCTCCCTTTGATTCATTTTAACACAATAAGTAAATTATTCTGTTGATTCATTAACACAGTAATCCGACATGTAAGAAACTATCTAAAGTAGTCGCTACAGGACCAGGGAACTTACCTATTGGGTACCCTACAGCAGCTACTCTTTACCAGGATAATATATGTCTTATCAGTCGTGTTGTCGGAGCGTGTATGGCATTCTTGCTTGGTCGCACCGTTTCCCAGAATCCCCTCGCTTCCGGTCCAGACGGTCTCTCCATCTTCCGTGTCGGACTGTGGCTCTTAATGAACCCAATTGCCATTTACTACACTCCTCCCCACTTTATCGAGAAGGACTTCCTCCACATCATTCTGGCAATGGGTCTGTTCTTCAGGCACAATCGGTCTGACCGACTTGTGACATCTCTCGACGGGAATGACATTCTCTGGACCTACTTGGTGTCTGACCCCCAAGTAGGTATCTTCCAAGTTGTCGACTTTTCCTGGGCAGGCTTAGCCGATGTAAGCGGTTAACCAGTACTAAGTCCATCAATGAACCCCTCTATGGCTTAGTGTCTTATACCTAAGCTTACACCTACCATTCCTGGGCAAGCCTAGCCTACATAAGGCGGTTAACCAGTACTAAGTCCATCAATGAACCCATCTCTGGTTTAGTACCTTACATCTAAGCCATAATTCCATGCATTTCTACTTTTCCTGGGCAAGCTTAGCCGATTTAAGCGGTTCACCAGTACTACTTACACCTAAGCCATAATTCCATGCACTCCGGTCCTTATGGTCGGCTTACTTGGGAGGTTGATGATGCAAGTAAAGACGACGTGCGTTCTCCACTGCCGTTTTCATCACATCATCCCATTTGCCTCCACTGATCCTGGCCATCTCTTCCGCAACCATACCAATTAGGGCTGGCGTGGTTCGTTTATGTCCAAAGAAGTGGAAATATGGAGCATCTGTTTCCACCAACAACCGGGACCCCTTCATTTCCTTTACCATAAGGATGTGGTCCTTCTGTTGCTCCCTAACAAACTGATGGACCAACTTGGTAAAACCAAAGTAAGTGTTTGGGAAGTGCTCCAGCCATTGTCTGACAATGCTCGAATCCCCACTAAAGCAATGCAGATGTATAAGTTGCTCCCGCTTAATACTGACCAGTAGCACAAATAGCAGGCTAGTGTATGCCTCACCATTGTCTACTCCGGTCATCCCTCTGCAATGGAGGACAAGCATGTGTCTTGCTTGGAGAAGCTCCAGGGTTTGCCTCCACATCTGTCCAGGCCACTTTTCAACCGGTTCGGTGTGGTCTAACCCCACCTCACCAAGTCCGGATACATCCAGGTTTTCTAGGAGCAGTTGCAGCTGCTGTAGGTCGGATCCTGTAGCCTCCTTTTTGGGGTGTAGTCCCACACAGATAACCTACCCCCTCTCCCTTCCAGGTTTCGACTTCCTTGGCTTGATTGAACACAGTATTTTTTAGCAATGACAGCAAAAGCGAAAACACTACTGACACTACTAGCTTGAACACATAGTATTTTTTAGCAATGACAGCAGTCCTTGGGAATAATAATTCATTCTGTTTCCACCATTCTAATACTGTACATGTTTCAGTTGGTTTCAAGTGTGTAGAGAGATAGTGAGATATCTCTGTCTGAATAGCATCCTCATTTAATATTTGACTTTCTGCTCCATACTCTTGAACCCTGGAAGAATTTAACAATTACAATGGCACAAATGTTAACCATATGAGACAGATGTGCAGAGTGCATGTTTTAGCACTGTTGGTTCATGGTCAATGTCAAACTTAGCTCATGTCTACTCAACTAAATCAATACCTGGCCCAGAGTGCATGTTTCAGGAATGTGGGTTACGATCAAGGTATGACTTAGAACGTAGTTCTGTGACAGCTGGCTCTAATTGTTGCAGTGGTATTGTGTAGATTATTTCCTATTCTAACTCTAAAACTGGTGTAACTTGTAATATTATGAGAGCTATGATTACAAAGATTACAAACAAGTTTCTTTTTTAATTGCACTGTTTTTATTCATATTAATATGGTTTCACACAGTAAATGAGATAATTATTATCCTAAATGTAACCTGTGTATCATGTATGTGTTGGACTGGAATACCATTCCCATACAAATAGTACACAACAGCTGGGAACCACGCTTCTCCCTGCCCCGAGCCGCCAAAGTGTAAAATTCCAGTATGCAGACAGACACATACTCTTATTGTGGCCTTCAATCCATTGACCATTGCGTCCCAACATTTCCATATAGTACCGAAGACGCAAGGTCAAAACCTGCGCCAAAGTGTAAAGTTCCGGTATGCAGACAGACACATACTCTTATTGTGGCCTTCAATCCATTGACCATTGCGTCCCAACATTTCCATGTAGTACCGAAGACACAATGTCAAAACCTGTGCCAAAGTGTAAAGTTCCGGTATGCAGACAGACACATACTCTTATTGTGGCCTTCATTCCATTGACCATTGCGTCCCAACATTTCCATATAATACCGAAGACACAAGGTCAAAACCTGCGCCAAAGTGTAAAGTTCCGGTATGCAGACAGACACATACTCTTATTGTGGCCTTCAATCCATTGACCATTGCGTCCCAAAATTTCCATATAGTACCGAAGACACAAGGTCAAAACCAGCGCCAAAGTGTCAAGTTCCGGTATGCAGACAGACACATACTCTTATTGTGGCCTTCAATCCATTGACCATTGCGTCCCAACATTTCCATGTAGTACCGAAGACACAATGTCAAAACCTGTGCCAAAGTGTCAATTTCCGGTATGCAGACAGACACATACTCTTATTGTGGCCTTCATTCCATTGACCATTGCATCCCAACATTTCCATATAGTACCGAAGACGCAAGGTCAAAACCTGCGCCAAAGTGTAAAGTTCCGGTATGCAGACAGACACATACTCTTATTGTGGCCTTCAATCCATTGACCATTGCGTCCCAACATTTCCATGTAGTACCGAAGACACAATGTCAAAACCTGTGCCAAAGTGTAAAGTTCCGGTATGCAGACAGACACATACTCTTATTGTGGCCTTCAATCCATTGACCATTGCGTCCCAACATTTCCATGTAGTACCGAAGACACAATCAAAACCTGCCAAAGTGTAAAGTTCCGGTATGCAGACAGACACATACTCTTATTGTGGCCTTCAATCCATTGACCATTGCGTCCCAACATTTCCATATAATACCGAAGACACAATGTCAAAACCTGTGCCAAAGTGTAAAGTTCCGGTATGCAGACAGACACATACTCTTATTGTGGCCTTCAATCCATTGACCATTGCGTCCCAACATTTCCATATAGTACCGAAGACACAATGTCAAAACCAGCGCCAAAGTGTAAAGTTCCGGTATGCAGACAGACACATACTCTTATTGTGGCCTTCAATCCATTGACCATTGCGTCCCAACATTTCCATGTAGTACCGAAGACACAATGTCAAAACCTGTGCCAAAGTGTAAAGTTCCGGTATGCAGACAGACACATACTCTTATTGTGGCCTTCATTCCATTGACCATTGCGTCCCAACATTTCCATATAGTACCGAAGACACAATGTCAAAACCTGTGCCAAAGTGTAAAGTTCCGGTATGCAGACAGACACATACTCTTATTGTGGCCTTCAATACATTGACCATTGC